>JANAVB010037419.1:12025940-12459216 GCA_029216955.1 Iris pallida | reverse complement strand
ATAATATATTGTTTTATATATATATATATTATATATATATATATGATAGATTATATATATATATAATATATATATATATATTATATATATATAATATGAAATTTTATTAGGATTACATTCTGCCCAACTTACAAGAATTGCGCCCTCGAAATTAAAACTAAAGCACGATATATGAATAACGACGTTGTAAGAATCAAGGTTGCAATATCGCACCTCGATTCTCAAAATTATAACTAAAGCACGATCTATGAAAACAAAATGCAATATGGAAGAAGAGATTAGATCGTAATCAATTTCGAACAAATGGAAGAAATAATTGCTTATGTCATCCTCGCACTCCGAAGTTGGCGATGGATGCTACAATGACACACGAACCGAATAAATAGAATTATTTACTCTTTTTATGGCATGTCACTACCATATTTCCAGATAGGGTTATTTCTGACCAAATTAAAAATTTTATTAGCATGATAATTAACCTAAACTCATAGATTAGAGATTTATAACTAGTTGGACCCTAGTCATGGCTAGATTAAGAATAAACCTTATTAAAGGGGCTAACCACTTAGTTCCTTTTAAAGCTTTTCTACTAACTAATTGTCATGAAGGAATTTAGGGCCTAACTAACCCTAATTAAACCCACACCAAGACCCATATGGCCGACTATATATAGAATAGGGTTTCCTTCACTTTTCTCTCATTCCACACTCTCTAAATTTTCTTCCTATTCTTTTCCATGATGTGCTAAGGAGTTGTGGAGCTGAAGGAAGCTTGGTGGAGGTTCTAGCAAGGATTTGGAACCCTCTTCTTCTTCCTCCTTCCCCAAATTCGTAGGTCTTTATGAAGGCACGATTCTCCATAGGTATAACTCTTTTTTTCTCTCTTTTAGATGGTCAAATTTTAAGTAAACTTATAGGAGACCCCTCTAATGGCTAGATCCAACCTTCTAGATGATGAAATAGGTGTTAGGGGTGTAACGTCCCAGTCCTAAAGTACGCGAGACTAGGCATACGAAACATGCCAGTAGTATATCTTCAATGGTCATATATTATAATAGACTCATTAAGAAGTACTTAAGCTGTAAATATCAAAGTAATTTAGTTACAATAAATGAACACAGGTAAAATGCTAATCTCATCCACGCAATATTATTCAAATATCAAGAGTGCCAAGATCAGGATAAATAAGATAGTCTGAATCACATGAAAAAAGCTGTCCAGCAAATAAGAACCAGAGAATGTCTCGGGTAAATCCCGATAATAAACAAAAGAAAATAAATAGCAAGTCTCAACACAAAGTATGCTAAGAAATAATCATCCAAAGATGGATAAACTACATACTCAGGCAAAGTCCTCTGTCACAACCTCGTCCTCCTGTGTAGGTACGTCTCCTGCAACAGCACCTAATCCGTACACCTCAGCGTATGCCTCCTCAGCTACACTTGATGGAGATGACCAGGTCCTCAGGGGACATAACAAGGTATAAAAATACAGCATGCCAAGTGATAGTAAATGAAAATACTCAAGATAACTTCTCGAGGGTATCTATGTAAACCAGTCTAAGTGTAATGCAAGTGAAAACAAGCTCTGTACATCGGACTACTACACCATAGGCACCGTGTCGAGGGACCTCAGGCGTACGAGTAAACACTGAAGCTCTGCTACAGAGACCACAATATACAAGTATGGGCAACAGTCATGTCCCATCTATAGAGATAATGACTAAACGTGTATCTATCAGGTAGTCCGATGAATCTGTCTATGTTTTTCCCACCCCATGTACTAGTCTACCATGTCATGTCAAGTAACACTAACCATATCAAGCAAATATTCCTGTAACCTATAACAGAGTCAAAACGATGAATTATCATGTAAGCAATTTCGTATTATGAGGTGTCAGTGTCCTGAGGCCTTTCATGTCAAAGGACATGTTCATGCATATGCGGAATGGCTAACGTCATTACCCAATACTCGTGTACAGATATCGGCACCCGAGTTTGATCGGACATGTTGTATTGACGAGATTCTATGTAAGTAGTAACTATTTATCAAACTAAATAAGAAATAAGAATTGCAACTAGAGTAAAGTACATCAATTACGTATCAATGGCAAGGTACACTTGCCTGGGTCCGGAGCAATGCTATGGCAATGATCAGGTACAGTCCTAGGAAATGCGTAAGCGCCTGCTGTAAAATATCACAAATGATTATGGAATAAGGAAAATAACTACAAATAAATATCAACATGTCCAAGTCATGACATAGACAAATTGGTAATTTTTTAGCTACCGTGGGATCCAAGGGTGGACCGCGACGCACCGAACAACGTGTCAGTATCAAGTATCTTATAATTTTACAAACTTAGTGTCAACGAATGCATTATGATGTCACGAACCCAACAGTACTTTCAGAATTGGGTTCTGATATCCTGTTGACAAAATCGTCTGTTGCATCGGATAATGGGGCCCAGAAAATGGTGTTCCGGTCAACGATCTCAGATTCACACCAAACTTGGACTACATGACCAACGTCACGTGGCGAGTCAGATGGCACAAGTTTCGTTTCAATTTGACAAGCGAGCGCAATATAGTCAATTTAACTAGAAATAGGTCGATATGAAATTTGTTATTATGGTAAGGAGTGCTTTATTAATTGAGTAGGGTGACAATATCATGTGACACTTTGCTAAAGTATCCATTGCTCTGTTGTTGTACAAAGCTTGCCAAAAGAATCTATGCTACTATAGTAGTAATAATAAAGATTCCAACTTGTTAACTTTGTTATGGTTTTATATATATTTTATTTTATGTATTTATAAATATATTTAGCAAGGAAAAGGAATCTTCTAAACTAATTAGCATGAAAGTGTCCTGATCACGTTGCATGCTAAGGTGTTATATATATATATATATATATATATATATATATATATATATATATATATATATATAACCTATATGTTGCATTCTAACTTCTCATGGAAGTAAAGAAATATTATATATAAATTAATTTCGTAAACTACAGTAGTCTTAAATATACTGTTTGTATATACTCATTATATTCCTTTTGGATAACTTTGAGTGTGCATGATATGGAAATTTAAATGTTTGTTGTTTCTTGTAACCATTTCATGATTTTCCTTAACACCCTTAGTCATCAACTTAGCTAAACAAAACTCCTGGTTCATATGCTGAGGACAATAATAGATAACAGGATCCTGATATATTACCTAAAGAGAGAGGAAACCTCCTCTAAAATGCTGAAGTAGAGAAGAGAGACCCTGGATCCGAGAGCCGGAAATGGGTCGACTTCTAGTCGAGAAGTTGTCGGTATAAGGGGTCGTGGTGGTCGCAGGAACCGTTGTGCGGTCCAGATGGCGTCAACTGGTCAGCAGTGTGCTGCCGACGACGGGTGGCGTAGAAGGATGGACATCGGACGATCGGTCGGTATAGGGGAAGCCGGACGGGCGGTGAGGCGAGCAGCCGAACATCGAGTAATATATATATATATATATATATATATATATATATATATATATATATATATATATATATATATATATACTAGTCATGACCCGTGCCCATAGGACATGGTTTATTTAAGGTATTCCCTCTCAAAATTTTGGACCCCCAATTTTAAACGAACAATAATAATTATGAGGCCAATAAGGGGTCGTGGTGGTCGCAGGAACCGTTGTGCGGTCCAGATGGCGTCAACTGGTCAGCAGTGTGCTGCCGACGACGGGTGGCGTAGAAGGATGGACATCGGACGATCGGTCGGTATAGGGGAAGCCGGACGGGCGGTGAGGCGAGCAGCCGAACATCGAGTGCTATATATATATATATATATATATATATATATATATATATATATATATATATATATATATATATATACATATACTAGTCATGACCCGTGCCCATAGGACATGGTTCATTTAAGGTATTCCCTCTCAAAATTTTGGACCCCCAATTTTAAACGAACAATAATAATTATGAGGCCACCATCAAAATATTAAATCCCAACCACTGCTGGATGTGTGAATTTTCTTTGGATTCCTCATAAAACCCCACTCTGAATAATGCTCATCCACAACCATTATGAGTGCAAACCCCACTCTTTGGATTTCTCATAAAACCCCCACTATCAATAATGCTCATTCCCCATAAAATCCCACTCTCAATAATGCTCATCCACAACCATTATGAGTGCAAATCCCACTCTTTGGATTCCCCACAAAACCCCACAACCGTTGATTCACCAAGATTAAATCCCAACCACTCTTTATCTTGGCACAGTCAGCCCTAGAATTCAAAAACCTTTGTGTTTTGTATAATAGATATGCAAATGACCTCTAGCCTAGTGGTTAAGAGAGATGCATGCGGCCCAAGTGGTCAGGAGTTCGAGCCCCAGTGGAGACGAGTTCACCACAATTATCCATTGCGGGTGGCGTAGACGGATGAACATCGGACGATCGGTCGGTATAGGGGCAGCCGGACGGACGGTGAGGCGAGCAGCCGAACAGCGAGTATATATGCTTTAGAGGGGTTACTGAATATGGAAGGCCGGGTCTCCGTTACAAAATAGGAAGAGATGGGGGTGGCTTGTTTTCGGGCTGATGTTGTTGCTCATTGATCCCAAGGTTTCATGCTATATGCATGAACAATTAGTGGAGTGGGGCCCATTGCTTTTATGCTAGATATTACTAATTGTTGTGGCTTTATTGTTTACTTGCACATGCATTATGAATGAGAGTAAATGCCAAGGTGGGCCCCATTTTGGAAATGAAGTTGTGAGGAAATAGTGTGGGGTGCATGCACATGGTGAGCTCGGCTAGATTTGTATTGCTAATGCTGTTTGCTATGTTCTTTCTTTGTTTTCTTTGTTTCTTTTTTTAGTTTTCTTTTATTAGCTATAGCTTTTATTACTACTTGTAATTTATTTCTATTTTATTTAGTAAGAAATATTCATTTAATTTTTATTGGCATTTGTTAAGTTATATATAATAATAATTTGTAACTCAAATATTTGCTATTTATAAATACATGTAATTAAGTATATATAATTGTTATTACAACTAATAGCTCATTAATTGCTATTTAAACAAAAATTAAATATCACAAAAATTAGGGTGTTTACAAGAGGACTCATTCCAATTAGATCTATGGTTTAGAAAGGTAACATTTGTGTAGCTACGGGATTGTGACCACAAAGTGTTTGATACAAGTCCTCAAAGGGGATTTATGTCACATTTTTGTGTAGGTTTTGGTCCATGTGTCCTAATTATGGTATCGAAGGTTATGTCATGACACGAGGTGATACGCCTGGCCATTTGGATAAGTCCCTATATGTAATGTGTCAAAATATGAGCTTGATAGCATATTCATGGTTATTCTCCATTTACGTAGGGGCTTGGGTATGGAGGAGCGTATCCACGTATCGTGAGGCTGTTTGTATCATAACTAGGCCATATGTATCAAATATATATATATATATATATATATATATATATATATATATATATATATATATATATATATATATATATAAGAAACCCCGCTTTATTCATACCAAGGCACAAAATGCCGAAGCCTTGACAAGTAAGCGCAAAAGTAAGACAGAAGAAGAGGAAGTAAAAAGAAAGCCTCCGACACCAAAAACATGAAAGTCAGAAAAGTAAGGACTGCCAGAAGTCCTCTAGGCCGTGGTTGCAGAGTTTGCTGACCTTGTTAGTCTGTCGGAGAACCTTCCGGAAGAGCTGGTTATATGAGTATTAGTGTCCCTCATATCTGAATTTGTTACAGTTTTTCCAGATAACCCACGTGATGGCGGCTGCAACGATCTAGTGGCCGTGAGAGGCATTACTCCAAGTGTCCAGAAGATCGTTGAAGCTCCCAACATTCTGATCCTGACCGTAGCGGAGAGATAGTGCATTCCGAACCCTAGCAGATAGGTCACCCGAGTACAAAATATGGTGCACGATCTCGGACTGTCTCTCCGTGCAGCAATGACACGCCGAAGCTAAACTGAAGCCAATGATGTTGAGAGCGTCATCGGTGGGGAGCTTCTTGCGAAATGCTCTCCACATCAGGAAGGACCATATTTTGGGATGCAAGTGTGCTAGAAAGAACCAATGGTGGGGGAAGGCATCCCAATGCCACAAGCGACCCTTCTGGCCGATGCAACTGAAAGTGACCATTGGCCGATATAGACCACTGCAGAACATCAGGTTCCAAACTAATCTTAAGCCTGACGTCGCGAAGCAAAGCTGTAGTCTCTTCTCTGCACCAGTGTCGCACTCTCTCCCAGTTCCAGATGCCCGAGCGATCCCACATATCTCTGATCGAACTATTTCCAGGGGCCTCCGGTAACTGTAGAAGGAGATCTTCCCCTGACCAACATTCGGAGAATAAAGATGATTCATCCGATCCTAACTGAAGACGGATCAGAGGCTCTGTCATTCTCCGGCCATGGAGAATGTGCCGCCATGATGCCGATTATCTGCAGTTGGAATCAGCGTCAGCCAGATGAATGTGTTAGAAATATCTGGCCTTCATGAACCTTGCCCAGAGAGTGCGGCTCACACGAATCTTCCACTACAGCTTCATTGAAAAGGCATCAACGATATGTGACAGTCTGTAAAACCTAATTCCTCCCTCATCGGTAGGTCAGGCCATGGTGTCCCAACTCACCCAATGATGCTTGTCATGACTGTCGCAGTGACCCCAGAAAAAGTTGGCGAAGAGGTTTTCAATAGAGGTGTGCACCTTCTTAGGGGAGGAGAAAACGGCTAAGGTGTATATGGGGATGGAGGAGAGCATGTGTTGAATCATGATCATCATCCCACCAGGTGATAAAGTGGCATTGTGCCACCCTGTGAGTTTATTCCTGATCTTGTTCAACATCCCTTCAAAGCTGCCCGCGTTGGTTCGGTCGTACACCAATGGACACCCCAAGTAGAAGAACGAAGGATACACTGTCACGACCCGCACCCGATATAAGGGAACGAGAAGTGGGTACGTCCAGCCTACGCCGCAGTGTCGGCGGTAGAATACTGTTCTAGGTCACAATCATCTAACAATATAAAGGTACCTGAACAAGTATACTCTCCAAACGGAGGACAATCACAAGGTAAAACTCAATCACAAAGCTAAGATGGAAAAGTACGATAAGATAGATATAAAATCTCAAAAGAAAAATACAACAGAAGTAAAATACGTCCAATTGTCTAAACGACACAAACAACAACAAGTCTCAACAACAGAAATAAATACAACTCCAAAATCCACAACTCAAGGACATGAAAATAAGATAGAAGTCTAGCTATCTAAACAAGACAAGGGTAGGATCCTCAGCAGCTGCCTGAACCTCCTGGGGGTCCAGGTTGCAAGTGTCATCTAGGCATGCTCCGTAGTAGGTAGTGCAGAAGTCCTTCTCATTCTCTGTAATATTTTCAACAGGTCCAGTCAGGACAGAAACAAGCACAAAATATCTCACGCAGTTCATATCATACAAGAAATATAAAACAGGCAATAGAGTAATATACATAAAACACTGAAGAAATGTATATATAGGGTAAAAGAGAGATTTGATAAACTGAAAATATATAGCTATAAAAGTAAGAACTGTAAGTTACTAAGTGATTTAGAGCACAAGATAGTTTGTAATCAGCTTGGGTTGCACATGAATAATCGGAACCTCACATGAATCCCACAGTATCAATGAGAGCTGTGGTGCACATGAAAATCATAATAATCACATGAATAAGTGACAGAGTGCACATGCGGGGATAAATCACATAACCATTTATACTTACCCCTACCCCCAATCAATACACAAGGATCTGATCAAGTTACGTTACGCACATGAGGTTTGGTTATACATGAAGAATATGAGAAAATATGGCCGAACATGAGGACTCATGAAAGTACATGAGCATACATGAGCGTACATGAGTGCATATGAGAATACATGAATAACGCAAAAGCAAAGAATACATGATGTACATAAAATATATGACATAAAGTATCCGATGCGCCTGCAAAGGGGGAATAATATCTCATGAAAAGATCCATATACTAAAAATCCGTGATAAGAATGTGACAACATCAATAATGTAGTCTAGAGCAAGAATATAAGTCCTAGCAAGTATGAAACGATCATAGAATGTACTCGCCTGATAACCTGTATGACTGATGAGAATAGATGTCCGAAGTGGAGTAACCGAGTCCTATTTAGAGCAACACAAGTCAGGATGTATTCAAGGGTTATAAATTGAAGTGTACTATGCATTCTACATGATTCTAGGTCAATAGTCAACACTAGTCAACTATAGTCAACACCAAGTCACATTATGGTCAACTAGTCAACACTCGTCCAGGTAACTAATTCTAGTCAAACAATGCCATATACCTATGTATGTGTATACCATATATGCACATATACCTACTCTATATCTATATGGCCTAGGGCCCACATATCACATATACAATATATATCAAATAGTTATATGTTCTATCATTATATGCTTATATATATATCATACATTATACATACATACATATATATATATATATATATATATATATATATATATATATATATATATATATATATATATATATATATATATATATATATGTATAATGTATGATATATATATATATATATATATATATATATATATATATATATATATATATATATATATATATATATATATATATATATATATATATATATATATATATTCATGTATATAGAGAAAAGGGGGATTACATCTCATGTGTTGTGTGTGTGTGTGAGCATATATGTGAGTGTCACAGGTTTAGTGTTAGTGTGATATCAGTGTAGTGAAAGGAAGATGCTGTGTTCAGTTTGACAGTGAAAGAAAGTAGCAGTGAGTGAGTGTGATGATGTGTGTGGTTTGTGTTGTAGATAGTGAAGCATTTAACATTACAACCAATTTTAACCTAACTATAACACAACCACAACAAGTATATATATTCATAGAGAGATAATAAGAAGAAGATAGAGAGTGTCTCAAGTTTAACATCATACATGTTTCAGTTATTCAATAACCATTCTCAGGTTATTCATTAGGATCTCAGATTCTTAACAGTTCTCAGTCTCAGGTTAATCAAAGCAACCTCAGGTTGATTCATATTAATCAGTTATTCACATTTTCAGTTTTCTTTGAACATGTTCAGTTGAACAATAGGAATATGAATGAAGTCAACAATGAAAGAACATCAATCACACCCTCATATGAATCCCTACTAGTTATCCTTTAACATGGTATCAACTCTAATTCAGTTCTAATGCAACACCCAATTAAACCCAGGTATTCACATCATATCATTCTCAGTTTAAGTCAATCCTGATATTACATTCTCAGTTTAACATGCATCATTCAAAACTCAGGTTATTAGCATACAAAATCTTAGGTAAATCATGTCATCATTCTTAGTTAAAATTAGAGCAACTCAGATTTAACCTTAAAAACTAACTCAGGTTATACTTCAGATTAAATCTTAGATATATATATCATTCATTCTCAGGTTACTACATATTCAAGTTTCAGTTTTGTGAAACCCGACCAAATATAAACTCAATTCGACTTTGAAAACCCATGTTTAAAGCCCAGGTTCTAATATTACAAATTCCAGTTTGAATTAACATTTAAACTTTATATATCAACATTCAAAACTCTCAAAACAGTGCCAACAGTCACAATATTAGAGTATTCGGAACCCGACTATCATAAACCAAATTTGATTTCAAAAACCAAGTTTAAATACCAAATAATGTGCGCAGAGGGGTTATACACATGTACAAGTGTTAAAGGGTTATTCTCGTGTCCACAAAGTTGGACACGAGGTGTCCAAACTCGAAATAGCACTATGTCAGGAGAACTGAGCGCGTGTAGCTGTCACGCCCCGCTCCCGTAGGAGCGATCGTCCTCGCTAAGGCGTGATGCCGCACGAGCCTAGATTGCGCTCGTGCAAGGCGGGTTCCATAACGACCGATTTCAGCGGCTGCGATGGGGTCGTCGTACAGAAGTCCCGTGTAGAGACATTGAATAAGAGCAGCGGAAATTAGAACAAACACAAGTCATTCAGAAGAAACTCTTTTATTGATATTGAAACAAAGGTTACAGTGGGGCGCAAGGTCAATATTACAATCACTCAAGCTCACTCATCTCACATTTACAAGTCACTCAGCTCTCTCTCATCTCTCAGTTACAAGTCTTGGGCCAGCGGATGCTTCGGAAGGCGATATCCATACATTATGTTCCGTATAAGTCTTCACTTCATGCGGCCGCGTACTTCGAATCGCCAAGGAACTCTGTGCCTCGACGCATCCAAGCGAGCTCCGCGCCACGAGCTTCTACCTGTGCCTGTACATGAAAACTATGTGGGAGTCAGTACTCAACTGTACTGTGGAATGAGCTCCTCGCCCACCCATACAAACCCAACACGTTTGATTTACTTTGTGCAACATAGTCACTTCTTATCGATTGTCTTTCTAGTCTTGCCTTAGGATCAGTTTTATGACCGACGCCTTGCTCATTTTGTGTCTTTAGACCATCCCGTGCTCGCAATATCAATGTTAACTCAACAACGTTAACCTATCAAGTCGTGTTTGCCTTACGGCCGTAATCAGAGATGCAACTATGCGATGAAGCTCCATTTCTGTGTGACCATGCTTACAAATCCATCATACCGTGCCTCGCAACTCAATGAGACTCAATCATATCGCCGCCTCGCGGCCCTTGCTACTTTAATCACCAACTGACCCAAATCAAGACTTCTGGACGGAGTATCACTCGACCGACTTTGCCTTGTGACGTTTCCTGACTTAAACTCAAGACAACTCAAACCCACTTATGCAACTTATATGCCGACAACTTAGAACTCGATGCCACATCTCGTGCCGAAGCACGTCGCCTATGTTTATGCCATATCTTAGGACCAAACCTTGTGTTCTAACTGTACACACATCCAACTGACTCAATCCAAAGGCACACACGCGGATTGTCGCCGGTGCCGACCCATCTATATGAATTGGTCACTAACATCACAAGCTATCCTGGACTATAGCCTTGCCATTCGGCGACCCTTTCAGCGCAGGTAGCTAGCCCCGCTGAAAGTTCCAGAATGACCCGAGCGGTTCGTCCAGCTACGGCTATACCGTATTTCCCTCCGGAACGCCGCGGTCCCATGGCGCCCAGGGTTATCGCGCATGGAAACTCCTCCTTGTCGACAAGTTGTCCAATGACCATGCAAGACTCGACACAAACTGACGTCTCACACAGTCATTCCTCTTCCAATGTTACCATCTTTTTCAAAACCAATATCAAACCATCTATCATTTGAGACCCCTCGACGACCCACGGTCGTGAGCTTTCTTTCTAACATTTGAGACCCCTCGACGACCCACGGTCGCGAGCATTCTTTCCATGTTACCATATCATTTCATTCAACTTAATGTCTATTCGATAGTCCTTCCTCCAAAACTCATTCAATCAACCGTGGTTCCTGCCTTAACACTAGGTCCGTGCATCGTGCCTCAAACCGACTTCCGTTCTATGCGACGCTATCGCCCAAGTCTTACTTTATACGACGGGCCTTGGAATCATGGGACTATTTAACCTGACAACTGCAGAATGAGCGGGACAACACTTCGAATGACTTAGGTCGACTGACATAACTTTGCTTAACTTACTCAAGCCTACAACTTAACGAGCAAAGGCTGCGTCAAGCCTTGCCTCGATGGAACGTGCCGTGCACGTGTTCAACTTTGAACGACCAAGTCATTTGGGTGCCTAGACTTATGGCACAAGCTGTGCAACGCAACTTAACTCATGGGACAAGTCAAGGCTATGCCAAGCCTTGGATGACAGGACTGTGCATGCTTTATGAAGCATTCATGCGGGCGACGCCTATGACTTAGGCTATGTTCATAACTTCGCCGACTCAACCAACTTTCCTTCTCCCAAGCCACGGGACGAAGGATCAAGTGTCATTTTCAAAACACGTCGTGCACCAACTCTAAGCCGACCGTTGGACCTTTCCATATTCTAACTCAATTCGACCCATCGGGATTATTCACTTTAGCTATGTGGATACGTCTCTTTTATTATCAAGCCTACTTGTGCAAGTTGAAAACATGCAATTTATTATGTGAAGGCTAAGATGAGGCAAGTTCACCGAAACTATCCTACCTGAGCGAGCGGTCGCTTCGACCGAGCGATGTCTTCGAGTAGCCATTGCAAGGCTAAGTCTGAACGCCGTTGGCGTTTTGATTCTGCCGATTGACTGAGCAGGATGGGGCACTACATCATACACCACTCAGAAAAATTTTTGTCCTCGAAACTAACTGAGTACACTTATCGACTTATCACTTTTACTCAACATTCAAGATTACTCTTGCACACACTACGCCTATGTGTTTTCTCAATCCAAGCCACGCTCGTGCTACCCTCGATCTTTCCTTCAATACAATTTCAAAATCCTCGACACTTTTCCATTCCTCAAGTCTCACTTGATTCAGCGTATCACTTAGTTTGGATCGTGCACATATTCTAGGCGTCCCCAAAATACATGTATTTCAACCAAGCCTTGTGATAGTGAACCCAATTCCATCTATCGATCCATCCACTCAATCCTTTAAAATCAATCCTACCGATGCTAACTCTCGCAACATGGACATCTCGCCTAGCCGCTAGGCAATCTCTTTAGGCTAAAGTCAATTGTCAGTATTGGAATCATAGTTTCCAAACAACGATATTCATCGCTGACCCCATCCTAAGGTCAAACCAAGTTGATAGTACGGGGGTTTGCTACCCAAGCTCGCATCACTCCGATTTCTAAACATCGAGCATCGATTCCCTACGCACATCCCATTATTCGTCGTACGGGGTCCGAGTCTTTCTGCAAAGCCATCCTATGATAACTCATATTTCAACAAATTCCTTGACGTATCGACATCACTCATTCATCAAGCCATTTCGTATAGTCTATCCCTTCAAACATGTTCGATATAGTTTGCTTATCAATCCTTCTCAAAGTCAAGCATGCTACGACACAATTCACTGCTAAATCATGATTCACATTCCATACTCCCTAAGTCATTTATCCCAATTCACAAAATCGATCACAAGGTCGTCCGACTTAACAATGCGTTGCGCCCCGATCTCACGCGAGTCAGATTATCCACAGCGGGCACGAATTACCATGCACGCTTCCGCGAGATAATTATTCTCATCGGGACATAACTCTTGTTTTGTGTCCAGACTGATTCATTCTCGATGCGCGGATTGGACCTACTCAATCCTTAAGTTTTACTCATTCACCAATCATAAGTCCTACAATCCTCGAGTCCACCTTCGCATCAAGCCAACAAGTCGAGACAATCAACGACGCTGCGTCCTAATTTTTCGAGTTCGATCATTCCCGCGACATGAATCACCATGTCAGCGCTCATGCGGAACGATCGCCCCAAACCCGATACAACGCATGGGCGAGGCTAGAGTTGCGCTCGCGCAAGACAAGATCGTTGACGTTGTGGTTTTCTACGTAACCATCAAGACACAATTATTTTTATCCAATATTCATCTCGGTCAAAATCCTAAGTATTGCATCCAACCGAACAATAACACTTGCACGATCGTCATTTGCCGAGTCAGAGTACCCCCGAGTTATCGCATATCATCTTTGATACGCCTCAATACCATCGACGATATACGTAACTTGACGATCTTCGTTTGCAATAAATTCTGAGTCGTACGAATGATGCTATCGTCCGACTGGATAATCTCCTCAACATTCAATTCAAGTTCGATCATTATCCCTCGAATCATTCACAACATCAATTTCCTTAATTAATCGATCTACATCCCTGAGGCTATCACATACACCACTCAGGGATGAAGTCATTCAACAAATCCTCATCTTATCATTCGAATCAAAATCCACTTCTTCAAATCCCGTTCGAACCATTCCTCGAATTTCAAGGACGCTCATCGATATCGTATCGACGTTATCGTCGCTCGCTAGTACCCCTATCGATAGTCATCTTACTTTACTCAATCGAGTTCAACTCATTCTCGTCCGACACAATTCAATTCCCGTACTCGACTTTTCTAAGGTCGACGCAACTTTGGTGTATATGCCCAGCCCGACTTAGCCAACCGTGCTTACGCAAAGCATCTTTTTATTTATTTGTCAAAAACTGTTCTCCTACGTTTTGCAAAATAGATAGACTTATTGTATGGGCATCCCGTGGGATATTTGAGAGTGAGCACACCAACGATATCAATATGCGGAAGCAACATTCAGAGTTTGCGGAACAGCGGAGTTAAAGAATTCAATTGGTAGTCCAAGGACGTAAAGCCGTGCTCTGATACCATTATGCCATGCCCCGCTACCGTAGGAGCGATCGTCCTCGCTAAGGCATGATGCCGTACGAGCCTAGATTGCGCTCGTGTAAGGCGGGTTCCATAACGGCCGATTTCAGCGGCTGCGACGGGGTCGTCGCACAGAAGTCCCGTACAGAGACATTGAATAATAGCAGCGAAAATTAGAACAAACACAAGTCATTCAGAAGAAACTCTTTTATTGATATTGAAATAAAGGTTACAGTAGGGCGCAAGGTCAATATTACAATCACTCAAGCTCACTCATCTCACATTTACAAGTCACTCAGCTCTTTCTCATCTCTCAGTTACAAGTCTTGAGCCAACGGATGCTTCGGAAGGCGATGTCCATACATTATGTCCCGTATAAGTCTTCACTTCATGCGGCCTTGCACTTCGAATAGCCAAAAAACTCCGTGCCTCGACGCATCCAAGCGAGCTCTGCGCCACGAGCTTCTACCTGTGCCTGCACATGAAAACTATGTGGGTGTCAGTACTCAACTGTACTGGTGGAATGAGCTTCTCGCCCACCCACACAAACCCAACACGTTTGATTTACTTTGTGCAACATAGTCACTTCTTATCGATTGTCTTTCTAGTCTTGCCTTAGGATCAGTTTTATGACCGACGCCTTGCTTATTTTGTGTCTTTAGACCATCCCGTGCTCGCAACATCAATGTTAACTCAACAACGTTAACCTATCAAGTCGTGTTTGCCTTACGGCCGTAATCAGAGATGCAACTACGCGATGAAGCTCCATTTCCGTGTGACCGTGCTTACAAATCCATCATACCGTGCCTCGCAACTCAATGAGACTCAATCATATCGCCGCCTCGCGGCCCTTGCTACTTCAATCACTAACTGACCCAAATCAAGACTTCTGGACGGAGTGTCACTCGACCGACTTTGCCTTGCGGCATTTCCTGACTTAAACTCAAGACAACTCAAACCCACTTATGCAACTTATATGCCGACAACTTAGAACTCGGTGCCACATCTCGTATCGAAGCACGTCGCCTATGTTTATGCCACATCTTAGGACCAAATCTTGTGTTCTAACTGTACACACATCCAACTGACTCAATCCAAAGGCACACACGCGGATTGCCGCTCGTGCCGACCCATCTATATGAATTGGTCACTAACATCACAAGCTATCCTGGACTATAGCCTTACCATTCGGCGACCCTTTCAGCGCAGGTAGCTAGCCCCGCTAAAAGTTTCCGAATGACCCGAGCGGTTCGTCCAGCTACGGCTATACCGTGTTTCCCTCCGGAACGCTGCGGTCCCATGGCGCCCAGGGTTGTTGCGCGTGAAAACTCCTCCTTGTCGACAAGTTGTCCAATGACCATGCAAGACTCGACACAAACTGACGTCTTACACAGTCATTCCTCTTCCAATGTTACCATCTCTTTCAAAACCAATATCAAACCATCTATCATTTGAGACCCCTCGACGACCCACGGTCGCGAGCTTTTTTTCTAACATTTGAGACACCTCGACGACCCAAGGTCGCGAGCATTCTTTCCATGTTACCATATCATTTCATTCAACTCAATGCCTATTCGATAGTCCTTCCTCCAAAACTCATTCAATCAACCGTGGTTCCTGCCTTAACACTAGGTCCGTGCATCGTGCCTCAAACCGACTTCCGTTCTACGCGACGCTATCGCCCAAGTCATACTTTATACGACGGGCCTTAGGATCGTGGGACTATTTAACCTGACAACCGCAGAATGAGCGGGACAGCACTTCGAATGACTTTGGTCGACTGACATAACTTTGCTTAACTTACTCAAGCCTACAACTTAACGAGCAAAGGCTGCGTCAAGCCTTGCCTCGATGGAACGTGCCGTGCACGCGTTCAACTTTGAACGACCAAGTCATTTGGGTGCCTAGACTTATGGCACAAGCTGTGCAACGCAACTTAACTCATGTGGCAAGCCAAGGCTATGCCAAGCCTTGGATGACAGGACCGTGCATGCTTTATGAAGCATTCATGCGGGCGATGCCTATGACTTAGGCTATGTTCATAACTTCGTCGACTCAACCAACTTTCCTTCTCCCAAGCCACGGGACGAAGGATCAAGTGTCATTTTCAAAGCACGTCGTGCACCAACTCTAAGCCAACCGTTGGACCTTTCCATATTCTAACTCAATTCGATCCATCGGGATTATTCCCTTTAGCTATGTGGATTCGTCTCTTTTATTATCAAGCATACTTGTGCAAGTTGAAAACATGCAATTTATTATGTGAAGGCTAAGATAAGGCAAGTTCACCGAAACTACCCCACCTGAGCGAGCGGTCGCTTCGACCGAGCGATGTCTTCGAGTAGCCATTGCAAGGCTAAGTCTGAACGCCGTTGGCATTTTGATTCTGCCGATTGACTGAGCGGGACGGGACACTACAGTAGCATCGTGCTGCCATGTCGTGTCCAATAGGACACGACACAGGGCTCGATGGGACTCATGCTCATGTCAGAGGGTAGAGGGTATAAGGGCTCGTGTTCAAATGTCTGTATCGTGTCCAACGTGCGTCGAGTCGTGTGGGTGTGTGTGTATCAGAGAGTCAAAATCAACAGTGCACAGTGAGTGAAAAATTATTGCACGCGCATGAACTCTCTCGACATGCCCCGAAATATCGTAAAACTTGAGGGGGGTCCTGACAGTGTTTGCCCCCACCCTCGTGCCAAGTGGCACGTGTCAACGTGGCGTAGACACGGAGAAAATCGTGGCGTAGACACGAAGAAAACAGTGTCGGGTAGCAGGGGATTGAAACAAGATCTCGTACACAGGTTCATGTCCAATTTTGGACACGAAACTGACACGGATTCGAGCTCAGAGAATGAGGGTTCGAAAACACACATCAGGGGCTATCTAACTATGAAATTAGTTTTGAAAAAAGTTCATATAGGCATTTCATCGAACACATTCAATAACACACCGATACGTGTCTGATACGCATATCAAATGGACTCTAATTCCTACCAAACTTGGTCTACAGCTAGGGTATACCTAATGAATGCATCTACGAAAAGAAAATAGGAATTTGAATGAATTTGAAGGGTTTTACCTATTGAGAGTAAATCTCAATGCACAAAACTAGAATGAGAACCCCTTTCCAATTTTCTATGGTCCAATGCTCCTCAAACCTTGCTAGCAAGCCTCTACTAGCCTCCTCTACTATTGGGGATGATAATGCAAGTCTCTAGGTTCAATTTGGGATCAATTTGGATAAAGGGGGAGAAATTAGGGAAGAACTAAATTAGGGTTTCTTTGTTGATATTAAAAAGAGGCAAGATGTGAATATGAGATATTATATAGAGGGGAGAACCCTTTGATGGCGGCCAAGCATCATTTCTAAGGTTAGGGTTAAGTTTTATGAGGTTTAAAGGCCTCTAGCTAGTTTAATTCTAGGCCTTAAGCTAAGGGCCCAAGCTAAAATATCTACCTTAACAAATATCTAACCTCAACTTAATATTAAGATATTCTTAACCTTGTCATGATGGAAGCATCTAATCTCATATCTAGGGTCATGGTTAACATCTAGATTAGGTTAACTTCTAGGTTAGTCTCTAATAATTCAATTAGCACAATATTAATCAATCAAAATTCATTTTCACTAAAAGTCAAAAATGACCAAAATATCCTTAGGCTAAAAATAATAATTAGTCATCCTAATCACATTGTTAGGTCTCCTTGGTCATGGTTAGGCTCTAGGTCAAGTAATCTTTAGGGTTTCACTAGCAACACATCAAAATTACAATTCACAGATTTAAATAGTTTTAAATTAATTAAAAATCACAAAAAATCATAACATGACTAAAATCCTATTCTTAAATGATTAAAATCACAAAAGTTCAAAAATGCCCTTATTTCAGAAAAGTGGGTGTTACAAGTCTACCCCTAGAAGAATTTCGTCCTCGAAATTAAAATGGCCGTACTCCTCCTAGGTTAAAAACCCCCAATCAATTATAGTCTCAAAATACAAATCTAAATATTTTTAATTATTTATTTATATATATTTTTGAAAGACCGAAATGAAGGATGGAAAAGATATGCTTTAGAAATTATTCAAATATAATCCGATAATCATATGCGTTTATCCAAAATCATGATAATCAGAATCCTTACCATATTAGTAAATATGACTATAAGGGATTCTAGATTTCATAACTGAGACGACCTTGCCCATACGATTTATCTTGGTAGAATATTAGATCAACAATGACACACCAAGATTCAAATTCATCAACGAGCAAGGAAAGATGGAATTGAATTTCAAGACAGTTAAAATAAGGCAAATACGGAAATGGAATCGAGCAGAACGGAACCTACAATAAGCTCTCATACTTCCTGTGCATCCTCAGCTGTCATGGCGTAAGCTCTCCCCTGCTGGTCTCCTCTAGCCTGCTGTTGGTACTGCATGAATCTCTGCTGCTGAATCTTTAAAGGTGGTCCCTTCTACTGGCCCACCAGAGCCTTAGCTCCTGCTTCCTTAGCTGTCCGTCCCGAAGACTTTGGACAATCCCTCAACTGATGATCTGATACTCCACAGAGTAGGCACTTGCCTAGCCTCTTCCGGCATTCACTCCAATCGTGCCCTAGTTTCTTACATAAAGGGCAAATGATAATATGCTGCTGTCTAGGGGCCTGCTGCTGCCTCTGCTGCTGCTGCACCTGCTGAAAAGGCGCACGACCCTGAATCTGAAACTACTGCTGATGGTATGGCCTCTACTGATACTATTACTAAAATTGAGCCCTCTTGGTCGAGCCCGTACTGCTACTAGCTCCATGGGTATCCCGTGTCCTCTTCCCCTTCAACTCGAGATCGTCCTCCGCTACCATAACTTCCATCAGAATTTGCTCGAAAGTGGCATCGCAACTGCTTTTGGTAAATGGCTTGATCTCCTTGATCAAGCCCTTACGGAACCTCTTCGCCTTCATGGTCTCAATAAGATCCTCCAAAAATCTGCCCAGACGGCAAACTCTCCGGCGTACTCCTCGATAGTCTGGCTCCCCTGAACCAAACTCTCGAACTGCGTCTCTAAGGCGCCGAGTGCTGTATCTGGAAAGAATTTCTCCTTGAAGAGCTTCTTGAAGGCTCCCCAAATTTGACCCTCAATGCCTACTCTAGGGTCTATCTGATACCATGTACGGGCTAAGTTCTGTATCTAGCTGCCCGCTGCCTCAATCTGAATCCCAACTGGTATCTCTGCGAGGCGAAAGATCTCCTCGATGTGCTCAATCTAGTCGTCGGCATATATGATGCCCTCGGTACCTCTGAAGTCTCTGGGTCTCATCTTCTGGAACGCCTGGATACCCGGGGTCCTCAGCTGATACTGCTGGCCTCCCAGCAGCTGAGCGGTCACCATCTCAACTGTCATCCTGACCAGCTGGTGGGCATTGTCTATACCCTGTCTGAAATCGGCAGACAAACACTGTTGGGCCTCCATAATCTGCTGGAAGAAGGCAAAGAACTGAGCCGTATCCACCGATCCAGAAGGTAGTGTCGGCTGACGAACATCCAGAATCTCTGGGGTAGTCCTCTGAACAGGTGGAGGAGCACCCCAAAAGCTGCTGACGCTCCTATATGAGAAGAAATAGGAGGTGCTGTGGATCCAGCATCTACAATCGGACGAGAGGTGGTAGACCTCTCAACAGCGTCTGCTGGACCAGAGCGATGCAATCGTCTCTCCACCATCCTAAAGACAGATTAAATAAGGAAGTCAATACTGAGCAAGAATCGATATAATCAAAGGAGGAAAGTTTATTTCAAAGAAGGCAATTATCAACAAGGATGTATGGATGGCAGGAATTAGATCAGAATTTTTTCTAACTGTGATTGAGTACCTCTCCGTTAAAGCCTATTTCTCAATTCCTCTCGTAGGCTCGCAGCAGTACAACTAAGTTGTCGTACTACCACGATATCGTACTAATGCGACTCTCGATCTGCATGGGCCACCACTAAAAATGTGTCACGACCCACACCCGGTATAAGGGTACGAGAAGTAGGTATGTCCAGCCTATGCCGCAGTGTCGACGGTAAAACGCTGTCCTAGGTCACAATCATCTAACAATATAAAGGTACCTGAACAAGTATACTCTCCAAACGGAGGACAATCACAAAGTACAACTCAATCACAAAGATAAGATAAAAAAGTACGATATGATAGATATAGAATCTCAAAAAAGAAATACAAGAGAAGTGAAATAATTCCAAGTGTCTAAACGACACAAAAAACAACAAATCCTAACAACATAAATAAATACAACTCCAAAATCCACAACTCAAGGACATGAAAATAAGATAGAAGTCCAGCTATCTAAACTAGACAAGGGTAGGATCCTCAGCAGCTGCCTGAACCTCCTGGGGGTCCAGGTTACAAGTGTCATCTAGGCATGCTCCGTAGTAGGTAGTGCAGAAGTCCTCCTCATCCTTTGTAATTTTTTTAACAGGTCCAGTCAGGACATCAACGAGCACAAAATATCTCACGCTGTTCATATCATGCAGGAAATATAAAATAGGCAATAGGGTAATGTACATGAAATGCTGAAGAATTGTACATGCAGTGTAAAAGAGAGATTTGATAAACTGGAAATATATAACTATAGAACTAAGAACTGTAAGTGACTAAGTGATTTAGAGCACAAGATGGTTTATAATCGGCTTAGGTTGCACATGAATAATATGAACTTCACATGAATCCCACAGTATCAATGAGAGCTGTGGTGCACATGAGAATCATAATAATCACATGAATAAGTAACAGAGTGCACATGCAGGAATAAATCACATAACCATTTATACTCACCCCTACACCCAATCTATACACAAGGATCTGATCAAGTTACGTTATGCACATGAGGTTTGGTTATACATGAAGCACATGAGAAAACATAGCCGAACATGAGGACTCATGAAAGCACATGAGCATACATGAGCGTACATGAGTGCACATGAGAATACATGAATAATGCAAAAGCAAAAAATACGTGATGTACATGAAACACATGACATAAAGTATCTGATGCGCCCGCAAAGGGGGATAACATCTCATGAAAAGATCCATATTGTACCAATCCATGATAAGAACGTGACAACATCAAGTAATGAAGTCTAGAGTAAGAATATAAGTCGTAGCAAGTATGAAACGATCAGAGAATGTACTCGCCTGATAACATGTATGGCTGATGAGAATAGATGTCCAAGGTGGAGTAACTGAGTCCTATTTAGAGCAACACAAGTCATGATGTATTCAAGGGTTATAAATTGAAGTGTACTATACATTCTACATGATTCTAGGTCAATAGTCAACACTAGTCAATTATAGTCAACACCAAGTCACATTATGGTCAACTAGTCAACACTAGTCTAGGTAACTAAGTCTAGTCAAAACAATGCCATATACCTATGTATGTGTATACCATATATGCACATATAGCTACTCTATATCTACACTATCTAATACATGGCCTATAGCCCACATATCACATATACCACATATATCAAATAGTTATATGTAATATCAGTCTATACTTATATATATCATACATTATACACATATACATTACATGTATACATATATATATATATATATATATATATATATATATATATATATATATATATATATATATATATATATAGAGAGAGAGAGAGAGAGAGAGAGAGAGAGAGAAAAGAAAAAAAAAATATATATAGAGAAAAGAATATATATATATATATATATATATATATATATATATATATATATATATATATATATATATATATATATATATATATTTATATATATATATATATTATATATATATATATATATATATATATATATATATATATATATATATATATATAAAAATTATATATATATATATATATATATATATATATATATAGAGAGAGAGAGAGAGAGAGAGAGAGAGAGAGAGAGAGAGAGAAGGGGGATAACATCTCATGTGTTGTGTGTGTGTGTGTGTGAGCATATATGTGAGTGTCACAGGTTTAGTGTTAGTATGATATCAGTGCAGTGAAGGAAAGAGGTTGTGTTCAGTTTGACAGTTAAAGAAAGTAGCAGTGAGTGAGTGTGATGAGAGTGTGTGTTTGTGTTGTAGACAGTGAAGCATTTAAAATTACAAACCAATTTTAACCTAACTAAAACAACAACCACAACAAGTATATATTCATAGAGAGATAATGAGAAGAAGATAGAGAGTGTCTCAGGTTTAACATCATACATGTTTCAGTTATTCAATAACCATTCTCAGGTTATTCATTAGGATCTCAGATTCCTAACAGTTCTCAGTCTCAGGTTAATCAAAGCAACCTCAGGTTAATTCATATTAATCAGTTATTCACATTTTCAGTTTTTTTCGTACATGTTCAGTTGAACATTAGGAATATGAATGAACTCAACAATGAAAGAACATCAATCACACCCTCATATGAATCCCAACTAGTTATCCTTTAACATGGTATCAACTCTATGATCAGTTCTAATGCAACACCCAATTAAACCCAGGTATTCACATCTTATCATTCTCAGTTTAAGTCAATCCTGAGAATACATTCTCAGTTTAACATGCATCATTCAAAACTCAGGTTATTAACATACGAAATCTTAGGTAAATCATGTCATCATTCTTTGTTAAAAATTAGAGCAACTCAGATTTAACCTTAAAAACAAACTCAGGTTATACTTCATATTAAATCTTAGATATATATATTATTCATTCTCAGGTTACTACATATTCATGTTTCAGTTTTGTGAAACCCGACCAAATACAAACTCAACTCGACTTTAAAAACCCATATTTAAAACCCAGGTTCTAACATTACAAATTCTAGTTTGAATTAACATTTAAACTTTATATATCAACATTCAAAACTCTCAGAAACAGTGCCAACAGTCACAGTATCAGAGTATTCAAAACCCAACTATCACAAACCAAATTTGATTTTGAAAACCAAGTTTAAATACCAAATAATGTGCGCAAAGGGGTTATACACGAGTACAAGTATTAAAGGGTTGTTCTCGTGTCCACAAAGTTGGACACGAGGTGTCCACACTCGAAATAACACTGTGTCAGGAAAATTGAGCGCGTGCGGCATCGTGCTGCTCGATGGGACTCGTGCTTATGTCAGAGGGTAGGTGGGGTATAGGGGCTCATGTTCAAGTGTCTGTATCGTGTCCAACGTGTGTCGAGTCGCGTAGGTGTGTGCGTATCAGAGAGTCAAAATCAACAGTGTACAATGAGTGAAAAATCAGTACACGTGCGAGAACTCTCTCGACACGACACGAAATATCGTAAAACTTGAGGGGGGTCCTGACAGTGTCTGCCCCCACCCTCGTGCCAAGTGGCACGTATCCACGTGGCGTGGACACGGAGAAAATCGTGTTGGGTAGCAGGGGATTGAGACACAGTCTCGTGCACAGGTTCGTGTCCAATTTTGGACACAAAAATGATACGGATTCGTGCTCAGAGAATGGGTGTTCGAAAACACACATAAATGGCTATCTAACTATGAAATTAGTTTTGAAAAAGGAGAAAAAAAAGTTCACATAGGCATTTCATCGAACACATTCAATAACACACCGATACGTGTCCGATACGCATATCAAATGGGCTCCAATTCCTACCAAACTTGGTCTACAACTAGGGTATACCTAATGAATGTATCTACGGAAAGAAAATGGGAATTTGAATGAATTTGAAGGGTTTTACCTATTGAGAGTAAATCTTAATGCACAAAACTAGAATGAGAACCCCCTTCCAATTTACTATGGTCCAATGCTCCTCAAACCTTGCTAGCAAGCCTCTACTAGCCTCCTTTACTGTTGGGGATGATGATGCAAGTCTCTAGGTAAAATTTGGGATCAATTTGGATAAAGAAGGAAAAATTAGGGAAGAACTAAATTAGGATTTCTTTGTTGATATTAAAAAGAGGCAAGATGTGAATCTGAGATGTTATATAGAGGGAAGAACCCTTTGATGGCAGCCAAGGATCATTTCTAGGGTTAGGGTTAAGTTTCATGAGGTTTAAAGGCCTCTAGCTAGTTTAATTCTAGGCTTTAAGCTAAGGGCCCAAGCTAAAATATCTACCTTAAAAAATATCTAACCTCAACTTAATATCTAGATATTCTTAACCTTGTCATGATGGAAGCTTCCAATCTAATATCTAGGCTCATCTTTAACATCAAGATTAGGTTAACTTCTAGGTTAGTCTCTAACAATTCAATTAGCATAATATTAATTAATTAAAATTTATTTTCACTAAAAGTCAAAAATGACCAAAATACCCTTAGACTAAAAATGATAATTAGTCATCCTAATCACATGGTTAGGTCTCCTTGGCCATGGTTAGGCTCTAAGTCGAGTAATCTCTAGGATTTCACTAGCAACACATCAAAATTATAATTCACAGATTTAAATAGTTTTAAATTAATCAAAAATCACCAAAAATCATAACGTGACTAAAATCCTATTCTTAAATGATTAAAATCACAAAAGTTCAAAATTGTCCATATTTTAGAAAAGTGGGTGTTATATACACAACTGTGAAGGAAGTGATATTGGTAAGAGTGGAGGAGTGGTCCCTGTTGGTTTTGTGGTGGACGTAGATAACACTTTTGTTTGGGTTGACTCGCTGACTAGAGCAAGTGGCGTATCTCTGTAGTGTATTGTGGACCACCTCCACGGACCCGACATCCCTAGAGAAGAATATGAGGATGTCGTCAGCATACGCCCGGTGGGTGATGATCGGACACCCGCTTGAGGTGTGAAAGTGCTAGAAATTAGGTAAGCCCACCATTTTGTTCAGATTTCTGATCAGAGCTTCCGCGATAATGATGAAGATAGTGGAAGATAAAGGGTCGCCTTGTCTGATGTCGTGGCTTGATTTGAAGAACCATTCTGTCTGGCCGTTGATGATCGTAGAGAACTACGAATTGCTGATCGATCTCCACACGATGTTGGTCCAAGTTTTCAAAAACCCGAAGGCTCTGAAGACCCAGATTATGAATTGCCAGTCCAGCCTGTCGTATGCCTTCTTCATGTCCAGTTTGATGGCAATATTCCTACCTCTCGCTGGGAGTTTCATGCAAGTGATCATCTCCTGGGCCATGAGGATGTTGTCCAATATGTTCCGACTACGAACAAAGTCGCTCCATTCTTCAGAAATAATTTTGGGGATGATCTTGGTCATGCGATTGGCAATAATCTTGGAGATGATTTTGTTAGTAAAGTTGCAAAAGCTTATAGGGCAAAAGTCTTTAAAAGTCTCTGGGTTATCTTATTTAGGGATGAGAATTAGGTTAGCGCCGAAAATAGATCTGGGGTACCTGGCTCCTTGGAAAAAGACGATGACCACCTCGATGATGTTCGACTTGATGATGTTCCAGCATGATCTAAAAAATATACCAGTGAATCCGCTAGGTGCGCTGTGTTCGTCAAGGGCCCAAACCACATCTTTGACTTTCTGTTCAGAGGGTGGAAGCTCCAGATGGGAGTTGTCTCTGTCTTCGATTAGGCATGGGATGACAGCTAGAAAGTCATCGTCCCTAGTAATGTCGCACTTGGTGAACAACCGGGAATAGAAGTTCTTGACAGCCAGTTGAATACCCTATTGATCTTTGATAATGTCCTCGTTCTCATCTGTGAACTGGTGGAGATTGAACTTCTATCTGCGCCCTTTGACACAGGAGTGGAAATAGCTGGTGTTTCTGTCACCCTCACTATCCCAGGTCAGTCTAGCTTTCTGTTTCCAGAATTCATTACCAACTTTGATGTAGAATTTCAACAGCGCTCTGGTCAGGTTCAGGGAGGTACGTGCAGTAGGAGATCTGTCATTCGCGTATAGATTTTTCGTACGAGTAACATCGTCCTCAACAGTACGAACCGCCTAGAAAATGTCCCCGAATGCTTCCTTACTCCAAGTAGTCAGGGCTTTCTTGGTTGCTTTGAGTTTGTTAGCGACACGGACAAGGGACACATGGGTGTTTTCACCGCTCCAAGCTGTGGCCACGATGTTCCTGAACTGTGGATGGTGGCTCCAGAAGTCGAGGAAGGAAATTTTTTTTGATCTGGTTTGATTTGTTGCTAATCTCAATAAGGAGAGGGGAGTGGCCGACTCAGTAGCATTGAGCTAGAAGAGGTTGGAGGTGATCTCCAAATCCTACCACTTTGAGTTGATGAGGGTACGATCGAGGTAGGAGTATTGTCTGCGGGCGCCTTCCTGTATATTGTGCCAGGTGAAGGCACTGTCGGTGTAGTGCCTCGTCCCACTCAGTCAATCAGAGGAATCGGAACACCAACGGCGTTCGGACTTAGCCTTGCAACGGCTGCTCGAAGACATCGCTCGGTCGAGATGACCGCTCGCTCAGGTAGGATAGTTTTGGTGAACTTGCCTCATCTTAACCTTCACATAATAAATCATATGTTTTCAACTTGCACAAGTAGGCTTGATAATAAAAGAGATAAATCCACATAGATTAGGGAATAATCTCGACGGGTCGAATTAAGTTAGAATATGGAAAGGTACAACGGTCGGCTTAGAGTTGGTGCATGGCGTGCTTTGAAAATGACACTCGATCCTTTGTACCGTGGCTTGGGAGAAAGAAAGTTAGTATTCGCCGCAAAGCTAAGAGTTAGCCTAAGTCATAGGCATCGCCCGCATAAATGCTCGATAAAGCATACACGCTTCCACGATGCAAGGCTTGGCATAGCCTTTGCTCGCCCCACGGGTTAAAGTTGTACTGCACGGGTTGTGGCATAAGTCTAGGCACCATAAATAACTTGGTTGTTCAAAGTCGAATGCGTGCACGGCACGTTCCCACGACGCAAGGCTTGACGCCGCCTTTGCTCGTCAAGTTGTTGCAAAGTTAAGTTAGGCAAGTTATGTTAGGCTATCAGAGTAGTAGCAAGTACGGTCCTACGAGTTCTACGGCTGGTTATAACAACATAGTCTTATGGTCTCAAGGCCCGTCATATAGAGTATGACTTGGGCGGTGGTGTCGCATAGAGTTCAAGTTGGTTTAAGGCACGATGCACGGACTTAGTGTTTTAAGGCATGGGTTACGGTTGATTCATTGAGTTTGGAAAAAGGGGATTCAAATAGTTGTTTTTGAGTTGAATGAAATGATAGGGCAAGAAAGAAGAATGCTCGCGACTATAGGTCGTCGAGGCGGTCCCATATTTGAGAAGTATTGAACTTGGCCCTGAAAGAGATGGTATTACTAGAGGTAGAATGACTGTGTGAGACACCAGTTTGAGTCAAGTCTTGTATGGTCATGGACAACTTGTCGATAAGGTGGGTTTGTCTCTCGAAACGGCGACCCGGGTGGCCCACGGGACCGTTTCGATAGAGACATGTTAAGCAGTGCTGGATGACCGCACAGGTTAGTGCAGAGACTTCCAGCGGAGCTCGCTACTCACGCTGGCAAGTACGGCCACCTAACTAGCTATGGAATCCAAGATGGCTCCGGGAGTCAGTGACCAATTCATATAGATGAGTCGGCATGGCGGCAAATCGTATGTGTGCCTTTGGATTGAGTTGAGTTGAATGTGTGTGTGAAGTTAGAACACAATGTTGGGCCTAAGATTTGTTTGTAACATAGGCGACGTGCTTCGGCATGCGACGTGGCGTCGAGTCTTAAGTTGTCGGCATATAAGTTGCATAGTTGGATTTGAGTTATCTTGAGTTTAAGTCAGAAAATGCCGTAAGGCAAAGTCGGTCGAGTGACACTTAGCCCACAAGTCTTGATTGGGTCAGTTGGTGATCAAAGTAGCAACGGCCGTGAGGCGGCGATATGCTTAAGTCACACTGAGTTGTGAGATACGGTACGATAGATTTGTAGCACGATCACAAGGAATTGGGTACTACCGCGTAATTGCGTCTCTGATTATGTGCCGAAGGGCAAATACGACTTGATAGGTTAACGTTGTTGTTGCAAGCACGGGATGGTCTTGAGACACAAAATATGCCAATACATCTGTCCTAAAACTGATCATATGGTAAGAGTAAAAAGACAATCATAAAGGGACTATGTTGTACAAAGTAAATAAACGTGTCGGTTTTGTATGGGTGGACGAGGAGCTCATACCACCAGTACAGTTGAGTACTGACAACCATATAGTTTTTATATGCAGGCACAGGTAGAAGCTCGTGGCGCGGAGCTCGCTTGGATGCGTCCAGGCGCGGAGCTCCTTGGCGATTCGAGGCGTACGGTCGCGTTGAGTCAAGACTTATATGGAACATAATGTATGGACGTCGCCTTCCAAAGCATCCGCTGGTTCAAGACATGCATTGAGAGATGAGAGAGAGAGCTGAGTGACTTGTAATGTGAGATGAGTGAGCTTGAGTGAGCTTGAGAGACTTATAATCTTGGCCTTGTGCCCCAATGTAACCTTTGTTTCAATATTAATAAAAAAGTGTTGTGCAATGACTTGTGTTTTGCTTTCAAATTTCCGCTGCTGTTTTAATGTCTCTGCTTGGGACTTTTGTGTGACGACCCCGTCGCAGCCGCTGTAAACGGCCGTTATGGAACCCGCCTTGCACGAGCGTAAACTATGCTCGTGCGGCATCACGCCTTAGCATAATGGTATTAGAGCACGGCTTTACGTCCTTGGACTATCGATTGAATTCTTTAACTCCGTTGTTTTTGCAAAACTCTGAAGTGTCGTTTTCGTAAATTGATATCGTTGGTGCGCTCTCTCTCAAATGTCCCACGGGATGTCCATACAATAAGTCTATCTATTTTGCAAAACATAGGAGAATAATTTTTGACAAAACAAAAAGATGGTTTGCGTAAGCACGGTTGGCTAAGTAGGGCTGGGCATATACACCAAGGATTGTGTTGACCTTAGGAAAGTCGAGTATGGGATTCGAATTGTGTCGGACAAGAATGAGTTGAACTCGATTGAGTAAAGTGAGATGACTATCGATAGGGGTGCTATCGAGCGACGATGTTATCGTCGATGCGATATAGATGTGCTTAAAATTTGCGGAATGGTTCGAATGGAAAAATTTGAAAAAGTCGATTTTGATTCGTATGATAATTGAGGTGGTGTATGCGATAGCCTCAGGGATGTCGATCGATCGATTGAGAATTTGGGGTATCGATGAGTCTATCAGCAAGCGTCGTACATATACAAAGCCTTAGATCGAGTAAAATTGAGTGAGTTGTTGTCATAAAGTTTGATAAGTATATTCGAACAAATTAGAAATGATGCGCACGGAACGTGCACGAGATTGAGGATTGTGCGAGTATGAAACGTAAAAATGATTGAGTAGGTAAAACTGAATCGACGAAAAGTTAAGATGTAGTGAATGGATGACTTGATCGAAGAAATTGATACGGATCGTATACGATAAGTTAGCACGACGAAAAGATAGCGTGTATGAAAGGTTTGATTTTGAAGTTACAAAATGACCCTAAGGATTGGATTGAATGTTGCTCGATGATTTGAGTTAGCAAAGGAATGAGATGAATTGAAAGAATACGTTGGTTGATGACTTAAGATAGCGGATGAATAATACGCGAATTTGAGTTTGAGGAAATTGATGTTGTGAATGATTCGAGGGATAATGATTGAACTTGAATTTGAATGTCGAGGAGATTATCCAGTCGAACGATAGCATCATTCGTACGACTCAGAATTTGTTGTAAAGACAGATCGTCAGGTTATACATGTCATTGATGGTATTGAGGCGTATCAAAGATCGATATGCGATAACTCGGGAGTACTCTGACTCAGCAAATGACGGTCGTGCAAGTGTTATCGTTCTGACGGATACTATACTTAGGATTTTAAATTAAGATGAATGTTGGATGAAAATGATCATGTCTTGATAGATAAGTTGATATCCACAATGTCGATAATCTTGTCTTGTGCGAGTGCAACTCTAGCCTCACACATGCATCGTGTCAGATTTGGGGTAATCATTTTGAGTGCAGACATGGTGATTCATGTCGCGAGAATGATCGAACTAGAAAATTCAGAATACGGTAACTTTGATTGCCTCAACTTGATGGTTTGATGCAAAAAAAATTTGAGGATATTTGGACTTGCGATTGATGATTGAGTAAACTTGAGGATTGAATAGGTCCAGTCTACGTATTGAGAATAAATTAGTCTAGACACAAAACAAGAGTTACGTCTCGATGAGGATGACTATCCCGCGGGAGCGTGCATGATGATTCATGCGCACCGCGGATAATCTGAATTGCGTGAGATTGGGGTGCAACATATTGTTAAGCTAGACGACCTTATGATCGAATACGTGAATTGTGATGAACGACTTAGAAAATATGAAATGTGAATTATGGTTTAGCAATAAGTTGTGTCATAGCATGTTTGACTTAGAAGGATTGACAGGCAGAGTATGTCGAACGTGTTCGAAGAAATAGACTATGTAAAATGGCTTGATGAACAAGTGATATTGATATGTCAAGGAATTGGTTAAAATATGAGGTATTGTAGGATGGCTTTGCTGAATGACTCGGACCCCGTGTGACGAATGTCGGGATGTGTGTAGAAAATCTATGTTCGAAGTTTAGAAATCAGAGTGATGCGAGCTTGGGTAGAAAATCCCGTACTATCAACTTGGTTTGACCTTAGGATGGGGTCAGTTTTGATATTGTTGTTATTTGGGAGCTATGATTCTAATACTAACGAATGACTTTAGCCTAAAGACATAGCCTAGCGATTAGGCAAACGACCCAGCGCGAAGACATAGGAATTGTGGAGGCACCACTCATGAGGCTCGGTTGACATGTACGTATATCGGAGACGCCCGAATATGTGCACGATAGGACTCGAGTGGAGATGGCAGATTCTCTATCACGAGGCTTGGCTGAAATTCATGTATTTTAGGGACGCCTAGAATATGTGTACGATCCAACCAAGTGATACGTTGAATCAAGTGAGACTAGAGGAAAAAAAAGAGTCGAGGATTTTGAAATGATGTTGTGAAGAAAAGATTGAGGGTAGTGCAAGCGTGGCTCGAATTGAGGAAATGCATAGGCGTAGTATGTGCGAGAGTTCTTGAATGTTGAGTAAAGTGATAAGGCAATAAGTTGGTACTCAGTTAGTTTCGAGGACGAAACTTTTTCTGAGTGGTGTATGATGTAGTGCCCCGTCCCGCTTAGTCAATCGAAGAAATCGGAATGCCAACGACGTTCGGACTTAGCCTTGCAATGGCTGCTCGAAGACATAGCTCGATCGAGGCGACCGCTCGCTCAGGTGGGGTAGTTTCGGTGAACTTGCCTCATTTTAGCCTTCATATAATAAATTGCATGTTTCAACTTGCACAAGTAGACTTGATAATAAAAGAGACGAATCCACAGAGATAAGGGAATAATCCCGACGGATCGAATTGAGTTTGAATATGGAAAGGTCCAACGGTCGGCTTAGAGTTGGTGCATGGTGTGCTTTGAAAATAATACTCGATCCTTCGTTACGTGGCTTGGGAGAAGGAAAGTTAGTATTCACCGCAAAGCTAAGAGTTAGCCTAAGTCATAGGCGTCGCCCGCGTAAATGCTCGATAAAGCATACACGCTTTCACGATGCAAGGCTTGGCATAGCCTTTGCTCGCCCCACGGGTTAAAGTTACACTACACGGCTTGTGGCATAAGTCTAGGCACCACAAATAACTTGGTTGTTCAAAGTCGAACGCGTGCACGGCATGTTCCCACGACGCAAGGCTTGACGCAGCCTTTGCTCGTCAAGTTGTTGGAAAGTTAAGTTAGACAAGTTATGTTAGGCTATCGGAGTAGTAGCAAATATGGTCCTACGAGTTCTAGGGCTGGTTATAACAACATAGTCTTACGGTCTCAAGACCCGTCATATAGAGTATGACTTGGGCGGTGGTGTCGCATAGAGTTTAAGTTGGTTTAAGGTACGATGCACGGACTTAGTATTTTAAGGTACGGGTTACGATTGATTTATTGAGTTTGGAAAAGGGGATTGAAATAGTTGTTTTTCAGTTGAATGAAATGATAGGGCAAGAAAGAAGAATGCTCGCGACTATAGGTCGTCGAGGCAGTCTCAGATTTGAGAAGTATTGAACTTGGCCCTGAAAGAGATGGTATTACTGGAGGTAGAATGACTGTGTGAGACACCAGTTTGAGTCGAGTCTTGCATGGTCATGGACAACTTGTCGACAAGGTGGGTTTGTCTCTCGAAACGGCGACCCGGGTGGCCCACGGGACCGTTTCGATAAAGACATGTTAAGCTGTGCTGGATGACCGTACTGGTTAGTGCAGAGACTTCCAGTGGAGCTCGCTACTCACGCTGGCAAGTGCGACCACCTAACTAGCTATGGAGTCCAAGATGGCTCCGGGAGTCAGTGACCAATTCATATAGATGAGTCGGCATGGCCGCAAACTGCATGTGTACCTTTGGATTAAGTTAAGTTGAATGTGTGTGTGAAGTTAGAACACAATGTTGGGCCTAAGATTTAGTTGCAATATAGGTGATGTGCTTCGGTATGAGACATGGCATCGAGTCATAAGTTGTCGACATATAAGTTGCATAGTTGGATTTGAGTTGTCTTAAGTTTAAGTCAGAAAACGCTGCAAGACAAAGTCCGTCGAGTGACACTTAGCCCACAAGTCTTGATTGGGTCAGTTGGTGATCAAAGTAGCAAGGGCCGCGAGGCGGTGATATGGTTAAGTCATACTGAGTTGCGAGACATGGCACGATAGATTTGTAGCATGGTCACAAGGAATTGGGTACTACAACGTAGTTATATCTCTAATTATGTGCCGAAGGGCAAATACGACTTGATAGGTTAACGTTGTTGTTGCAAGCACGGAATGGTCTTGAGACACAAAATAGGCCAAGGAGTCTGTCCTAAAACTGATCATAAGGCAAGAGTAGAAAGACAATCATAAATGAACTATGTTGCACAAAGTAAATGAATGTGTCGGTTTTGTATGGGTGGGCGAGGAGCTCATTCCACCAGTACAGTTGAGTACTGACACCCACATAGTTTTTATATGCAGGCACAGGTAGAAACTCATGGAACAGAGCTTACTTGGATGCGTCGAGGCACGGAGTTCCTTGGCGATTCGAGGCGTGAGGCCGCGTTGAGTCAAGACTTATAGGGGACATAATGTATGGATGTTGCTTTCCAAAGCATCTGCTGGTTCAAGACATGTATTGAAAGATGAGAGAGAGAGCTGAGTGACTTGTAATGTGAGATGAGTGAGCTTGAGAGACTTGTAATCTTAGCCTTGCGTCCCAATATAACCTTTGTTTCAATATCAATAAAAGAGTGTTTTGCAATGACTTGTATTTTGCTTTCAAATTTCTACTGCTGTTTTAATGTCTCTGCTTGGAACTTTTGTCCGACGACCCCGTCGCAGCCACTGTAATCGGCCTTTATGGAACCCGCCTTGCACGAGCGCAAACTAGGCTCGTGCGACATCATGTCTTAGCGAGGATGATCGCTCCTACGGGAGCGGGGCGTGACAGTCGGTAAACTGAAGGTGGGACAGGTGCACATTAAAGATAAAGTTGTTGAAATCATTAACGGCCGTCGGAGGGGTGGTCGACCTTCCGTCGTCCCTTCTCTGTAAGCGGTAGCATTAAAATCGCCAACACAGAGCCAGAAAAGGTCAATGTGATCAGATGGGTGTTCATCAGGTCTTTCCATAGCCGTCTTCGCTCTGCGATGTTATAGCTGCCATGCACGGCAGACAGGAGGAAGCTGGAGTGGAGCATGGGGTGTTCCACCCGATACGAGAGGGCCTGTCTCGAATCGTGGATGATGTCGATCTTGACGTCATCCTTGAAGAGGATCCAAATATCATGACAGCCGACAATAGCCGAGGGAAAAGCCAGCTACAATTGGATCGACTTGAGTTTGTTTGGGGGAATTTTAGGTTCAATAATCACGAGGATATCGATTCTATGAATTTTCTTGAGACTGTTTAATCTTCTAAAGGTTGGTTTATTGGCGAGGCCCCTAACATTCTAAGAGATGATGTTAAGCATTGAGGTTTCTAGGTGGGGGTGGGTTTGTCGAGTTTTGCGGTAGACCTAGTAGTTCTGGTCGTGACCTCTTTAGCACTTCCTTTGGTATTTCTTTTGTTGGATTTTCCCGTACTGGGAGCAGCCTTACCGACCATTTTCATGATTCTGTCTGTCTCCTTATTCGGGTGCGTGTAAACTGATGGTGGGATAGGTACGCATTAAAGATGAAGCTGTTAAAATTATTAATGGCTGCCGGAGGGGGGGTCGACCACCTGACTTCTCTTCTGTGGAAGTGATAGCATTAAAATTGCCAATATAGAGCCAGGGAAGGTCAATATGATTCAGGTGGGTGTTCATTAGTTCTTGCCATAGCCGTCTTTGTTCTGGGATGTCGCAGCTGCCATGCACGACAGACAGGAGGAAGCGAGAGTGGAGCATGGGGTGTTCCACCCGACCCGAGAGGGCCTGTCTCGAATCGTGGATGACGTCGTCCTTGAAGAGGATCCAAATATCATTACAGCCAACGGTAGCCGAGGGGAAAGCCAGCTACAGCTGGATGGACTTAAGTTTGTTTGGGGGAATTTTAGGTTCAATAATCACGAGGATGTCGATTCTGTGAATTTTTTTGAGACTGTTTAATCTTCTCAAGGTTGGTTTATTAGCGAGGCCCCTAACATTCCAAGAGAGGATGTTAAGTATTGAGGTTGCTGGTGGGGTGGGTTTGTTAAGTTTTGCGGCAGACCTAGTGGTTCTGGCCGTTACCTCTTTAGCACTTCCTTTCGTATTTCCTTTATTGGATTTTTTCGTACCGGAAGCAGCCTTACCGACCATTTTCATGATTGTGTCTATCTCCACATTCGGGTGCATGTAAACCTCTCCGACAATTTTTGCTACAGCTCTAAAGTAGCTATCCGTGATGGTGACTCTAGCATTTAGGCCATATTACAATCTGGCAACTGGTGCTTGCCCAATGTTGGCCAATGCATCAGCACGAATATTGGCTACTTTATGGGAAGGGGGAGGGATGACTGTGTTGGGAGTTTGGGAGTCTTCTATCCTCGTCAATATCGTTAGTAATGTAGATTCGTGTAGATTCTCCATTGTATAGGGCTCTGTTGAAAGTTCTTCAGTGGTGAGATTGTCCTAGGAGGCATCTGCAAGATCTGATGCTAGAGCATCAAAGTTTTTGCTAAGGTTGAGGACTGGGAATTTATAGTGCACGATAGCTCTTTTCGGGGGTTCTATTTCCTCGGTATTGGGATTCACTGTGCTGTTTTCAAACCGGATGTGGGAGTTGGGTAAGGGGAGAAGAGGTAATTTTTGATGGTGACTGAGATTCATATTTGTTTTAGCTCCACCTCCCTTCCGAGTCTCTTTCTTCTTTAGTTTCGGGTGCGTGCGAAAACAATTCTTGGTGGAGTAGCCTCCCATATAGCAGTGCTTATAGATGATGATGTTATTTTCATAGACAATCTGCTGGGTGTGCATCCTGTTGCCGAGCGAGATTTGAATATGGTTTGGGGGGTCTTTCGTGAGATTGAGCTCCATGCAAATTTTAGCGTAGTTAGTTTTGGAGAGGTTACTAGTTTCTTTCGTTGCGGCCACGTATGTCGTAATGCACTTTAGTACAGCTGGAACAAAGCAAATGAGGGGGAGGTTGGGTAAGGTCACCCAGGCTGACACGGTCGCTGAGTCTTCTTTATCGTTGGAATCCGGGGTCCATCTGATGATTTTCATTAGGTGGCAGCCAACCCTACAAGACTTTTGCCCAAACATTCTTGTGATCTGAGATTGATAATAGATGTAGGAGGAAGTGATTAGGGTTTGTCATGACCCGCACCCTATTTAGGGGCACGAGCACGTGGGTACGTCCAGCCTACGTTGCACTATCGGCGGTAGAATGCTGTAAAGGTCATCTAGAATATATAGAATCTAAGACACAATAATATAACCTGTTATCTCCGTACGGAGGAATATAAACACAACTCAATCACATAAATCTAAGGAAGATATGCACTAATATGATAAAGAAACAAGATGAATAAATAGTCTGAAATAGTGCTGAGTCACAATCACAAGTTCAGAATTTAAAGACAAAACATAAGATCCCAAATAAATACAACAAGTCTCAAAGTATCAAGCTGGAATATAGTCCAGACAAAATCTAGCTAAACTAAGTCACTACAGGCGGTGCATCCTCTATGAGCACCGGGTCCACAGGCTGGTCCCGGAGCTGATGATTGGTGCATCTGACTGTGGGACCGCTTCCTACCTCCGGTCCTATCCACGATCCTCTGGGAGGTGTACTCATGCCTCCTAGCTGCTCTCAAGACTGCATCGAACGACTGGTGCTCGAACTGTTCTACTGCCAACAAGATCTCCAAATGCAGCCTCTGCTGGAACCGCTGGCCCTATCAAACTCGGTCGCCACCAAGGTGGGGGCAAACCTACTGAGTCTAGAAAACTCCGATACATAACTGTCGACTATTCTGCCTCCTTGTTTCAAGTTGGTAAATCTGGTCTGCAGGTCGTATCGAGCCGCAGCATCGAAATACTTCGTCTGGAATCTCTCTTTAAATACTGCCCAAGCAATGGGTGCCACTAATCCCATGGCTTGCGCCGCCCACCAACTGTGAGCCAAGTCCAACAACTGCAGGCGTACCACCGCCACCTTCTCATTCTCAGGTGTCCTAGCTGCTTCCAGAATCACCTCGGTATCCTGAAGCCATGCATCCGCGACAATCGCATCCTCGCTGCCGTCGAAGAAAGGAGGGTTCAATCGCTTGAAGCTGTTTGCCGCCTGGTTCCCGGGATGTCCGCCTCGGGTCAAAGCATCTTGAACGGTCTGGTGCAGGGCGTCGCTTCGACGATCCTGGGAAGCTATCAAGGTTCTGATGAGGCCTACTAAGGTACCATCATCTGGCTCTGCGGGCTGGACAGGCTGAACTGGTGACTCTCCTCCATTAGGCACAACTCTGGAGGCTACCCCGGAATACTGGGCTTGATCTCCGGGTTGCTGCTGATCCGCAGGAAATGTTCCACCTCGTTGATCGGTAGGACCAGGTACAGTGCCGCTGAAGAAGATGACACAGGGAACAATAAGGAAAGGACCAGGACAGATCAATGATATAAGCACAGGATCAGGGCAAGAATCCAGGGATTTAGAGGATACGAACAGAGATCAAGGACGAGTACTGATTGAGACATCTATCTGGTAAACCCCCACATATCTTGATTTACAAGACCTGCATGGGCCACCACTTAAATCATGTCACGCCCCAGAACCAGAATACTGGAGAGCGGAGGCAGACATAGCCAGCTACGTATATTGAAATGGAAACCACCTCGATATACGGTCACGGCTGTCTAGATATATGAGGGTTTACTACAAGCCAACAGTCTCTTATGGTCATGAACAAGCCTAATGTCTCAATCACAAGTAAGTAAGTAAGGTCGCAAGATGTATGATCATTAAATATACAATAATAAGGCGTCCCAAATATTACATATTCAGCTGATCATGAATCTAGTCGTTACAAAATGTTAGGACTAGCAAGAGTTTAGTCGTACATGATCAACCCTAGGATTTGTTAATCATGTTTACAGCCCGTAGGCAGACAGTAAGTAAAAGTGCATCGAGCTAACAGGTGCTCGTCGGCTAAACGCCTCAAAAGAATAGTTTTACAATGAAGTGGGCAAGACAAAAGGAAAACCCACTCTAGGCCCGGGTTTCGTCTAGTTGTCACCATTAGGCTGGAAGCTTGGTAGATCCTCGGGAGCTGCTCCGAAATCTGGCCACACAAAACCAGCTGGGTCAACCCCAGAAAGAGCAAGTGCCACAAGGGGGCCACAAAATAAGAACAAAAGCCAGCAATTAGCACAAGAAAATCTAATATTAAAACTAGAATTTACGAAAAACATGCCAGGATGATATACGACGAGATAACTATGGAACTATTCCGATAGCCAGGTTACAACCCGTAAACCAAACAAGGACCGAGGTTGTAACCCTTCATCTGAACAGAACTTGGTTTCCCACCATTTATCGGCAAGATAATAATGTAAGAAATCAAGACATGAAGCAATCTTGTACGGGATCAAGACATGGCTAGACTGGTTATACCTCATTCAATCAATCACGGCCAAGCAGATACTACGGCTTACTACTTTAACTAACTAGGGTTATCACAGGCCTAATTACTAACAAGATGCAGTGAGATTATTCCACAGCCACAAGCCCTGCAGACCATCCAGGTTACCCAGGTCAAAAGTTAGGGGTTGAATTCTGGTGGGTACATCGTCCAGGAAACGCATGTACCCTTAAGTGACTTAGAAGGTGCAACACATGACAGTGTGCTGGAAATGTGCCCTACTCGACGGCAGGCTACAGATCCCAAGAGCGCCCAGGTAACGGGATTGCCTGTAGCTGTGTCATCTCTTCATGACTACTGTGTTATTCTAGTTATTAGCCTTAATCCATTTTGGTAGGTACCCCTGACCGTGGTACTCAGAAGTCCCATCCTAGACATGATGCAAGACAGGACAAGTGGATTTAACAAGCAAGCAAGGAAGAACCACCCACGGTGTCAAGGCAGGTCAAGCTAAGTTAGCCGTCGCAACAGCATTAAGTTATCAAGTCATGCTACAAGTCAGGAGTGCACCGCCACGGGCCACTATCAAGTTATCAAGTCACAAGGATTAATTACAAGTTACAAGTTAGGTGTGCACCCCACTGGGTCACTAGCAAGGAGATCAGAGAATACCAGGATCATAATTCACAGAAAATCCCGAAAACCGTACTAGTCATAAACAATTTCTTGCAAATTGTGTTAGGCCGTGTCGGGTTGAGATAGTCGTGCTGTGTTGAACAAGATCTCAGGAAACCCAATCCACAAAAGAGAAACCAAGTCGAGAAATAAAACCAATACTCCAAGAGCCAATGGGTTTAAGCAAGGGGCCAGGGGGTTGGGCGTACGCGCAAGAGCACGCACGCAGGGGGAGCATACACGCAAAAGCACGCACGCAGGAGAGCAGCGTACGCACAAAAGCACGCACACAGGGAGCAGCGTACGCACAAAAGCACGCACGCAGGAGAACAGCGTACGCACAAAAGCACGCACGCAGGAGAGCAGCGTACGCACAAAAGTACGCACACAGGGGAGCTACGTACGCGCAAAAGCACGCACGCAGGGGAGCTGCGTACGCGCAAAAGCACGCACGCAGGGGAGCTGCGTACGCGCAAAAGCACGCACGCAGGAGAGCGGCATACGCACAAAAGTACGCAAGCGCAGGGTCTTCTTCTCCATGGCTGAGAAGAGGCTCCAATGGCTCCCAAAACTTCAAAACATCACAACTTGGCCATCCGAACTCCAAATCCGGATTTCCAAAGTTCCAACTTGGGTGAAATTGATTTCTCTTCCACATGGAAACATCAAAACCCATAGAAATCCAACTTAAATGGATCAAAACCATGTAAATCCGAAAATAAAGAAAACTTAGATCTAGAACAATGGAGACTCCAAATCACAAAATGCCAAGTTCTAATGTTGATCACCATGTCCTAATCTAGCAAATGGACAAATAAAATAGGGTTCTCATGTGGTGGCAAGGTGCACTTGCCTATGGGTTGGTGTTGTGTAGAGGAAGGAGAAGAAGAAGAAAATTAATGAAGGTTTATGAGGAGAGAGAGAAAGTTGGTGGAGTTTTAATGAGGGTGGGATGTGGTGTGTTGAGGGTGGAGCATAGGCTAAGGTGTTCCAATACACATTAAACCAAACCAAACCAACCCAAACCAATTAAAACCGAGCCATGTCAAAACCCAAAATACGAGAAATACTAAAATTTCACAAGTTGAGAAAAATAAAAATACATACCAAAATCCAGATACGAGTATAAATACGGAATACAGAAAATACGGGAAATGAGGGTGACAACTCTACCCACCTTAAAAGAATTCCGTCCTCGAAATTTAATCAAGGAGCTAGAGATTGTCACGACAAGTTACATTAAGCACAGGCAAGCTACTCTAAGCAGTTCAATCATACAATCATACAATGCAAGCATGGAAGGGAAAACGTAAGGCATAAGAAAGACATTATACCTCACGAGTCAAACAGGTAGGGATATCGCAATCGGATGTCATCCTCACGCTCCCATGTTGACTCACCTAGAGAGTGATGACCCCAAGCAACACGGACTAAGTTAATAGTCTTGTTCTTGAGTATCTTTTCCCTCCGATCCAAAATAGACACGGGCCTCTCCTCATACGAAAGGTTGGTATCAACAACCAATTCCGAATGGTCTAGAATATGGCTCGGGTCCAGAATATACCATCGTAATTGGGACACATGGAATACATCATGTACCACACTTAGCGACGGCGGAAGAGCGAGACGATAGGATACATCTCCTACTCGCTCTAGAATATCGAACGACCCTATATACCTAGGACTAAGCTTTCCCCGCATGCCAAAGTGAATGACGCCGCGGTTAGGCGAGATCCTAAGGAATACATGGTCGCCGACAGCAAATTCTAAGGGACGTCGATGAGCATCGGAGCAATGGCGCTGGCGGTCCTGGGCAACTCGGAGGTGATCTCTGACCTTCCTGACCACTTCAACCGTCTGGGAAATCAATTCGGGTCCGAGCATCTGCCTCTCCCCGACATCGTCCCATGCTAGCGGGGATCTGTACTTCCGGCCATAAAGAGCCGCGAAAGGTGCCATCTGGATACTGGCCTGATAACTGTTGTTGTACGAGAATTCCACCAGGTGCAGATGATTCTCCCATGAACCACCGAAGTCAAGGGTACAGGATCTCAACATATCTTCAAGAGTCTGGATTGTGCGCTCTGATTGACCATCCGTCTGCGGGTGATAAGCTGAGCTGAATTGAAGGCGAGTCCCCAAAATCTTCTGCAAGCTGCACCAAAAGTGTGATATGAATCTTGAATCCCTGTCCGAGGTGATGCTGACTGGCACACCGTGAAGCCTGACGATCTGCCTGAGATACATCTCTGCTAGCTGTGCCGTCGACTGTCCAACTCTGAATGGGAGAAAGTGTGCCACCTTGGTAAGCCTGTCCACAATTACCCAAATAGCATCTCTGCCGGCCGAAGATCTGGGCAATCCGGTTACGAAATCCATGGTTATATGTTCCCATTTCCATTCTGGGATCGGTAAGGGTTGAAGAAGTCCAGCGGGCCTCTGATGTTCAGCTTTAACCTGTTGGCAAACCAAACACCGAGAAACAAACCGGGCTATCGCCCTCTTCATGCCATTCCACCAGAAATGCTGACGAATATCACGGTACATCTTCGTACCACCCGGATGAATAGAATATTGTGAACTGTGGGCTTCTACCATGACTTCCTGTCTGATATCTCCACTGGGTACACAAAGACGAGTGCCGTGCCGAAGTGTACCGTCTTCATGGATACATAACTCTGGCCTTCTTCCTGCTTCACATTCTGCTATGAGTCGCTGGATCTTGGAATCTGTTGACTGCGCCATCCGGATTCTCTCAACTATGCTGGACTGAACCTGTAGACTGGCCATCAATGCCACGCTGGTTGGAAGAACCACTTTAATTCCCATTTTCTGAAGATCTGCCAATAATTCTGGTTACGCTGTCAGGAAATAAACTTCGGCTCTCCTGCTCAATGCATCTGCTACAACGTTGGCCTTCCCGGGATGATACTGCAAATCTATATCATAGTCCACCAGTAGCTCGGGCCATCTTCTCTGCTGCATATTAATGTCATTCTGGGTGAAAACATACTTCAGGCTCTTATGATCAGTAAAGATCTCCACTCTATCTCCGTACAAGTAGTGTCTTCACAACTTCAAGGCAAACACTACCGCCGCCAATTCCAAGTCGTGGATCGGGTAATTCTTCTCATGATTACGTAGTTGACGTGATGCATAAGATATTACCTTCCCATGCTGCATCAAGACACACCCCAATCCTCTGCCTGAAGCGTCGCAATAAACTGTGAATCCTCCGGTCCCATATGGAAGGGTGAGAATGGGAGCCGTTATCAAACCTTGCTTCAACTTCTCAAATGATTCCTGACACTCTGCTGTCCAAACAAACGGTACATCCTTGCGGGTCAACTGGGTCATCGGCGCTGAAATCCTTACAAAATCTGAAACGAACCGCTGGTAGTAGCCGGCCAATCCAAGGAAACTGCGAACCTCTGCCATTGAGCTGGGTACCGGCCATGACTCGATAGCCACAATCTTCTGGGGATCCACTTCCACTCCTCCTCAGGTAATGATGTGACCCAAGTACGAAATGCGATCGAGCCAGAACTCGTATTTACTAAACTTGGCGTACAACTGATGCTCCCTAAGCGTCTGGAGGACGACTCTGAGATGCTGCTCATGCTCTGCTTCACTCTTGCTGTAGACCAGGATGTCATCTAGGAACACGATCACAAATTGATCCAAGTAAGGCATGAAAATGCGATTCAAGAGGTCCATGAATACGGCCGGCGCATTGGTCGCTCCAAAGGACATAACCAGGAACTTCCAATGTCCATACCTCGATTTGAATGCTGTCTTCGGGACGTCCTGCTCTCTGACTCTGATCTGGTGGTATCCCGACCGCAAGTCAATCTTCGAGAACACTGAAGCCCCTCTGAGCTGATCAAACAAGTCATCTATCCTCGGAAGAGGGTATCTGTTCTTGATTTTTACCGAATTCAAGGTACGATAATCAACACATAGCCTGGCCATACCATCCTTCTTTTTCATAAGAAGCACCGGGGCTCCCCAAGGCAATCCACTAGCACGGATGAATCCCTTGGTCCTCAGTTCTTCAATCATCTTGTACAAAATTTCCAACTCTGAAGGCGCCATCCTGTAGACTCGCTCTGATACTGGTGCTGTCCCGGGAATCAAGTCTATAGTGAACTCAATCTCCCGCTCTGGCGGCATCCCTGGAAGCTCCTCTGGAAAGACATCTGGAAACTCTTTAACTATCCGGGGTAACTGTACTGCTACTACTGCCATCCGTAATGCTGGGAAAGATGGCTCCACTGCGCCTCTGGAAAACAAAAACTCTGGCTCGCCGGGGATACTAAAGACAACTTTGCCAATATGGCAGTCTATCCTAGTATACTGGTTCCTCAACCAATCCATGCCGAGGACTACATCATAGTCTGCCATAGGAAACTCTATAAATCTAGCGGGGAACTCCCTACCGCTAACTACGATACAACATGAGGAAAACACTCGATCTACCCCCACAAGACTATTACCAGTAAGTATATTGAGCCTTACTGATAATGACTCGGGCTCCAATCCTATCCGTGTCGCGAATCGTACAGACATAAATGAATGCGATGCACCAGAATCAAATAATACAGATGCTGGAGAGGAGTTAACGAGAATAGTACCTGCCACAACCTCACCTGGTGCAACTTCTTCTTCCATAGCCATCATCATGGCCTGACCTTGTCCTCTGGCTGCTGGTCCCCTCTGCTGGAAACCTCTCTGCCTATTCTGGATCTGTGCCTGGGCTTGTGCATACTGCTGGGGGTGTTGTTGCTGGAATGCCTGAGACTGAGGCGGCAAGGGCCTCGAGGACTGATACTGCTGCTGCTGAACTGGTGCTGGGGCCGGTCCTCTCACCGAAGAGCTAGAAGGGTTGGATGCTGATGAACTACCCCTATTCGGGTAAGCCCCTACCCTATGATCTGCTGTTCCATAAGCCAGGCACAATCCCTGCGCCCTGTGACAGTCTGCCACCACATGCCCAGGCTTCCCGCAATGAGAACAACCCATCGCAAAAGTCTGCTTCTGCTTCTGCTGCTGCGGGTACGTCGGGGTCGAATACTGAACCGACGTTACTGAGGCCGCCCGCCTCGGAGTTCCAATGGTCAATCCCCTAGCTGCCGGGACTGGAGCTGATGATTGGTACATCTGACTGTGGGACCGCTTCCTACCTCCGGTCCTATCCACGATCCTCTGGGAGGTGTACTCATGCCTCCTAGCTGCTCTCAAGACTGCATCGAACGTCTGGTGCTCGAACTGTTCTACTGCCAACAAGATTACCAAATGCAGCCTCTGCTGGAACCGCTGGGCCCTATCAAACTCGGTCGCCACCAAGGTGGGGGCAAACCTACTGAGTCTAGAAAACTCCGATGCATAACTATCGACTATTCTGCCTCCTTGTTTCAAGTTGGCAAATCTGGTCTGCAGGTCGTATCGAGCTACAGCATCGAAATACTTCATCTAGAATCTCTCTCTAAATACTGCCCAAGTAATGGGTGCCACTAATTCCATGGCTTGCGCCGCCCACCAACTGCGAGCCAAGTCCAACAACTGCAGGCATACCACCGCCACCTTCTCATTCTCAGGTGTCCTAGCTGCTTCCAGAATCACCTCGGTATCCTGAAGCCATGCATCCGTGGCAATCGCATCCTCGCTGCCGTCGAAGAAAGGAGGGTTCAATCGCTTGAAGCTGTTTGCCGCCTGGTTCCCTGGATATCCGCCTCGGGTTAAAGCATCTTGAACGGTCTGGTGTAGGGTGTCGCTTCGACGATCCTGGAAAGCTATCAAGGTTCTGATGAGGCCTACTAAGGTACCATCATCTGGCTCTGCGGGCTGGACGGGCCGAACTGGTGACTCTCCTCCAGTAGGCACAACTCTGGAGGCTACTCCGGAATGCTGGGCTTGATCTTTGGGTTGTTGCTGATCCGCGGGAAATGCTCCACCTCGTTGATCGGTAGGACCAGGTACAGTACCGTTGAAGAAGATGACACAGGGAACAATAAGGAAAGGACCAGGACAGATCAATGATATAAGCACAGGATCAGGGCAAGAATCCAGGGATTTAGAGGATACGAACAGAGATCAAGGACGAGTACTGATTGAGACATCTATCTGGTAAACCCCCATCTATCTTGATTTACAAGACCTGCATGGGCCACCACTTAAGCTATGTCACGCCCCAAAACCAGAATACTGGAGAGCGGAGGCAGACATAGCCAGCTACGTATATTGAAATGGAAACTACCTCGATATACGGTCACGGCTGTCTAGATATATGAGGGTTTACTACAAGCCAACAGTCTCTTATGGTCATGAACAAGCCTAATGTCTCAATCACAAGTAAGTAAGTAAGGTCGTAAGATGTATGATCATTAAATATACAGTAATAAGGCGTCCCAAATATTATATATTCAGCTGATTATGAAGCTAGTCGTTACAAAATGTTAGGACTAGCAAGAGTTTAGTCGTACATAATCAACCCTAGGATTTGTTAATCATGTTTACAGCCCGTAGGCAGACAGTAAGTAAAAGTGCGTCGAGCTAACAGGTGCTCGTCGGCTAAACGCCTCAAAAGAATAGTTTTACAATGAAGTGGGCAAGACAAAAGGAAAACCCACTCTAGGCCCGGGTTTCGTCTAGTTGTCACCATTGGGCTGGAAGCTTGGTAGATCCTTGGGAGCTGCTCCGAAATCTGGCCACACAAAACCAGCTGGGTCAACCCCAGAAAGAGCAAGTGCCACAAGGGGGCTACGAAATAAGAACAAAAGCCAGCAATTAGCACAAGAAAATCTAATATTAAAACTAGAATTTATGAAAAACATGTCAGGATGATATACGACGAGATAACCATGGAACTATTCCGATAGCCAGGTTACAACCCGTAAACCAAACAAGGATCGGGGTTGGGTTGTAACCCTTCATCTGAACAGAACTTGGTTTCCCACCATTTATCGGCAAGATAATAATGTAAGAAATCAAAACAGGAAGCAATCTTGTACGGGATCAAGACATGGCTAGACTGGTTATACCTCATTCAATCAATCACGGCCAAGCAGATACTACGGCTTACTACTTTAACTAACTAGGGTTATCACAGGCCTAATTACTAACAAGATGCAGTAAAATTATTCCACAGCCACAAGCCCTGCAGACCATCCAGGTTATCCAGGTCGAAAGTTAGGGGTTGAATTTTGGTAGGTACATCGTCCAGGAAATGCATGTACCCTTAAGTGACTTAGAAGGTGCAACACATGACAGTGTGCTGGAAATGTGCCCTACTCGACGGCAGGCTACAGATCCCAAGAGCGCCCAGGTAACGGGATTGCCTGTAGCTGTGTCATCTCTTCATGACTACTGTGTTATTCTAGTTATTAGCCTTAATCCATTTCGATGTCTATACAAGTACAGGACACAATATAGAACAATGTACTCATATACCAGGTAAACCAGGAATGACATCTCATGAAGAGATTCATGTATACTAGTCCGTGTATCCTCGTGTCGAGAATCAAGTATAATACTACAACTGAATCGGATATAGTAGATATCAAAGCAATGAAAACTATCAGAGAATGTAGCTTGACTGCTGTCATGAGCTGAGAAAATCGAACTACAAACCACTCAATGAGCCACGAACGGTCAACTCGCACAACAGTCTCCTAATGCTACAAAAGACATTACCAATATTCTCAAAATGGTCAAATTAGCTAGAAACATCTACCCATATGTCCAATTCTGGACACAGTAGCAAAATGGTAATTTTGGGTAAAAATGGCATCCGTCGTTGGGCCCACTTTGTACCAAAAAGCGTGCCATAACCTACGGTGTCTAAAGTCATCAAACTACATATCTACAGGTCCGATTTGATGAGACGAACCCAACCGTATGTCCAAAGTTATATTTCGGTAGGCCGTGCACAAATTCGCCCGTTGGATCGGGTCGCCGACCTGCCAAAATAGCGTTCCGGTCGACCTTATCAGATTCGGACCAAACATGGCATACAGGACCAGAAAAATAATACGGTCCTGTTGGCGTAAGTTTTGTCTCGATATGACGAGCATGCACAAAGTCATTAACAAATTTACAAAAAGGCCGACTCGTTGAATTTCGATGGATACACATCAAATTCGTCGTGCACACGCGACCAATTTAAATTCTGTCAAAGCCCACATGTCCACGAAGTCGATACGCATCTTTCGATGCTTTCGGTTCGCGATCACATCTCCCGGATTGACGGACGGATTGCGTATCAGGACAATTTTTCTAAAATTTAGTTTTTGAAAACAGTTTTTTCTCAATCTTCACAAATCAATAAATTTCTGTATAATACATAAAAATTAAATCTACAAGAAGGGTTTTGATCTCCTATATGTTGTCTACAAGAGTCTTCAGAAGGTTTTCCAAAGTTAGCGATATTTTGGTCGCAAATCGACCGCAAACATAGAGTTTTAGGACAGTTTCTAAACCCAGAAAATTGAGTTTTTTTTCTCAATTTTGGAACTCATTTTTCGTCGCAGATGATGTAAATTGGCACGATCTATTTAAAGAAGATTAAAGATGTATGGGTTGTCTACACGTAGAATTTTACGGATCTCGATTTGATCGAGTATGCGTATAGAAACGAGACGGAAAAGATAGGTACCTTGCTGTAGGTCGCTGTTTCGATGTCTCACCCGCGCGCGTTTGTCGATGATGGGCTACCTGAAAGTAGCGCTGCATGGTCGATGGCGAGGTCCAGGTAGTTGGGAAGGCGGCTAGGGTAGAGATTAGGGTTTCAAAAAAAATTTCTCTCTCTCTAACATATATAAATAGAAATAAGGGCTAGGGTTCGTTCGGTTTTTAAAGGGTGTTTCGCTTATGCTGCTGTTGTTGCTTTGTGTATAGGCGAGTGCGTGTGTTTTGTGTTTTAATTTCTTTTCTTATTCCTTTCTTTCTTTCTTTCTTTATTTAAGTATGTATATATCAATGTGTGTGTGTGTGTGTGTGTGTGTGTGTGTGTGTGTGTGTGTGTGTGTGTGTGTATATATATATATTTTTTTTTTAATATATATATATATATATATACAATATATATATACAATATATATATATATATATATATATATATATATATATATATATATATATATATATATATATATATAAATATATATATTGTATATATATATATATATACAATACATCCACCCATTTTGGATGTATATATATATATATATATATATATATATATATATATATATATATATATATATATATATATATATATATATATACAATACATCCACCCATTTTGGATGTATCGATACATCCGAAATCTGGACCGTTGGATGTTAATCCAATGGTTCAGATTAAATTCAGATGAAATAATACAGGAGACATCAATTAATGTTATTTTTGACTTTTGACCTCTTGTTAACTTGCTATAGCAGGTTATTCTTCAATACAATTTTTCAATGAGCACCCTAAATTAACTCATATTTACTTTCTCTTTCGTCCAGGTAATTTACTATTTTGTGCAACTACGTATATAAAACAATAATTGTGTGTCGGCCGAAAAAGAAGGACACAGTGTGTCCAGGTCTATAGGCTATGTAGACGATGACACCACCGCCGCTGGTGATCTAGATGGTGAGACCGACGACGAATGGTACATTTAGGACGAAGAATGGTACATTTAGGAAGCCAATAAAAGCTCGTTCTCTCAAATCTCTTCTTTGTGTAAATTAAATCCAAGGAGGACACTATCCCTAAGGACACAGTGTGTCCAGGTCTGTAGGCGATGTAGACGACACCACCGCTGCTGGCGATCTAGATGAGGACACCGACGAGGAATGGTACATTTAGGACGGAGAATGGTACATTTAGGATGGAGAATGGTACATTTAGGACGGAGAATGGTACGTTTAGGAAGGCGATAAAAGCTCGTTCTCTCAAATCTCTTCTTTGTGTAAATTAAATCCAAGGAGGACACAATCCCTAAGGACACAGTGTGTCCAGGTCTGTAGGCGATGTAGACGACACCACCGTCGCTGGCGATCTAGATGAGGACACCGACGACAAATAGTACATTTAGGACGGAGAATGGTACATTTAGGACGGAGAATGGTACATTTAGGAAGCCGATAAAAGCTCGTTCTCTCAAATTTCTTCTTTATGTAAATTAAATCCAAGGAGCACACAATCCCTAATTTTAGTTATTGCTTAGCAGAGTCTGCTTAGTTGTTGTAAAATTGTGGTGTTGCTTCTGTGACACTTTCATCTTTAATCTCATGTTTTCTATGAATATATGTTCTATTTAATTTTGATTTAGTAATCTTTCCGTAATTAGTTTTTTTGTTTCATCTAATAATTTAATATTTTTGTTATAAAGCTACAGGCCAATGGTGGTGGTGGTGGAAGGAGAAACGGAGATGAAGAAGGAAAGAAGAAGAAGTTCTGGTTCGCGGCGGACTTCGTCGAGTTCCTCAATCAAGCGGAATTAAACCTCTTATAGAGTTCCTTAATTGAAGTTGATCATGATAACCTTTTGTATTTTTCAAACGGCTAATAGAATCTTCCTTGAGCCCTCCTCAATTAAACGGCTAGTAGATTGTTTGCTAGTCTCAAAATTTATTTGTCTTTCCATCTTCTTCACTTTTTGTACTTCTCTCTTGCTATATATACAATAGTTTTCTTGTTTCATAGTACTATTGTTTATTCTGAAATACATAGAATAGTTGTCTGAAATATAATAGTTTTTTTGTTCTCAGGATGTCTACTCGTGTGGTGGAAAATGTAGAAGACGTAGAAGATTGGTTGCCATCTCCAAATGAAACCTTCATTCCGCTTATGTTGCGCAGGATTGTAGATCAACTGTCGACGATTTCAGCTGATGTTGCATCGATCAATTCAAAGCTTTATTCAATAGAAATTGAACAAATGAATTTCTCTCGGCAGAAGATTGAATCTCCAGCTTTGAAGAAGGCATCTTCATCTGGAGCATTTAATAATGTGAAGGTGGTTTTCGTTGAATCTTCTTTCGATGAGGAGGACATGGAGCTACAGTCTCGTAGTAAAGCATTGGACCGAATTCTCGCATTGTCCCCTACAAAAGAAACTGACTTTAGCAGTTCTTCGAAAAGAATGCGTGGAAATTTAGATCCGGTCATACCATTGAAAAGTTTAACAAGGGGTTCAACCTCGAAGCTTAGCAATTGTACTAGTAGTTCTTCGAGTTATTACGACTATATTTTTGCCTATGATAGACCTGACGAGTAAGTAATATGAGTTTTGATTTAATTCCAACAAGTTTTTCTCCTAATTTATTCGTTTCTTTTCTTAGAGAAATAATATCATCTTGCAATAAAATCTATATGTCTCGGTTTGAGATGAAGACCTTAGCTCCTTTAACGAGAATTAAAAATAGGGTATGTATAGATAATATATTTCTTCTTAGATGCCATCTATGTTTACTTCGATTCCATCGCTGACATTTTTAATGATTTATTCAGATTGTAGGCATTGTCTCTGCTCTTCTCACCACGGAGGAATGGAAAAGAACCTCCAATAAAGCTATTGTATGGTTTTTACCAATAAGGATATCGGTGAGTGAGTATTTTATTCTTCAATGCATATGCATTAACAATTTTCTCGTTTGTTTGTCCTTCGTAATGTATTAATTGATGTGTATGTAGAAAGAAACGTTACCTCCATCCGACAAAAAGTTTCATGAAATATGGAAGAAGTACAAATATTTTCAGGATTACATGGGATCTTTAAGCACTTGTAATGAGGTATTAATGTATTTCTATTTAAATATTAATCCTAATTTTCTAAAAATTTACTAATTTGTTTTACCTAATTAATCCTGATTCAGATATACATACCCATTCATTTGGACGGACACTATACTCTTGCAAGAGTTCTGGTTAAAAAAAGGACTGTTGAAATTTGGGACTCACTTGCATCTAAAGATGATCCGATTCAAAACAAAACAGTCATAAAAGAAATAGTAAGCTCATATTCATCAATTTTATGAATTGGGTATAAGATACGCGGTATACTAATACATATTGTATTCTGGTAATTGTAGCTTTCAAATTTGGATCTCTTTCTCGTAGAAGAGATTTTGAAGTTGAGAGATGCTAGGTTCAGCTTTTCAACTTTTGCAATAAAACGTCATTCTTATGTTCCCCGCCAAGGCAATTCTGTTGATTGTGGGATTTTTGTAATTGCATTCATGAATGACCGATGTAGTCTAGACTACCGTTCTCTCAATGTAATTCTGAAAATATGTCGTCAAAAACTTACACTTTTTAGAGCAATATTTTTGATGTTATGTTTGTTATATGCAGTTTGATGCGGGAATGGAAAGACGCAAAGCTGCTGAATGGATTACAACTTCAGAGCACAATGAAGAGCTAAAAGAAGTCCTATCTGAAATGATTGAATATGGAAGACGATGATTTTTTCTTCTTCTTTTATATCTAATGTATGGAAACCCCTAATGTATTATGTTCATTTGTTTTGTTGAGTTGTAATAACATTTTTGCCAAACGGCTTCGATTCTTTTTGATTAAGCAGAATCATTTTTGCCCTTCAAATTAATATAATTAAGCAGAAAGGAGTCTTTTATCCTTCTATCGAATGACATTTTTGTCCTTCTAATTAATTCAAAACACCCCCGAACCCTTTTATTACAAAAAAAAACCGTTTCGATTCTTCCTCTTCTTCCATACTCCACTCTGTACTCAAACCTAGGTCATTCTCCTCTAAAATCTTCAAACCTTCCTCCCCATTCGCAATCTTCACACCATGTCGGCATCAACGACAGAATCATCACCGGCAGCATCACCAATTAGAGAAGATGCACCAGTTACAGAAAATCTAAAAGGGAAAGACGGAGAACAACCGAAATCCTATTCTAAGAAAGTTTCACAGAAGAAAAAGGGAAAAGTTGCTAAACAAAAAGAAGTGCAAGAAGAAGTGCAAATAGAAGGTATAACTTTGAGTTTATGTTCGTAAATTCTGTATATATTATACGGAGAATGACATTCTCCGTCATAAAACGCATTTGATTGTCATTCTTCATGTCATTTGAAACGGAGAATGACATTCTCCGTGTTAGTTTACACGGAGAATGTCATTCCCAGTGTTAAAACCCATAAGAATGGCCATTCTCCGACCTAATTTTTTTTTGTTTTGTAGAAAAAAATCTGTCAGGAATAAGAATTCAAGACTTTTTCGTTCTACCTTCAAGCCAATGCTAAATCTTATGGAGGAGGTCAATCAAGATGTTGGCCGTTTACCTGAGCCAGTTATTGATTCCTTGAAGAATACCGATTTCTGGAATTTTGTCGAGATTTTCTACCAAAACATAGTCCACGTCTCCGAATTGGCCAAGGTAACGGAAGGGCTTGAGAATTTAATTACAAGTTACACAGAAGAAGAAGATGGCGTCGGGTCCTTTGAATTGAGCACCACTGTTAAAATTGCGCCAAGCGTCGCCGATATGGCAGTCATCTTCGGTCTACCGCTAAATGAAGAAAGCGATAATGATGTTTTTTACAGAAGAAATTGATAAAGGAAAAACAACAGCAGCCCACACCACCAGCATCATTGTGCCAGTGTAGAGATCACTTCACAAGATTGCTGGCTAATTCTAAGGGCAAACATGCAGAAGTCACGAATAAGAAAGCGAGAGACAAGTTCTTTGAATTGTTACGACGGCTTCGTGGCGGAGATAACACTGTTAATCCAGATGATTTGGCCAAGCTAATAATCTTCCACTTGTGCCAAACAATATTCTTCACAAAGTCTGGCGGTTCAAATTTGCCGTACAGATTCTTGGCCTTGGTAGACAGTGTGGACGTCATCAACAGTATATGCTGGCCAAGGTTAATCCTGACATATGTAATGGATAGCATAAAGAGGAGTAGAAACAAAACTGAACGAGGGGATTACTCAATGAATTTCCACAAATTGGAAGGTTGCACAATATACTTCCTCTATTGGTTTGCAGAACATAGTAAATTTATGGAAAGAAAGTTCGCCCCAATTCCTGATTACCCAAGATTTTTCACATGGAATGGGTACGAAATCTCAAACTTCCTCAAGGCCGAATATCACAAAAAAATGAGATCGAAGATGATATTGGAAGATCTGGTTATACCTGTTGGGAAAAAAAGAAGGGCACAAAGAAGATGAGCCGCCTATAGAAGAAGTTGAAAAAGAGGGAGAGGAAGAACACCAAGAAGCAGGTGGGGATAATTTTGATGAACAATGTTACCACAGCATCATGAAATGGGCACTGTGATGGACGACTCAGCAAAAGAATTGGAGGATTTGAGAAGACATCATTCTGATATTCTTCCACAGAATGAAGAAGTCAAAGAAAAGTTAAAAGAGATGGTGGCACAAGGAGCGCAGTTACGTGCAGCCAACCTTGAGAATGCCATACTCAAAGAAAAGCTGAAAGAGCTCGAGGCAGAAGAAGCGCAACAACGTGCAGTCAACGTTGTGATGGAGGGCTCTGTGCATGAACTGAAGGATTTGAGAAGACATCATTCTGATATTCTTGTGCAGAATGAAGAACTCAAAGAAAAGTTAAAATAGATGGAGGCATAAGGAGCGCAGTTACGTGCAGCCAACCTTGAGAATGTCATACTCAAAAAAAGCTGAAAGAGGTCGAGGCAGAAAAAGCGCAACAACGTGCAGTCAACGCTGTGATGGAGGGCTCTGTGCATGAACGGGAGGATTTGAGAAAGCAGAATTCTGTTCTTATTGCAGAGCTACATGTACAAGGTAAAATCTTTTCTATTTCAAATTTCTGATTTGTAATCTTCCAGGAGAATGGCTATTCTCCGTGGATTATAACACGGAGAATGGCATTCTCCGTGTTATTTGAAACGGATAATTGCTATTCTCTATCATTTCGATAATGGGAAGGTTATTCTCCGTATAATTCCAAACGGAGAATGCTATTCTCCGTATTATATTACACGGAGAATGTTATTCTCCGTGTTAGATTCACATCATATATTTCATTGTTGTTTATTTTATTTCAGTACGAACAACCGAGCAACTCAGAGAAACAAATAAAAGGCTCGTTGATGAGAAAAAGGAGCTTCAAAATAAAGTTGAATCGTTCAATATTGAAGTCACTGAAAAGGATGGGAAAATCGTTAATCTCGAAGCCATGGTTGTAGCATTGCAGCGTCAGAAGATTCAAGCAGCTGCTGAACTTGCTGCTCCAAAAGAAGCCAAAAGAAGAGGAGGATCGGAGGAAAAGAGGTTCAGAAAACCATCAGCGCCATTAGCCGTTGAAGATGTTACTCCCTTGGAAAAGAATACAGTTGGAGAGACTAATAAAAAGCGGAAGATTAATGTCGCTCCGAAATCCGGAGGAGACGCCAAAATGGCTGAATTAAAGAAGAACCGTGTCATACTAAGGAAATGCGAAGAACTCTTACTTTGGAAAGATGCGGATGAAAAGCTGAAGAAGCAATACATCGACATCGTAATTCCCAAAAAAGAAGTGTCCAGAGTATGTATTCTGAACCCTTTTTTCTTTTGTTTTTTCTAGACTTTTTTCACAATTATGTAATAAGAATCTATCTTTATTAATTTAATCTAAACTAAATTTATGTACAGTGATATTGTATACTTATTTTCGCCGAAAGAGGGTAAAAATGAAGTTTCAGTCCAGCTGTCGACAATAGACCTGCAAGACATACTCAACTATGAAGACATGGAGGCTGGCATACTGAACCTAATAATAAGAAAGCTGAGAGAAATTCAAGGCATTAAAAGAAGGTGTGCCCCGTCTAGTTCAAAGGACGTGCCATTGATCCAGAAGCAAAAGTCGGCGCCCGAATCACATAAGTGGTCTGCATTCATGATGCCCCACACATTGGTAAGAATCCAAACAGAAAAATCCATATTCATGTGTACACCGATGAAAAATGACAGAAAAAATTACTCATGATATTGTGTTTTGTTTTTGGGAAACAGAACATCGTTGAACGTGCCAATGAACTAGACGCAGAATCCGGCGCCCTTGAAGACTTCCAAACATATGTAGTAGACTTCGTCATGGGTTTGGAGGACAACATAGAGTTGCTATTCATTCCACTCTTTAATTTTCCTATCAAATACTATACTCTGCTCACATTCAACTTTATCTCCTATGACTGGACACACTACAACTTCTTGAGGCAAACCACGTACGAAAAGTGCAAGGTGGATGCAGAATTAATGAAGAAGACCTTAGAGCCTATCGTCAGGAAAAAAGTGGATATGATGAGGGAGAGATGCCCGACGAAGATGGAGTATGAGAGCAAAGTGCTGAATTGTTCTCCAAATTGCCCACAACAACGGGCACCCAACTGCCTCTTGTACACGACGTATTATATGAATATGTTGATGACTACTCCCTTCGAAATACCGGGAGAAAATGACGATAAAACTCACCAGGAGATTACAATGATGAGGTTGGTATGGGCTAAGAAGTTGCTTTCAAGCAAATATGTAACACGAACCAAGCAATGACATTGTAAAACAATAATATAATTATATAATTGGGCAAGGAACTTCTGTTTTTTATAAGCTTGGCTTTTATAATAAAATCATTTTTGAATTACATTTATATTATCAAAACCACAAATTGATTTTTATTTACATATGAAAGTCTGAACTACTACATAAAATCCTACAACCAAGAAAAAGTTGAATAAGACAGAGAATTCCATTCTCCGTTTTATTTAAAGTGAACCAACAGGAAAGAGTCTTGTCAAGGCGGAGGATCGGTAGAGTCCATCTCCAGGATGAAGTGAATTCCTTTGCAAGGTGCTCTACGTCAAGGATTTCCTTTGCAAGGTCCTTTGCTCTCAAGGAATTCTTTTGCTTCTGTTCCTGTGCCTCAAGGAATTTATCTTGCTCTTGCTCTGACGATGCACGATGAAGTAATTTGCCTCAAGGAGTCATCCAAAGGTTCCTATGCTCCGACGAAACACGATGAAGTAATTTGCCTCAAGGAATTCCTTTGCCTCAAGGAGTTCCATTCCTCTGACGATACACGATAAAGTGAATTCAGTTCATCGTGCATCGTCAGAGGAATGGAACACCTTGAGGCAAAGGAATTCCTTGAGCCAAATCACTTCATCGTACATCGTCAGAGCATAGAAAACCGTTGGATGACTCCTTAAGGCAAATCACTTCATCATGCATCGTCAGAGCAAGAGTAAGATGAATTCCGTGCATCGTCAGAGCAAATCACTTCATCGTCAACGTGCCAAGGAGGAGCTTGAGACGAAGGAACTCCTTGAGGCAAAGAACTCCTTGAGGTAAAGGAACACCGTGCATAGTCCGAGCGAGTCAAGATATGGGTGCATCGACAGAGTGTGGGTTGGCAATCAACCCAAAGCTTCAGTCTTCTGAAGGACTTCACCACTAAAGCTTCTTCTAACGAGGAGATCGACAACCAAGAGGAAAGTCTTTTGCCAAGGCGGGGGATAGGTAGAGTCCATCTCCACAAGAAAAACTAAGTGAGACGAGAAAAAACTCTTCCTACACTACTGCCATTTATAGGCAAGGAACAATTCGGACTCATGCGCCAAGTGGCAGTTACTTCAAATTCAATTCAATTAATTTGCATCAATACCAATGCATCTGCCCCTTCTCAAGTAAAGCTAAGTAAGACTAGAACAAACTTTCCAACTACTGCCATTTATTGGCAAGGAACAACTCGAACTCATGCGCCAAGTGGCTGTCATTTCGAATTCTATTCAATTAATTTGCATTAATACCAATGCATCTGCCCCTTATCAAGTAAAGCTAAGTAAGAATAAAACAAACTCTCCTAACTACTGCCATTTATATGCCGTTAATACCAATGAATCCGCCCCTTCGAATTCTGCCAAGTGAACACCATTCTTCATATACTGATGCGCCCAATTGGAACGGAGAATGTCATTTATATGCCATTAATATGCCATTAATATGTCATTAATACTAATGAATCTGCCATTATATGCCATTAATACTAATGAATTCTTCCATTATATGCCATTAATACCAATGAATCTGCCCCTTTGGATTATATTCTCCGTTTTATATGAAACAGAGAATGGCATTCTCCATTTACTTGAAACGGAGAATAACATTCCCGTTTAATTAAAACGTTTGAGGATTCTATTCACCGTTTATTTCGGAACGAATAATAACATTCTCCGTCTGTCTTGAAACAGAGAATAATATTCCCAGTGGTAAAACACATTAAAATGTTCATTCTCCGTTTTTATTTAAACGGAGAATGACGTTCTCCGTTTATTTTGAAACGGAGAATGTTATTCTCCGTTTATTTGAAAAGGAGAATGAAGATGAGCTTGATGAGAATATGACAAGGTTGGTATGGGCTAAGAAATGATGAATTGGTATGGGCTAAGAATTTGCTTTCAAGAGAATATGTAACACAACCAACCTAGCAATGACATTGTAAAACAATAACGTAATTATGTAATTGGGCAAGGAACTTCTGTGTTTTATAATGTCTGCTCTGCTTGTCTTTTATAATAAAATTTTTTGAGTTACATTTACATTGTGAAAACCAAGCTAAGTTTGACTTTTATTTACATATGAAAGTTTGAACTACTACACAAAATCCTAAAAAAAAAAGATGAATTTGAGCGGTGCAGACATCGTCAGAGCAAATCACTTCATCGTGCATCGTCAGAGCAAAGGACCTGCAAAGGAATTCACTTCATCTTGCATTTTGAGCAATGGAACGCCCTGAGAAAAGAATTCCTTGAGGCAAATCACTTCGTCGTGCATCGTCGGACGAATGGAACACATTGAACAAAGAAACTCCTTGCGCAAAAGAACCGTGCATAGTCCGAGCGAATCAACGTGCGGGCGCTTAACAGAGCGTGGGTTGGCAATAAATCCAAACCCAGGGCTCTTCCAGAAACCAACATCATGGCACACAGTCGATGAAGTGCACGAAAACAGACAGTCCAAGACGGGGGATCGGTAGAGTCCATCTCCAAGATGAAGTGAATTCCTTTGCAAGGTACTCTGCCTCAAGAATTCCTTTGCAAGGTCCTTTTCTCTAAGGAATTCCTTTGCTTCTGTTCCTGTGCCTAAAGGAATTCATCTTGCTCTTGCTCTGACGATGCACGATGAAGTGATTTGCCTCAAGGAGTCATCCAACGGTTCTATGCTCTGACGATGATTCGGTAGAGTGATTTGCCTCAAGTAATTCCTTTGCCTCAAGGTGTTCATTGCTCGACGATGCACGATGAAGTGAATTCAGTTCATCGTACATCGTGGAGCAATGGAACTCCGTGAGGCAAAGGAATTCCTTGAGGCAAATCACTTCATCGTGCATCGTCAGAGCATAGGAACCATTGGATGACTCCTTGAGGCAAATCTCTTCATCGTGCATCGTCCGAGCAAAGGAAACTCACTGAGGCAAAGGAGTTCCTGTGGCTCTTCCAGCATTACAAAAACTGGAATACAATCAAGGAGTCAAAGAACTCCTTTAGTGCCAAGGAATTCCTTGAGAGCAAAGGACCTTGCAAAGGAATTCCTTGAGGCAAAGGACCTGCAAAGGAATTCACTTCGTCGTGCATCGTCGGAGCAATGGAACACCTTGAACAAAGGAACTCCTTGCGGCAAAGGAACACCGTGTATAGTTGAGCGAATCGACGTGCGGGCGCTTCGACAGAGTGTGGGTTGGCAATCAACCCAAACCCTGGGGCTCTTCCAGAAACCAACATCATGGCACACAGTCGATGAAGTGCACGAACACGGACAGTCCACTAGGCACATCTCAGTCTTCTGAAGGACTTCACCACCAAAGCTTCTTCGAACGAGGAGATCGACAACCAAGAGAAAGAGTCTTGCCAAGGAGGGGATCGGTAGAGTCCATCTCCACAAGAAAAGCTAAGTGAGACGAGAACAAACTTCCTACACTACTGCCATTTATAGGCAAGGAACAACTCAGACTCATGCGCCAAGTGGCAGCCACTTCGAATTCAATTCAATTAATTTGCATCAATACCTATGCATCTGCCCTTCTCAAGTAAAGCTAAGTAAGACGAGAACAAACTCTCCCAACTACTGCCATTTATATGCCATTAATACCAATGAATCTGCCCCTTCGAATTCTGCCAACTCTGAGGGTTTCAATTTTACTCAAATATTAATCAATATTCGAAAATTAATACCAATGAATCTGTCCCTTCTCAATTTTTGAGTATAGAACGGCTCATTGCAACAAAAAAAGTTCAAAAATTTAATCAAATATTCGAAAAACTGGAAATATTGAGATTAGAAACTTCACATTCTTAAATATGTTGTCAAATTTATTAATTAATCATGTTTCCACCGCATTTTTGTGCCATTTAAACGGAGTATGGCATTACAAGAGTTAAAACGAAAGAAAATGCTATTCTCTGTGTTTATTAAACGGAGAATAGCATTCTCCGTTTCCAATTACACGGAGAATAGCATTCCCAGTGTTAAAACGATTGAGGATTCTATTCGCCGTTTAATTTGGAACGAGAATGGCATTCTCTGTCTAACTTGAAACGGAGAAAACATTCCCAGTGTTAAAAACACATTAGAATGTTCATTCTCCGTTTTAATTTAAACGGAGAATGATATTCTCCGTGTCATTTGAAACAGAGAATGCTATTCTCCGTTTTGAATTACAGGAGAATGCCGTTCCCAGTAAAACGATTGATTATTAAAACGATTTAGAATGTGAGCATCTGCCCCTTCAAAATGACTTTTATACATATAAAAAAGATGAAGTGAAAAAGTTGTCTTGAAGTTGAATAAATGCATTTTTATCTAATTGTCTTCTCAAACTTTTGCATTGGAGAACATATTTTTTATCTAATTGTCTTGTGTGAATGACATCTTGCCACATAGGAAAGACATTGTCTTAAGTCAACGACGTTTCATTTGATTCCATTTGCTCTTTGTCGCTATTTCGCTTTCGTACTTTAAAATTGCGAAAATCGTGACCCAATTTTTTACAAACTCTACAAGTTCTAAGCTTCGGGATAGTCTGACTTACTGTAGGCTGGCTTGATTTCCTTTGAGAAGGCCTTCCTTTTGTTGCTACCGGATTTGTCTCTTTTAAAGCTTTATGCACTCCATGAACTGCATCAGCTACCATTTGTTCTTCTTCACCAATATCGGTCACCATTTCTTTCAACTCTATCAGAACAGACGACATCAACTCCGTTCCCCTCTCTTGAATTTTGCTTGATTTTTTACAATAGTATGTAAACAGATTAACTTGTTCATTAATACCACCATAACTTCTGCTCTCAATACTGTCTGGTGGATGAATCTTCTTTCTGAGCCAGGTTCGGAGAGATAACTCTCTTTGCAATCCTTGAGCCAACGAGATTTTATCAAATTCTTTGGAATATCTCCAATTTGTAATCTCTTCATTACTGAAAAATATGCCTACAAGGAATCCCCTTGGTCTTCATCCACAAGCATTCACATTTTATGATGTTGTCGGCCGGATCAAATGTACCTTCCGGTTGACACTGTTTGGCGGCGACATATATTTTTGGATAGTACAAACTTCTGCCTCTCTTATGATGTGATGATGGAGAACTGTATATGCATCAGAACGTGTGATTCCTTCCTTACCTCTATAAACACCATTTTAGTGTAATTACGGCAAATTTTCTTCTATTAAGGCTATGTTAGTTTGTGATTTACAACTGGTGTTGAGAGTTTATCAGTGACATGCTTACTCATCTGGCCGTAATGTAAGGCGCCGAACCGAAGTCACAATTTTGAAGGGCCTTCCATAGTGGCACGCTTCTCATTCAAAAATCTTTAAGAAATACGTTCATAGATTCATATCTATTTGTTGCAGTAGAACCGCCAAAATAATTTCCACATAGGAATGTGTCCGCCCATCGCTGCCCTCGTTCTGTACAATGCAGTGGTCCACTCATTATTCTCTACATTATAATCCGTTAGCATCTGCTGCAAACGGTTTTCAAATTCTTCGACTGAATAGTACCTGTTTAGAAAACATGGACAGTAACTAAAGTTGTAATATTGTAACAACAACATATTTCAAAGTAAAGTAGCAAGTGTGCGATGTAAGTGTGCGATGTACCTTTTAATCAGAAGACTCAATTTATTGTGAACCCTCTCGGTGTACATGTTTGGCAGCATTGTTTAGGATATGCCATGAGCACGTTCGATGAACTACGCTGGGCATTAAATCCTTAATTGCTTTATTCATGGATCTGCAACCATCCGTGAGAACTGTCACTGGTAATTTGCCATTCATACACTCTTGGAATTTTTCTAGAAATCCAAGAATATGTCTTTGCAGTCTCGTTATGGATCATTGTAAACCCAAATACACAAGTTATTGCATGATTGTTTGTACCCACTAGAACCACCAATGGCATTTGACTTCTATTTGTTTTATATGTAGAGTCAAATGCTAGTGAATCTCCAAATAATTCATAATCGAATCGATATGCACCGTCAGCCCAAAAGAGATGGGTCGATCTGGAATCTTCGTCTACCTTGTACGTGTAGAAGAAATCAGGGCAATGCCCTCCTTAGATTGAAGAAATGTAAGTGTTGTCGTAGCATCAACATCGTCTAGTGCTCTACTATCTTGAGCTAGAGCGTTGTATAAATCCTTTTTCGTCCATCCAACCTTATCCCAGCCACCTTTCCTGTGGACAATTAAATTCCATATCGCTTCAGTCCCCATCCCTGATTGCTTCATAATCTTAACTTCTTCCAACTCTACGAGTGATATCTTACGATGGGATCTTAAAAAAATAGATTCATAATCATTCGCCAGGCTATGGTTGTGAAGTACATAAAATTTTTTGACGACCCACATCTTTGTAGAATCGATGTACCCAATACGGAAAATTGCTTTACAGCCACTTCTGTTTTCACTTCTGGGTTCACGAACCTTGTTAGGAACTTCCTTGTATTTGTATTTTTTGTGTCTGAATCTCGCATTCGAACAACACCAACTATGGACCATCACCATCCGAGACTTGTTTTTCTTTACCTCGTTCTTTCTAATACTGAAACCATATGCTTTTGAATATATCCGGTAGAATGTCTCTGCTTCTTCAATAGAGTTGAACTGTAGGCCAACAATATCTTCTTCTAAGAGTTGTTTTGGATCTTTGTTAATGTTGGCGGACTGCAAATTTTTTTTCATCGTCGCTGCATCGAAATCCAATGGAGATTCACCGTCGTCCCTAAGAACAGAATAAAACAAAATAAATATGGGAACTAAATGTAAAAATATAATACATTTCTTAAATCCATTAGAAAGGGTGATGCGAAATAATATTTTGTTGTTTGCGTTGATGTCGTCATCATCGTTATGATACATTCTTCTGGTGTTTTCTTCATCTTGTTCTTTACTGTCTCCTAAGTTAACAGCTTCCAAACTTTGCTCATCATCCAAATCATCTGACACTCCTCTTGAAAGGAAGCTTTCTTCATCGACTAAATCTTCCACACGACGATCAGTTTCTCTATGTGACGTCGACATTGAAGAAAATAGAGTGTGTTAGAAACCAGTAGAAGAAACGAAGGACAAGAAACAATACAAGAAGAAAGAGTAATGTTATTCGTACCACTAAATTGTCCCTCTAATATATAGCCCTCCCATCTGATGTGGCATGTTAAATAATAGTGTGTGTCACCTGACATGACTGATGACATGACAAATTTTAATCCAAGAAGTTAACTACCCAATTTTCTCCATAATAATTTAACGTTAATATTAATGTTAATTTAATGTTAATATTAATTTATGTTAATATTAATATTAATATTAATGTTAATGTTAATATTAATATTAATATTATTGTTAATGTTAACGATAATATTAATTTTAATGTTAATGTTAATGTTAACATTAACTTTAATGTTAATTTTTATTTTTATTTTTATTTTTTAAAAAATTTGCCACGTCAGCTGCCAGATCAATATATCACGTCAGCTGCCACGTAAGGATGGACAGTTGAAAGTACAATTTGGAGGTACAAAAAGTATTATTCAGAAAGAAACAACTTCCAGCAATGCAACAACACAACCTTTTCCTCTTCCTTGTACCTCCGCCACGTGGCCCTCTTTTGATGGCTCATGAAAATCTTGAGTGATTCTAGAAGCAAGCATAATTTTAAGGAAATAACTTCCAACAACACAACTTTCTCGTCTTCTGGGTACATGTATTATTAAATTGTGTAGATAATAACGCATGAGGAAGCATGTAACAACATTCTCCACGTGGCCCTCTTCTGTAGGATAACGCATGCAGCAGCATTTAATGCTACGCAATCCTATTGTCTTGTTATGTGTTGTGTATCCTATGTGGCATGAGGCACAAGATAATATCTTGCATAGGCGGCAAGATTATATTCACAAATGACAATAAGTTTAAAAAGTCATCTCCAATGCAAAAAAGTATTGAGAAGACAACACAAAGTAATTTTTTACAACTTCCAAGACAACTTTTACTCTTCTAATGATATGGTATCAGTGTTTATTATTAAATTGTGTAGGATAATGCATGCAGCAGCATTTAATACTACGGGATCTATTGTGTAAAGAACACAACCTATGAGAGAGACCCGAGAGAGAGAGAGAGAGAGAGAGAGAGAGAGAGAGAGAGAGAGAGAAAGAGAGAGTGTGGGAGATGGGATAAAGAGAAAGGATCGAGCTCGACTAGATTTTAAACTTAAAATTCAATTTTTGGTTTTCATTACTAATAACTAGTTCGCACGTACGAGTTTAGACGAACACTAACCGAGTCCGAGCAACGTGACATCAGCTAGCTAGGTTTCTAATACCATGGCATTCCTGTTAATTTAAAATTTACAATATTATTGAAAATAATATTAATACTAAAATTTAAAATAGTTTTTGATTTAACATTTACTTCAAACTAGTTAAAGTTAAAATTGTATTCTTTTTTATTTAAAATGTAATTGGAACTACAATTAATATTAACATTCGCTTGTCCCGTAGTTTAAGTCGTATTTTACTGCTTCTTGCTTAAGTCTATGCCCCCAAAGAACTTGATTGTTCAAGTCGAATATGTGCACAACACGTTCCCTCGATGCAAGGTTTGACGTAGCCCTTGCTTGTCAAGTCGTTGCACGAACACATTAGAAAAGAGTTTTGTTGGGCTATCGAATCTTCATGCACTATTTGGATCAGTTCGTGATAGTGTTCATAGACGACATCTTAGTCTATAGCTGTAGTGCCCCGTCCCTACATCGTGCCCCATACTCTGTCTACGGGATACGCGAGAAAGGAACACTGTCGCTATCGATTCGGTCGGGACCGATAGGTCGGGATCGATTGACTCGATCGAACGGGAACGGTTGAATTAAGATCCATTCTCTCGCCTGAAGTAAACTCAAGGTGAGTAGCTGACCCTTCTCTTCTCGACCCCCTTCCAAGGTAAATCGATAATATTGTTGCGAATGAAAGGATAAATGCAAGGGCACGAATACGGGAAAATGATTGAGTTTTCAAAGAGAATGTAGGATATGTCTTAATAACTAAAAGAAAAATATGTGTTCGCACGGTTATGGACAACTTGTAGACAAGGCGGTAGTTTCCTCGAGCAGCAACCCGGGGCCACGGGACCGTTTCGGCCTAGGAGGAAACAGGGTATAGTCGTGCATAAGGTTTCTGTACAGGTTAAGTGGGACTTGCAACGGAGCTAGCTACTTGCGTTGAAAGGACCCCGATTAACAAAGCTATACGTCCAGGATGACTTGTGATGCTAGTGACGTCGAAGGGGGACGAGGCGAAGAAGGTCAGCCACTCGCCTTAGACTTGCTTCAAGCGAGCGACTGGTTGGCTGCGCTGACGTCACCTACGCGATCACCTGCAACCCGCTGAATATAGGACTTGATTCCAGAGAAGCCATTCCATAACGTGGAATGGATCTTAATTCAACCGTTTCCGTTCGATCGACCCGGCCGATTCTGACCTATCGGTCCCAACCGAATCGGTAGCGACATTGTTCCTTTCTCGCGCACCCTGTGGATGAAAATGGGGGTCGATGTAAGGATGGGGAACTACAACAATCCTAAAGCTCGTCATATAAAGTATGACTTGGGCGATGGAAATACTGCACCATGTACCGAGTTTGCGCTACAACATTCCCAGTCTGTTTGGGGACAAAGATGCAAGAGTTACATTTGCCAAAGGCAAGCTTTGAGTCGATTGGAATCTATGAATCGAATCGATGCAAAGGATAAGTCTCGTTTGAGCAAGTGCTGATTTTAGTTGATCTGGTGTGCAAACTATACTTTTACGCTGGACGATAAGAGGTCGACATTTTGCCTTATTCAGTAAAGTGTCCGCAAAACCAAATCGTCGCCTTGCAATGGAGTGTGGCATGGGCACGGTAGGCCAAATCAACCGAGTAGTTCAAAGGAGAGAATTATGTATGGTATTTATGGTGCACATCATTAGGACGGGTTGCGACCGTCCAGTGTTGTGATAAGGTATGATATCAGTAAGTTTGGGATCCTTCGAATATTGGGCTAGCAACCTGTAACACCCAGTTTTTCAGATGAGGGTAATTTTAAAATTTTGTAATTATAATTATTAATTATTGATATTTATTTTACATTATGATTTTTGGTAATTTTTAATAATTTTTAAACTATTTAAAAACTGCTTTAAGTCATGACTTATGATTTTGACGTGCTGCTAGTGAAACCCTAGAGACTGCATGACCTAGAGCCTAACCATGTCATTAGGATGATTTAATTATTATTTTTAGCCTATGGGTAATTTGGTTATTTTGACTTATTTGAATTATTTGATGATTTATTGAATTGGTGAATTCTAGTTGACCTTGACTTATTGAGACCTAGTGAACTAGCCTAGAAGCTAACCCTTGCCATGGTGACCCTAGTCTAACTTAGGTTAACCTACTTTTAGTCATTAGAGATTAGTTTTAGAATGAGAGGATTAGTTTAAGTGGAATTATTTCATGGTTTGTGATTTTAATGAAAGGACTAGTGATTTAAGGACTTAATGACTTGTGACTTGGCCCATGGCCCATTATTTGACACCCTAACCCTAACCAAACCCTAAATGACCAGCCACATAGGGATCCCCACCCTATATAAACACTTATTCATTAGGGCTTGCCTCCTTTATTCATTCCAACACTTGGAGAAAGAGAGGTATTGTTCTCCCTTCCCAAAAATCCCCCTAAATCTATTTTTATTCCTTTCTAATCCTAGTTTCTTGCATTAGAACCTAATAATCTCCTATTTTCTGATTGTGGGATTTAATCCCAGCTTTGGATCAATTTGGAGCTTTTGCCATCAAGAAGAAGAATCCCCCATTTGAAGCTTTTCCAAGCTTTTTGCACATATAGGTAAAACCCTTTAAATTGATTTAAATTTCGGTTTTCTTTGCATTTAGGGCTAGATCTAGGAGTCCCCTAGGTGTCCCCAAAATTTGGGTGAAATTCGTGTCCGTTTGGTGTCCGTATCGGACACGTGTCTATGTGTTATTTAAGGTGTTTGTTGAAATGCCTCAATGGATTGAATGTTAATGTTTTTCTAAAAAAATTACATTTTTGGGTAGCCCTAGACTTGTAGGTCACAACCCTAGTTGACTGAGTACGAAATTGTGTCGTGTCCGTGTCCAAATTGGACACGAACACGCTGTGCCCACACACACACTGTCCTGCTCACTGATACCTCATGTACACAGTACACGACATGTGGACACGTGCCACTTGACACGGACCTAGGGGCAATGTATGACAAGACACCCCCAAAGTCTTGTGTCAAGTCGTGTCGTGTCGAGTGAGAAAACTCACTCGCACTGGCCGCGCGCGCGCGCTGTGCACGCGCCAATTTAGCCACTGACACGGCCCTAAATCTGACACGACACGAGACATGGACACGTTTCAGGCACCCTAGGACCTAGCCCTAGTCCTGGCGAACCTAGGGACACGTCCACGTGGCACGAAGTGACACGAGTCGTGTCCACGAGTCGACTGCATCGCAGCACGATGCAGTCTGTACACACGAAGTGTCTGTGCGTGTTTCATGACTTGGACACACCGTGTCCAGTCGTGGGGACACTTGGGGACTCGTGTGGACTCTGGACACGTGTACGACTCTTCCCTAACCTATTTTGTATGTATTCTATTTCATTTTCGAATCCAAATTGAAATTTTCCATTCTCACTGATACTGTGTTCAGCTGTGAGTGATTTCAGAGTTTAATGTTAATTAAATTGTTAAAATTATGTAAGATAGTGTTCATTTAATGATGTGTGATGTAAATGAATGCTTGGGAATGATTTTTCATTGGCTTGGTCGAGGATTGCTTGGTTGATTGGAAGTTGGTTTCATTTTTCCTAAATATCCTGAAAGTCACTGATACCTGTGTTCTGTTTCAAAATGCTGAAATTGACTTCTATTTTAGACTAGATTTTTAATGTTTAAATTGCCATATTAATCCATCTACATATGTATTAGACTACTGTCAATATTGGTTATGATTGGTGTTAGGTTTGGTTTTCAAATTTGATTTTTGAATGTTGAATCGATACATGTGTTAACTGCGATTTGCTCACTGAATTTTCTGAAATTGCAAGGGACTTAAAAATTGAGATTCACCCATACACGCATTAGTTTACTGTTAGGGTTGATCCATGGTTGGGTTGATGTTGACACAATATGGGGTTTTCGAAATTGTGTTGGGGTTGAAACATATAAACTGTCATTTCTGCGAACCCTATTTGTTACTGTCATTTACTTGATTATCCTGAGAACACTAGTGTATACACACATTAATTCCTGATGACACTGAAATGTTTTCCTATTTAATGATTCATATGTGAATGAATGAGTTTTAATTTTCTATTATTGAATGTTAAACTGAGATTTACCTATTTTTTATAAAACCTGAGATTGGATTGTAGTATGGGTTTTCATGTATGGTTTAGTTATGAGTTCAAGTTTGGTTTTGAAATTGGATTGGGATGGCATGGGCTGTCATTGCACATCTGAGTTTTCCCCCATTGCCTTTCAACTGAAACCTGAATCTGTACACACACATCAAGAACTGAAGTTTACACACGTTTTAACTTGTGACACCCAATACTGTTTCTAATATCACATATCCCCACACCCACATGCCAAAACATGAACCCCATTCCCTGTTTTCCTAAACACACACAAGCATGTGCCATATTGACACATATCACTCACAGAACCTGTGACTGTTACACACCAGTACACACACACACACAGGCCTTACTTGCCACTGCACTTCTCACACAGGTAATGATGTACTTGAACTGAATGTAGGTTCCAGAGATGTAAATGTCAGGTTGGAATGTTGAGAGGTTTAGCCATGGTTGGCTTGGCCTACTATTGTCAAGTACAGAGCTATAGGCATGGCAGCATTGCTTGCCTTGGATGGCTTGGCCTGGCCTTGCATTTCAGCTGCTGTATTGGCTTTACAGTGGCATTGCAGCAGCTTGCAAATGCAGCAACAGGCAGTGGCATTGCAGCAGCTTGCAAATGCAGCAACAGGCAGTGGCATTAGCAGCAGCAGTAGGTAGCAGTAACATTGGCCATAGGCCAATGTTCAGGCAGTGGGTGTGTGTGTTTGTATAGGTGATGTGAGGTTTTCTGATACCTGTCATGAATGACAGTCCCATAGTGATTAGTTATCTATGTATATATTTGTGTATAGGAATATATGACTTGGTTATACATTTGTAGAGTGGGTGTGAGAGTGAGTTGGTTAGGACTGTTAGTTGTTAGAAGTATTAGGCTGGTGATAGGCTTAGGAGTTTGTTAGCCTATAGGACTTAGAGTTTGGTTTAGGCTTATTAGTTAGAGGTTAGTGTCATATTGCATCCATGTAGTTATGAGAGCTATTAGGCATGTGGGGGTGGCCAAGTACCAAGAGTGTGGGTCATGGAGTGAATGTTGGAGTTGAGGGTGAGCTTGATTAGCTTAGAGTATCATATAGAGTTTAAGATGTGTATCTAGGAGAGGGCATGGGCCATTGGCCACATGGGATTGAGAGAGTGAGGAATAATGTGAGTTGTTGTTGAGAGTTATCATATTGTATATATGTTATATATAGATGAGGTATATATGTGATTGTTAGATAGATGTATGTGGTTTTGTTTAATAGGCTTATGTATGTCTAGGATAGTGCTACCTAGAATAGAGTGGTATATTATATATAGGTATATACATGCATAGGGTAATGTAGGGCATGTGAATGACTAGGGTTGAGTCAATATTGTGTAGAGATATGGGGTATTTGATATATGAGTTAGAGTATAGGATTAGTTAAATGTAGGATTATGGTTAACTTATATGAATAGCTTTATTATAGAGTTGACTAGAGTCTTGACTTGAATTGACCCAGAGTTGACCAAGTTTGACTTGGACCTAGTTTGACCTAGAAAGTTGACCAGGTTTGACTTAGAGTTGACTTTGACCTAGAATTGACTTAAAATCATATAGATTGCATCATAAACATCATCTGTCTTATTTTTTAAAACACATTATAACCTGTATTCCTCTGTTTAGGACATTGTGACTCTGGTGCAGGCATCTGATATTACACTACTCTTTTCAGAGTAGCAGGCGAGTACATTCTCTGATAGTTCTCTCATTTATTTGTTAATTACTGTACTTCAGTTCTAGTTAGCTGTATGTGATTCTCTGTTACAAACACGTATTGTTATTTCTGAATCCATGTATACGACACACATACTTACTCGTCTTACCTCTATTATTCGAATCACCATACGAATCACTATTCGAACCACCTATTCGTATCTTCTTAAGCTGGTTGGACTTTTATTCGATTGATGTGTCGGATTTTGGATTCATTTGTATTAGATGGGCGGGAAAATACTTGATTAGACATGTGAACATTCCCACTATTCGAACCACCTCCTGTGAATAATATTCGAACGATAGCCATTCCACACCCGGCCAGGTGTGTGATGTGCCAGATTTACCCTTAGCCGTTTACGTGTCTAACTAAGTATTTTAAAACACAGTTGGAGAATTTATTCGAATTATTGTTAGAACATCATGTGAATCACTATTCGTATCACCTTTTTCGTATCACCTTATTCGATTCACCTTATTAGAACAATGATTAGAATCACGTTCGACTCATCTTATATTAGACTCACATTGGAATTATACTCGACTTATATTGTACCATCTGAACTCATTATGTTACTCTAGTTCAGCTAGATCTTATTTTACAGTCTTCATTGCTATGTTTCTCTTCTTGTTTAGTTACCTTACTTTTCTTGTACCTTAACTGCTCTCTACATTATTACTCGTACAAACTGCCATATTTATCAATACAACTGTCTATAACTGCTTTATAGTTCTCTGTCATTTACTTGGGATTTCTTGATGAATTGTACTCGTTCCTGTCCTGACTGGACCTGTTGAAAATATTACAGATGCTTGCCTTGAGGATATTTGCCCTACTTGCCTTAGAGCAGGAGATGGCTTAGCTACCTATGGCCCCGACACTCAGGAGTGATCGGGAGACTAGCTAGTAGACTTGGTTTAGTTTTCATGTTTTATAACTTGAATTGTAATAACTGAGATACGAGTTTGTATTTGAGTTTGTTTGAGATATTACTATTTAGTAGTTTATAAATGTTGTTGTTTAGTCTTTAGTTATAACTTCTGTGTTATCTTATCGTACTTAGACTGTGATTGAGATTTCATTATATCTATACTTGTCCTCCGTTCGGAGATGAGATTTGACAAGTATATTATATAATTGCGTGAGTTGTTGATTAGATATTAACCTAGGACAGCGTTCTACCGCCGACACTGCGGCGTAGGCTGGGCGCTGTTACGTACTCGTACCCTCACAGTGGGTGCGGATCGTGACACGTTTTTAGTAGTGGCCCATGCAGGTCGAGAGTCGCATTAGTGCGATATCGTGGTAGTACGGTGACTTAGTTGTACTGCTGTGAGCCTGCTATAGGATTGAGAGATAGGCTTTAACGGAGATGTACTCGATCACAGTTAGGAAAAATTCTGCTTCAATTCATGCCATCTATACATCTTGCTGATTTGTCTTCCTTGAAAATTTACTGTCCTCCCTTGATTTATCGCTTCTATCTCAGTATTGATTCCCTGTTTGATATGTCTCCAGGATGGTCGAAACTAGATCCCATCGCTCCGGACCGAGGGACACTGCTGAGAGGTCTGCCACCTCTCGTCTTGAGCAGCCAGCCCCCGATACCCGCGTGGCACCAGTTCAGCCAGCAGGGGTAGGTGTTTCAGCTGCCTTTGGAGGAGCCCCTCTACCAGTGCATAGACAGAGCCCGGTCATCCCAGAGATGCCTTTCGAGCAGCCGTCGCCTACAGGACACGTGGATGCGGCACAGATGTTCGCCTACTTCCAGCAGTTTATGGACCGCCAGTAGGCCCGTCAGGACAGGGGCCTGGAGTTGGCCCTTACGGCAGTCGCAGCTCGACCAGTGGTCCAGCAGCCGAGGACACCGGGGATAGAGCAGTTCCAGAAGATGAGCTCCAGAGACTTCCTGGGGATAGAGGGGATTTTATATGCTGATGAGTGGATCGAGCATATAGAGGAGATCTTTCGCCTGGCCCGGATACTGGCAGATCTCCAGATAGAGGCAGCAGCTAGTCGGATGCGAGACCTTGCTCGCACCTGGTATCAGTCAGACCCCAGGGTGGGGGTAGCTGGATAGTCCTGGGAGGAGTTCAAGGGCTTCTTCAAGAAGAAATTCTTTCCAGATTCAGCGCTTTGAGCCTTGGAGTTGCTGTTCGAGAGCTTAGTTCAGGGGAGCCTGTCAGTGGAGGAGTACGCTGGGGAGTTCGGCCGCCTCAGCAGATTCATAGAGGGCTTGAGCGAGGCGGCGAAGGCCCAGAGGTTCCGGAAGGGTTTGGTCAAGGAAGTCAAGTCCTTGACCAAGGGCAACAGGGATGCCACTTTTGAGGAGATTTTGACGGAAGCCTTATTGGCTGAGGATGAACTTGAGCTTAGGCTCAAGAGGGGACGAGACCCAGTTGGGGGCAGCGGCAGCGGAGGCCAGGCCAAGAGGCCTCACGTACAGATTTAGCAGATGCAGGCATCGGTAAGAGTACAGCAGGTACAGCATCAGCCTAGAGGGTAGGACCGCACGGTGCAGACTTGTGTTTACTACAAGAGGGCAGGGAACGTTTGGGAGACTTGTTATAGGAGGCAGAAGATTTGTCTGTTCTGTGGATCCGCTGCTCATCAGGTCAGGAATTGCCCTACTGCACCCGTCTATGACGGAGCACCGGGTCAGAGAGAGGGAGCTAGGCCACCTGTAGCTCAGCACCATGCCCAGAGGGGTGGAGCTTTTACGATGGCAGTCGAGGAGACCGACGCTGCAGATGATGGGTTAGAAGGTTCGTCTTCCTGTTCTTCTTCCCCACTTTCATGTGTGATTTCTATTAGTACCTGCCAGGATATTGCTTGTGATTGCTAGATAGTGTAGCTACCCTGTTCGAGACTGTGAAATCACAACCCATAAGATTATGTTTGCATGATTATCTCTTGACCTTGATTTTTTGGGTTTGACCTAGAAGGGGTGCGATCATTTTAATTTCGAGGACGAAATTTTTCTAAAGGGGGTAGGATTGTAACACCCAGTTTTCCAAATGAGGATAATTTTGAATTTTTTAATTATAATTATTAATTATTGATATTTATTTTATATTATGATTTTTGGTGATTTCTAATAATTTTTAAAGTATTTAAAAACTACTTTAAGTCATGACTTATGATTTTGACGTGCTGCTAGTGAAAACCTAGAGACTGCATGACCTAGAGCCTAACCATGTCATTAGGATGATTTAATTATTATTTTTAGCCTAGGGGTAATTTGGTCATTTTGACTTATTTGAATTATTTGATGATTTATTGAATTGGTGAATTCTAGTTGACCTTGACTTGTTGAGACCTAGTGAACTAGCCTAGAAGCTAACCCTAGCCATGGTGACCCTAGTCTAACTTAGGTTAACCTACTTTTAGTCATTAGAGATTAGTTTTAGAATGAGATGATTAGTTTAAGTGGAATTATTTCATGGTTTGTGATTTTAATGAAAGGACTAGTGATTTAAAGACTTAATGACTTGTGACTTGGCCCATGGCCCATTATTTGACACCCTAACCCTAACCAAACCCTAACCAAACCCTAAATGACTAGCCACATAGGGATCCCCACCCTATATAAATACTTATTCATTAGGGCTTGTCTCCTTTTTTCATTCCAACACTTGGAGAAAGAGAGGTATTGTTCTCCCTTCCCAAAAATCCCCAAAAATCCATTTTTATTCCTTTTTAATCCTAGTTTATTGCATTAGAACCTAATACTCTCCTATTTTCTGATTGTGGGGTTTAATCCCAGCTTTGGATCAATTTGGAGCTTTTGCCATCAAGAAGAAGAATCCCCATTTGAAGCTTTTCCAAGCTTTTTGCATATATAGGTAAAACCCTTTAAATTGATTTAAATTTTGATTTTCTTTACATTTAGGGCTAGATCTAGGAGTCCCCTAGGTGTCCCCAAAATTTGGGTGAAATTAGTGTCCGTTTGGTGTCCGTATCGGACACGTGTCTATGTGTTATTTAAGGTATTTGTTGAAATGCCTCAATGGATTGAATGTTAATGTTTTTCTAAACAAATTACATTTTTGGGTAGCCCTAGACTTGTAGGTCACAACCCTAGTTGACTGAACATGAAATTGTGTCGTATTCGTGTCCAAATTGGACACGAACACGCTGTGCACACACACACACACACTGTCCTGCTCACTGACACCTCTTGTGCACTGTATACGACACGTGGACACGTGCCACTTGACACGGACCTAGGGGCAATGTATGACAAGACACCCCTAAAGTCTCGTGTCGAGTCGTGTCGTGTCGTATGAGAAAACTCACTCGCACTGGCCGCACTGGCCGCGCGCGCGCTGTGCACGCGCCAATTTAGCCACTGACACGGCCCTAAATCTGACACAACACGAGACGTGGACACGTTTCCGGCACCCTAGGACCTAGCCCTAGTCCTGGCGAACCTAGGGACACGTCCACGTGGCACGAAGTGACACGAGTCGACTGCATCGCAGAACGATGCAGTCTATACACGCGAAGTGTCTGTGCGTGTTTCATGACTTGGACACGCCGTGTCCAGTCGTGGGGACACGTGGGGACTCGTGTGGACTCTGGACACGTGTACGACTCTACCCTAACCTATTTTGTATGTATTCTATTTCATTTTCGAATCCAAATTGAAATTTCCCATTCTCACTGATACTGTGTTCAGCTGTGAGTGATTTCAAAGTTTAATGTTAATTAAATTGTTAAAATTATGTAAGATAGTGTTCATTTAATGATGTGTGATGTAAATGACTGCTTTGGAATGATTTTTCATTGGCTTGGTCGAGGATTGCATGGTTGATTGGATGTTGGTTTCATTTTTCCTAAATATCCTGAAAGTCACTGATACCTGTGTTCTGTTTCAAAATGCTGAAATTGACTTCTATTTTAGACTGAATTTTTAATATTTAAATTGCCACATTAATCCATCTACATATGTATTAGACTACTGTCAATATTGGTTATGATTGGTGTTATGTTTGGTTTTCAAATTTGATTTTTGAATGTTGAATCGATACATGTGTTAACTGCGATTTGCTCACTGAATTTTCTGAAATTACAAGGGACTTAAAACCTGAGATTCACCCATACACGCATTAGTTTACTGTTAGGGTTGATCCATGGTTGGGTTGATGTTGACACAAGATGGGGTTTTCGAAATTTTGTTGGGGTTGAAATATAAACTGTCATTGCTGAGAACCCTATTTGTTACTATCATTTACTTGATTATCCTGAGAACACTAGTGTATACACACATTAATTCCTGATGACACTGAAATGTTTTTCTATTTAATGATTCATATGTGAATGACTGAGTTTTAATTTTCTATTATTGAATGATAAACTGAGATTTACCTATTTTTTATAAAACCTGAGATTGGATTGTAGTATGGGTTTTCATGTATAGTTTAGTTATGAGTTCAAGTTTGGTTTTGAAATTGGATTGGGATGGCATGGGCTGTCATTGCACATCTGAGTTTTCTCTCATTGCCTTTCAACTGAAACCTGAATATGTATACACACATCAAGAACTGAAGTTTACACACATTTTAACTTGTGACACCCAACATTGTTTCTAATATCACATATCCCCACACCCACATGCCAAAACATGAACCCCATTCCCTGTTTTCTTAAACACACACAAGCATGTGCCACATTGACACATATCACTCACAGAACCTGTGACTGTTACACACCAGTACACACACACAGGCCTTACTTGCCACTGTACTTCTCACACAGGTAATGATGTACTTAAACTGAATGTAGGTTCCAGAGATGTAAATGTCAGGTTGGAATGTTGAGAGGTTTAGCCATGGTTGGCTTGGCCTGCTATTGTCAAGTACAGAGCTATAGGCATGGCAGCATTGCTTGCCTTAGATGGCTTGGCCTGGCCTTGCATTTCAGCTGCTGCATTGGCTTTGCAGTGGCATTGCAGCAGCTTGCAAATGCAGCAACAGGCAGTGGCATTAGCAGCAGCAGTAGGTTGCAATAACATTGGCCATAGGCCAATATTCAGGCAGTGGGTGTGTGTGTTTGTATAGGTGAAATGAGGTTTCCTGATACCTGTCATGAATGACAGTCCCATAGTGATTAGTTATCTATGTATATATTTGTGTATAGGAATATATGACTTGGTTATACATTTGTAGAGTGGGTGTGAGAGTGAGTTGGTTAGGACTGTTAGTTGTTAGAAGTGTTAGGCTGGTGATAGGCTTATGAGTTTGTTAGCCTATAGGACTTAGAGTTTGGTTTAGGTATATTAGTTAGAGGTTAGTGTCATATTGCATCCATGTAGTTATGAGAGCTATTAGGCATGTGGGGGTGGCCAAGTACCAAGGGTGTGGGTCATGGAGTGAATGTTGGAGTTGAGGGTGAGCTTGATTAGCTTAGAGTATCATATAGAGTTTAAGATGTGTATCTAGGAGAGGGCATGGGCCATTGGCCACATGGGATTGAGAGAGTAAGGAATAATGTGAGTTGTTGTTGAGAGTTCTCATATTGTATATATGTTATATATAGATGAGGTATATATGTGATAGTTAGATAGATGTGTGTGGTTTTGTTTAATAGGCTTATGTATGTCTAGGATAGTGCTACCTAGAATAGAGTGGTATATTATATATAGGTATATACATGTATAGGGTAATGTAGGGCTTGTGAATGACTTGGGTTGAGTCAATATTGTATAGAGATATGGGGTACTTGATATATGAGTTAGAGTATAGGATTAGTTAAACGTAGGATTATGGTTAACTTATATGAATAGCTTTATTATAGAGTTGACTAGAGTCTTGACTTGAATTGACCCAGAGTTGACCAAGTTTGACTTGGACCTAGTTTGACCTAGACAGTTGACCAGGTTTGACTTAGAGTTGACTTTGACCTAGAATTGACTTAGAATCATGTAGATTGCATCATAAACATCATCTGTCTTATTTTTTAAAACACATTATAACCTGTATTCCTCTGTTTAGGACATTATGACTCTGGTGCAGGCATCTGATATTACACTACTCTTTTCAGAGTAGCAGGCGAGTACATTCTCTGATAGTTCTCTCATTTATTTATCAATTACTGTACTTCAGTTCTAGTTAGCTGTATGTGATTCTCTGTTACAAACACGTTTTGTTATTTCTGAATCCATGTATATGACACACATACTTACTCGTCTTACCTCTATTATTCGAATCACCATACGAATCACTATTCGAACCACCTATTCGTATCTTCTTAAGCTGGTTGGACTTTTATTCGATTGATGTGTCAGATTTTAGATTCATTTGTATTAGATGGGCGAGGAAATACTTGATTAGACATGTGAATATTCCCACTATTCGAACCACCCCCTGTGAATAATGTTCGAACGATAGCCATTCCACACCCGGCCAGGTGTGTGATGTGCCGGATTTACCCTTAGCCGTTTACATGTCTAACTAAGTATTTTAAAACACACTTGGAGACTTTATTCGAATCATTGTTAGAACATCATGTGAATTACTATTCGTATCACCTTAATCAAATCACCTTATTCGATTCACCTTATTAGAACAATGATTAGAATCACATTCGACTCATCTTATATTAGACTCATATTGGGATTACACTCGACTTATATTGTACCATCTGAACTTATTATGTTACTCTAGTTCAGCTAGATCTTATTTTACAGTCTTCATTGCTATGTTTCTCTTCTTGTTTAGTTACCTTACTTTCCTTGTACCTTAACTGCTCTCTACATCATTACTCGTACAAACTGCCATATTCATCAATACCACGGTCTATAACTGCTTTATAGTTCTCTGTCATTTACTTAGGATTTCTTGATGAATTGTACTCGTTCCTCTCCTGACTGGACCAGTTGAAAATATTACAGATGCTTGTCCTGAGGATATTTGCCCTACTTGCCTTGGAGCAGGAGATGGCTTAGCTATCTATGGCCCCGACACTCAGGAGTGATCGGGAGACTAGCTAGTAGACTTGGTTTAGTTTTCATGTTTTAGAACTTGAATTGTAATAACTGAGATACGAGTTTGTATTTGAGTTTGTTTGAGATATTACTATTTAGTAGTTTATAAATGTTGTTGTTTAGTCTTTAGTTATAACTTCTGTGTTTTCTTATCATGCTTAGACTGTGATTGAGATTTTATTATATCTATACTTGTCCTCCGTTCGTAGCTGAGATTTGACAAGTACATTATATAATTGCGTGAGTTGTTGATTAGATAGTAACCTAGGACAGCGTTCTACCGCCGACACTGCGGCGTAGGCTGGGCGCTGTTACGTACTCGTACCCGCACAATGGGTGCGGATCGTGACACAACCCGTATCGAAGCGATCATAGGCTTACACATAAGGATTCTAAAGATGCATTACGGTGCGAAACACCGTGACCTTCATATAGATAAGGCCATTGGGCTGAGATTAGCACTGGGTGCAGGCGCAGGGACAGCCACCCTTATGCATATGTTTAAGTTTACGGTTGGTTGGTTGAGTGAAATGATATGATTTCTTATGTAAATTTCTAACCTTGCAGGCTAGGCGAAATGGGACAGAGATGAGCACGGTCACTATGTTTATGTTAAGATTATGTCTAACTATATCTTCCACAGAGACACGGTAGTGGACAAGTTCAGGATATGTTCGGCTCGAGGCGGGGCTCGGCTTGGACGTGCCGGGGCATGGAGTCCTTAGCGTTCAAGAGGAGCTACTGCATTGGCGTTCGGACTTGCGACATGGAGATGTTCAGCCGAAGACTACTTGTTGGCTATAAAGAGGCATAACGTATGGAACAATGTAATCCTTTGTGAGCAAGAGAGATCATGAGAGTTGTAGCCAATTGGCATATTAAGTTGGGCTATTCAGAGCCATTGTAACCTTCAGTTCATTATCAATAAAAAGGGATTCTTGTTGTATACTACGTTTTCCTTCCGCTGCTTATGTTATCAATTTGAGCTATAAACACTATTGTGAATCTGTTATCTTGCCTTGCACGAGCGCAACTCCAGGCTCGTGCGGCATCACGCCCCAGTGAGGACGATGATTCGGGTGAAATCTAGCGAGGGCGAGCGATTTCCCAGATCGCGGCATGACAAAGGGTATCCAACAGTTGACTCATCCAAGTCAATGGGGACTCCTCTGGCAACAACGACAAAACTTGATAATGATGAAGACGGTATCTCGGTCGACATTCGTAAGTATCGAGGTATGATCGAGAATATTTAACAGTAGCATTAATATTAAATCTACATTGGCTTTTCTGTTAATTTAAAATTTATAATATAATTGAAACTAATATTACAAAAATGCTTTTTGGCTCCCAAAAAATTTATGTGATACCATCTTCCATTATGTGGCATAAGACATGGTTGCTAACATGACAGCTGATATGGCAAAATTTAACAATAAAATTAATATTAAAATTAACATTAATAGTAAATAAATAATTTAATATTGAATTAACATTAATTAATATTAACATTAACATTAATATTAATATTAATATTAATATTAACATTAACATTAGCATTAATATTAACATTAACATTAATATTAATATTAATATTGACATTAACATTAATATTAACATTAAAAAAAATTTGGGTAATTAATTTTTGGGGTTAAAATTTTCTATGTCAGCTGTTATGTCATCTGCCATGTCAGATGCCACATAATGGGAGATGGCATCACCCAAATATGTTGGGAGCCCAAACGACAAATTGCTAATATTAATACAGTGTCATTACCATTATTTCCCAATAGATTCGTACCTTGTTCGGTCACACCCCTCCACGAGCAGGTTACACCCCCGAAACGAGGGGTTAAATAGCCTTTTCCAAAGAAGAGAACCCATCCGACTAGAGAGAAACAAAGGAGAGAAGAAGAAGAACAGTCGCAATGGAGAGGAGCAAGAGCAAGATCAACTGCAGCGGATGGGCCGTCATCCCTACCGAGATTCTCTCGATGATACTGGTACTGTCGGGGATGCCGACGGACGAGGTAATGTGCAACGTGGCCCCAGTTTGCCGTTCGTGGTGGAAGGCACTCCACGGTCTCTTAGACTATTGGTCTAACGTCGACTTGGTACAGTGGTGCCGGAGGACCCAGCAAACCGCTGAGATTAGTTTGACCATAAAGAAGCTCGTGGCTCGCAGTGGAGGATATCTAGGGTCCTTCTCCGCGTACAAGCTCGACGAAGCAGCCTTCTGTTTTGCATGTTTAAGGCCAATGCAAAATTTTATTTGGTCTTATTCTAATACTTTATTTTTTCTATTACAAAATTTTACATATACTTTTGTTAATTTCTATTGATGTTTTTCCATTTTTATAATACAGTAGGAAATTTCTAATGGTGCTGTGCATTCCGAAGTGCGACGTGAGTGATGAAACTTTCGTGAGACACTTGGAGTTTCTTCCGGTGCTGGAAGAACTCGACATTAGCTACTGCCTCTATATCACGTCGACTGGAATATTTTCCGTCGGAAAGTATTGCCACCATCTAGTCAAGCTGAGGAGGAACATGCCCCCTCCAGATTTCATGCTCAGGAACAGATTCGTGCTGGACACGCATAACAAAACGGAGTAAAAGGCCGTGGCTGATTCGATACCGCGTCTCGAGCACCTACAGATGGGATTCGGCATGTTCAATGGAGACACGCTGCGATCTATCATATGCAACTGCAAGGGTCTTCGCGTGCTTGCCATACGTGGGTGCTTCAACGTGCACTTCGATGACGACCTCTGGAAAATTTGTTAATTAATACAGACGTTTAAACGACCCTTTGATGATGTAATCTCAGTCTCAGGGGAACCTGGATACGAGATGTATAATGATTTAAATATCATCCACCATTCCTGGGGTGAATGGTGAAAACATTAGCATGCATGCATGCATGCATTTCTTTATATTTTTCATTAGTCTATATATACGTACTTTTATACGTATTTTAATTCGAATATTATAAAGTCAGTTGTCATCTTTTCGTCTTTTTTAGGTGACTATTTATATGTCAAGAGATTCGAAGTACAATTTTTTTTAATTTTTATTTTCTATTGAGACTAATAACCTTTAGTAAATGGTAATGAAAAATAAAATTTATTACCATTGGAACATAATGTTATATGGAAAAATGAAACTTGCATGCAAACTTTATTCCTTTGTCTCTTAAACATAAATGGCATGCAAGTTGACATTCCTGACATAATAACATCATGTTTATAAATACTCAATGGTATTTTAGGAATTCAAAAGTTTCACCACCAACTTATAATATGAATTTTATCCAATTATAGTTAAATACGCTTCTAACTCATTTCGTTAAGGTGCAAGATATTTTTTCTGAGTTCGATTCTCTAATTTGACAAAATTTTACTTTTGTCAATAATTTTTTACATGATTAATTTTTTTATAAATAAAATGGAATGTGATATAATGACGCTAAGATGGCTCACTTCTGAGATTTTGACATTTCCCAACACAGATTTTACTATTAATACAACATCTCAGTGTAATCATATCCAAGAGATTTTGACATTTTCCAACACAGATTTTACCTTCTTCAAGATAAATTCTGGCGATGCAAATTCCACTCATATTAGTGGTATCAGTGCTATTCACCATAATTAATGGTGATCGATACGAAAATATTGTGTTCTTTTTCACAACCCTTTAAAATCTATTTATACAGCCAAACTATTCATCTTCACCAGCCTTCAAAACCAATTTATATAGATTCAAAACAAAACTAAACAGCCAAACTATTTAAAATTCACAACCCTATAGAACAGTCTCAAATGTACCATTTTCCGTCCTAAATGTACCATTCTCCGTCCTATATGTACCATTCTCCGTCCTACATGTATCATTCTCTGTCCTATCTCCGTCCTAAATGTACCATTCTCCGTCCTATATGTACTATTCTCCGTCCTACATGTATCATTCTCCGTCCTACATTTACCATTCTCCGTCCTAAATGCACCATTCTCCGTCCTAAATGGACCATTCTCCGTCCTAAATATACTATTCTCCGTATTAGAGGAACAGAGAATGGCCATTAACAGTCCCAAAAATTGTTCCATACTAAGTTAAAAGCATATAATAGCACCCAAAAAATGTTAACAATAGAAAAATTCTACAGAACCCAAACACCAGACTCGAACCTAAGCCTTCCATGTAAAAGCCAAACAGCACAACCAACTAAGCTTGGAATAAGAAATATCCCCAACTTCCAATAAGGAATAAGAAATTGAATATCCCCAACTTCCAATAAGGAATAAGAAGAGTCGGTTAGGAACGTGTATATATATACATAGGGGCCCCCATTCATCTGAGTAGGTTGCACATTTAACATGACTCCAAAAAGATCATCTGGTTGGGAACCATTGCCAGAGACTTCTTCCAATCATCGTCGAGCCTCTCCGCATGGAGCACCCTCTGTGCCGCCTTCGGTCCATGACTGGCTGGCAGCGGCTGCGGACTTCCTGACCTCCTGCGGGTTGACACTGGAGGTCATCGCTCGACCTCTTCATCCGGCGTCCAACTTTGACCTGTTGCCGATCACTTCGGAGGAACGGGATTCTCTGGAGAAGAGGTAAGCATTTTGCCGCATGTGCCATAGGGCGGGTGTGCGCACCCTGCAGGACTTTACGGAGATCCTCCGCAAGGCCAGTGAGGGGTAGATGTCACTACCACATTTCTAGTTTGAGGGTAAATTTGTCATTTTTGGGATAAATAAAATTTATTATTATTAATTAGAATTTATGGGAATTTTTAGGATTTATTTTGGATTTTTTTGGACTAGTTTTGACACTTGTAGACTAACCTAGGAACTAACCATAGTTAGTTGAGCTTGGTTAGGTCAAGTGGACCCTAGTCTAACCTAGTTTGACTCAAGTTAATAGTTTTAAATCCATTAGAACTTGTTTGGGGAAGTTTGGAATCAATTTGACTAAGTTATGACTTGTGAAGTCATAAGCCATGATTATGACTTGAACCTTAGAGAACTCAATCCTAGCTAACCTAAACCTGACCTTAGCCAAGCTTGGCCGGCCCTAGGTCAGCCCCCCCATATTTAATCTCTCCTAGTTTTTAGGGCTAGCCTCTTTTAGGGTTCTGGCAAATTTCTAAGGAAGAAGGTGAGTTACATCTTTCAAAAATCATAAGAAATCCAATTTAATTCCTTTTTCCTTCAAACCAATTCCATTAGAACCTAAATTCCTTCCTCTTGCTGCTGGAATTAATTGTTGTGCAGGAAGAAACAATTTGGACACTTTGTTGCTTGAGGAGCTCATTGCTTTTGGAGGCTTTTTCCACCCTTTGTGAATCAATAGGTAAATCTCTCAATAGTCCATTAAAATTCTGTCCAAATCCATTTTAGGAAGGCCCTAGCCCTACCCCTACTGTAGGATAGCTTAAACCTAGGATTTGGATTCGTTTCGTGTCCGTATTGGACACGTATCAGCCTAGTATTCTAGGTGTTCGACCAAATGCCTCTGAGGATTCGATTTTGTTATTTTTAAATTCTGTTTGAATGGGTTTGTAGATCTAGGTGTGCTTTTAACTTTCATGAAGGGACCTTGGTGTTTTTGTGTCCGTGTCGGGTGCAAATTGGATTGGACACGGTCGCGTGTACTGGGCTCGGGGCTGTCACCTTCCCCTGCTACCCGAGCCCAATAACTCACTGGCTAAGACACGAGGACACGTGATTTTCTCTGGACACCTTGGGGCAGTGTCTATCATGACACCCCCCAAGTGGCATGACAGTTAGTGTCGTGTCGGACACGCACGATCATGTGCACGGGGCTTTGCCTAGGTTCGATTCTGTGTTTTGCACGTCTGATACGTGTGTGCCATTCTTGACACAGGACACGTTGACCCAAACCAGGGTGACACAGACCTAGAGGGACTCTAGGCGAACCACCCTGCAAAGGGACTCGACCCAATTCGTGTCGTATCGTGTGCACGACACGCGTGCACACGTACACGAGGATTGGGTCCTGATACTTTCCTGTGTGAATGTTTCTGTTGATTAAAGTTCTGATTAATATTTAAATTGGTGTTTAAATAAGTTAATTAGATTCTAAATATGATGTTAAATCTCTGTTATGATAGGATTTGCAATTTGTTAGAATGTTAATGAGTTGTGGTTTCGAATTTGCAATGTGGTTTGTAAAATCCTGATACACATGTGACACAACACTTGTTCTTCACTGTTGTATAATTTCTGTTTTATTTTAAATTGTTCAATCAATTTCTTCCCACATATCAATATACATGCTAGCTAGGTTTTTACTTTGAATATGGGCTATTGGATGAAATCTGAGAATTGCTTCTTGGTTTAAAACCTGAGTTACCCTGACATTGATTGCCATATGGTTTTCTAAAAACCTGGGAATTATTGGGACTGAGAACTGAGAATTGTAGGCTGTTTGGGTTTCTTCAAACTGAGAATTAGAGTTCATGATTTGATTTCCAGGTTCATTCAAAACCTGGGTTTAGTTTACACTATTGGTTTAAGTCCCAGATTTCTTCCCCTTGCAATAGCACACTGTTTTGTTCCTTACACTGTCCTATGTTCCCTGTTATTGTATTTTTCCTGCACACATTGATCTCTTACACTGATGATTATTCCCTGTGTAGCTGATTTCCAGGATCTTGACATTCATGTGAGCACAAGGATACACACTGTTTTCCTTTTCTAACACTGTTGCACACACTCCATTAATTCCTGTTACACACCCCTTCATCCTTATTCCTGTGCACATACTTTATTCCACACACATTTTGATTCCTGTTGTGCACTGTTTTATTTTCCTGCACACACTGTTAATGCCTGCACACATTGTTGGTTATTCCTGTACACCCTCATCACACACACACACACACTTATTTCCTATTACACCTTCACCCACACACACACTACTCTAAACTGTTAGCTACCTTCATGTGCACCCACACACTCTTCACTTGTAGTTTCTGTGCACACAAGTACACACCCACACATGTTTTCTTCCCATAAGTTTTCATGAGTATATCAATTGTCTATGTGCATATGTGTAGTGTAGATATATATGTGTGAGAGTATATCTATATGTGTATGCATAGTGTTTAGCTTAATGCCTAGTGTGGTTCATTTTGTGTATCTATATATAGTGTATATACATAGGTATTATGAATTCTTGAATGTTGTGTGTATAGCCTTGTTAGAGTCTAGTATAGCTTTATTAGACCTAGCTAGTGAGTTTAGCCTAGTTTAGACAAGGTTGACCTAGTTTGACTTCTAGGGTTGACCAAGTTGACCAAGAGTTGACTTTGGCCTAGATTGACTTAGAATCATGTAGAATGCATAGTAGGACTCCACATTACTATTCTGGACTTGTTGTGACTTGTGCTGTTCTGATTAGGAGCCAGACACCACTCCTTGGACAGTACGTTTCATTTCGGACACTCAGTTACAGGCGAGTACATTCTCTGATCATTTCATATCCTGCTTAGAATTATTTCCTGCAGTAGATTACTTTACTTGTACTGTCACGTTGGTCACACGGATTGGTACTATATGGATCCTTTCTTGAGATGTTATCCTTAGGGAGCATCGGGTACTCTATGTTCTATGCGTTTCACTTTCATAGCGTATCATATGCTTCTTGGTTCTTTGATCACTTACGACATGTACCCTCATGATCGTAGAGTCTTCCTGGAATCTTACACTGTTGGGTTACCCCAGAATCCCCATTTTTATGGGACTTACACTGTTGGGTTACTCCCAGAATCCCTATTTTTATGGGACTTACACTGTTGGGTTACCCCCAGAATTCCCATTTTTATGGGACCACTATGTATCACCTTCGGGGTCTACCACCCTTCGGGGGCTTATCACCTTCGGGGTCTATCACCTTCGGGGTCTGCTACATAGCCTCATATAACATAACATGGCTGGATCCTTGTGTATTGATCGGGGGTACGGGGGAGTATTACATGTTCATATTGTACTCTGACTCACTAGTTACTGCTAGTTCTCTATGTATAGTAGATATTCTATTACAGCTCTTCATGTTTACATACTGCTTTTCTTTCAGTACCTGTATCTTACTTTACTGCATGTTCATATTTCTAACCTGCTATGAATTGTTGAGATGTACTGTGCTCGCTCCTGTCCTGACTGGACCTGTTGAAAATATTACAGAGGACGAGGAGGAGGCTTGCCTGGACACCTATTATGGGGCAGCCCTTGATGACACCTGTGAGCTGGACCCTCAGGAGGATCCAGCAGTAGCTGAGGACTTTCCCCCGACTGTTTAGACTAGATTAGATAGTCTGTTATCATTTGTAGTTGGACATGTTCTAGTTAGACTCTTATTTGGAGATCAGTTTGTATATTCTTTCATGCTGTAGATGAGTTGTATTACTCTGGATATTGTTGGGATTATCTTAGACTATTTCATCTCTTTATTCTCTTGAGTTCTATTTCATATCGTGCTATCTCTTCCTTAGCTGTGATTGAGTTTGTTATTACTATGTCACCCCGTTCAGGGGAGTATAAACTGCTTAGAGATAAACTGTTAGATGTTGAGACCTAGGACAGCGTTCTACCGCCGACACTGCGGCGTAGGCTGGACGTATTCACGTCTCGTGCCCTTACTCTAGGGTGCGGGTCGTGACACGTTTTTAGTGGTAGGCCCATGCAGGTCTAGACTAGAAGTGTAGTGGTACTCGAACTAGAGTATCACTGCAGCCTGCTATAGGATATAGGACATTAATTTTAAGATACTCAATCACTTTAGGAAAATTTCTTTTATTGCCTCCTAAATCCTTTTGTCAGCTGATCCTTTGAATTATAAATTGTCCGCCTTTGTTATTTCGCTTCTTTCTCAGAAATTGATACTCTTGTTTGTCTATCTTCAGGATGGTAGAGACTCGATCACAGCGTATCGTTCCTGAGGATGCTATAGAGGGGACTGCTACCTCTCAGCCAGCACGGCGAGGCCAGGAGACTGCAGCTCTTGCCACCTCAGCTCGTGTGGAGACCTCGGCAGCCGCAGCAGGGGACATGCACCCACCGGCTCGGAGGCAGGACCCAGGTTTTTCCATAGGATCCGTACCAGCAGCCACCTCCAGGGACGATAGACGCAGGGCAGCTGCTAGCCTTCTTCAGGCAGTACATGGAGGGTCAGCAGGGACAGCAGCAGAGGCAGACGGCAGAGCTCACTCGAGGCATTGAGCTGGCAGTGACAGCAGTAGGAGAGAGTAGCGGCTCAGCCAGCAGCAGTCCAGCAGTCGCACCAGCCACTGGGAGAAAGGCATCCAGGACTTCCAGAAGATGCACCCGAGGGACTTTCGCGGGACAGAGGGGATCCTGTATGCCGATGAGTGGATCGAGCATATGGAGGAGATCTTCAGGCTGGCGGAGATTCCGACGAGGATCCAGATAGAGGCAGTAGCCAGCATGATACAGGATCTGGCTCGGACATGGTACCAGACCGACCCGAGGGTCGGTACAGCAGGACAGACTTGGGCAGCATTCAAGAAGCTGTTCAAGGAGAAGTTCTTCCCAGAGGCAGCGCTGGGAGCCCTCGAGACTCAGTTCGAGGCCCTAGTTCAGGGGAGTCAGTCTGTGGAGGAGTATGCAGGAGAGTTCTGCCGCCTAGGGCAGATTTGTAGAGGACTTGTCGGAGGCGACGAAGGCCCGGAGGTTCCGGAAGGGCTTGGTAAAGGAGGTCAAGTCCTACACCAAGTAACGCCCGCAGTACTACATTTGAGGAGATACTGGTGGACGCACTAGCTGCAGAGGATGACCTTGAGCTTAGGCTCAAGAGAGGGAGAGACCCAGTTGGAGGTAGTAGCAGCAGCGGAGGCCAGGCCAAGAGGCCTCACTTTCAGTATCAGCAGCCGAGGCAGTTTCAGCCTCAGCCGATTCAGCAGAGGCCAGCCCCTCAGCAGCAGCAGCAGAGGCAGCACCAACAGGGCCAGAGGCAGGTTACCGTTTGTACCTACTGTAGGAAGCCTGGGCATGTTGCCAATGAGTGCAGAAAGAGGCTGGGATAGTGCCTTGTGTGTGGTTCAGCAGACCACCAGATGAGGGAGTGCCGTACAGGACGAGCAGCTCCGGAAGGAGGAGCAGGAGCCAGAGCTCCAGTGGGCCAGCAGCGGGGACCAGCCCTGCCGACTCAGCAGCAGAGGTTTGTCCAGCACCAGCAACAGGCCAGGGGGGCCACCAGGGGCGAGCTTTCGCCATGGCAGCTGGAGAGGCTGAGGTGACTGGAGAGTTGATTGCAGGTTCGATTCTTCTTGACTCCAGTCTAGCTTTTGCATTGTTTGATTCCGGTGCATCGCATAGCTTCATTTCAGTATCTTTTGCGATTAGACACGGTATCATAGCTTAATCGTTGCCTAGGACTTATAAGATCACGACCGGGGGTGGCATTATCCTCGTACGTGATGTTTGTAAGGGTCGGAGAGTAGTTTTGGGATACCGTGAGTTAGAGGTGAGCCTGCTCGTAATACCATTGCCGAACTACGATATAGTACTAGGCATGGATTGGTTGAGCAGGCACCACGCCAGCATTGATTGCAAAGGGAGTAGAGTTCTGTTCAGAGTGCCGGTGGAGCCAGAGTTCGAGTACTCCAGACGTCAGGCAGAGCAGAGCAGCGGAGTCTTCTGTGGAGTCTCGGTCAAGGAGCAGACGATTCCACACCCCTTGATAGCAGAGTACATGGATGTTTTCCCGGAGGAGTTGCCGGGACTGCCTACCAGACAGGGACATAGAGTTCTCGATAGACTTGGTTCCAGGAGCGGAACCCATCTCTCAGCATGTCGATCGGGTGAACAACAGCGAGCTGGTGGAGCCTGAAGAAGCAGGTGGATGAGCTACAGGACAAGGGATTCATCCGCTCGAGTTCGTCGCCATGGGGTACACCAGTGTTGTTTGTGCCGAAGAAGGATGGGTCAGTACGCATGTGTATTGACTATAGGGCACTCAACAACCTCACGATCAAGAACAAATATCCACTGCCGCGGATCGACGATCTATTTGACTAGTTGAGCGGAGCTCGGGTATTTTCCAAGATTGATCTGAGGTCGGGATATCACCAGGTGAAGGTGAAGGGGGATGATATTCCCAAGACCGCTTTCAGGACTGCGGTATGGGCAGTTCGAGTTTTTGGTTATGCCGTTTGGGCTAACCAATGCACCAGCTGTGTTTATGAACCTTATGAACAAGGTGTTCCATCAGTATCTAGATCAGTTTGTAGTAGTGTTTATTGATGATATCTTGATATATTCCAAGACTGAGGAGGAGCACGAGGAGCATCTGCGGATAGTGCTGGAGGTTCTCAGGAAGGAGCAGCTTTATGGAAAACTCTCCAAGTATGAGTTTTTCTTGGACCGGGTAGATTTCTTGGGGCACGTTGTGACTGGAGATGGTATCTCAGTTGACCCCAAGAAGATTGTAGCAGTTGAGGCATGGGCAGCGCCGACTTCAGTTGCAGAGATCAGGAGCTTCCTGGGGCTGGCAGGATATTACCGGAGATTTATGCAGGATTTCTTCCGGGTTGTAGAGCCGTTGACACGGTTGACCCGGAAGGATACTGAGTATGTATGGTCAGAGGAGTGTCAGGCAGCTTTTGATGAGTTGAAGAAGCGGCTGACGACAAGCTCCGATTCTGACGTTGCCTTCAGGATCAGGTGGATTCACTATTTATAGTGATGCTTCAGGGAAGGGGCTGGGTTATGTGTTGCAGCAGCACGGGAAGGTAATTGCCTATGCTTCCAGGCAGTTATGCCCCCATGAGAAGAATTACCCTAACCTACGACCTGGAGCTGGCAGCAGTGATTTTTGCTTTGAAGCTGTGGAAGCATTATCTGTATGGTGAGCGGATGGAGATCTTCACAGATCACAAGAGCCTAAAGTATGTGTTCACTCAGAAGGAGTTGAACATGAGACAGCGCAGATGGTTGGAGTTGATGATGGACTTTCGACATTGCACTGCAGTATCATCCAGGGAAGGCCAACGTGGTTGCCGATGCCTTGAGCAGGTATCCGACAGCCATGTGTTTGACCATGGATCGGCATTTGCTTGCCGACTTGGAGAGCCTGGGGATTGAGGTGATCGTGCCAGGAGTGCAGATACAGCTATGGGGGATGCAGATTCAGTCAGACTTGGTGGATAGGATCAAGGCGGCCCAGTTCGAGGATGTGGCTTTTCAGAGTATCAGAGAGCATATCAGTATGGGAGTAGGGAGATCCAGAGTTTTCACTTGCAGAGGATGGTGTCCTGAGGCACTGGTGCCAGGTTATGTGTGCCTAGCGGGGAGCTCAGAGAGCAGATTATGCAGGAGGCCCACAGATTGCAGTACTCTATACACCCGGGTGCCAACAAGATGTACCGAGATCTGCGGGAGCATGTATGGTGGTCAGGAATGAAGCGGGAGGTATCCTACTTCGTAGCTAGGTGCTTGGTCTGTCAGCAGGTCAAGGCAGAGAGACAGAGGCCCGGTGGATTGTTGCAGTCGCTGTCCATTCCCGAGTGGAAATGGGAGCATATCACGATGGACTTCGTTTCAGGATTGTCCGCGTACTCCAGGAGGAGAAAGACGCGATTTGGGTCATCGTGGACAGGTTGACCAAATCAGCCCACTTCTTGCCATTCAAGGTGGGTACGTCTACAGAGAGACTGGCGGAGATGTATATACGGCAGATAGTCAGGATCCACAGAGTTCGGTCAGCATCAGTCTCAGATCGGGATAGTCGTTTTACTTCCTATTTCTGGAGGAGTCTGCAGACCAGCTTGGGCACTCAGCTCAAGTTTAGTACTGCATACCACCCCCAGACGGACGGACTAGTCGGAGCAGGACTATTCAGACCCTTGAGGATATACTGCGGACGTGCGTCCTAGACTTTGGAGGTTCCTGGGAGGATTATCTTCATCTGGTGGAGTTTGTATACAACAATAGCTTCCAGGCCAGCATCGAGATGTCACCTTTCGAGGCTCTGTACGGGCGTAGGTGCCGTACACCCTTATCCTGGGATGATGTTGGTGAGCGAGCTTTGCTGGGGCCAGAGATGATTGTGGATGCGGCCGAGAAGGTGAAGCTCATCAGGGACAGACTTCGCGTGGCGCAGGACAGACATCGGCACTGGGCCGATAGCCACCGGAGGCCCTTGGAGTTTGAGGTACAGATTAGAGTAGGATTAGATTTAGGTTGTTGTTTGTGATTTTGATCATGTTTGTTTATTATTTAATTGAGACCTTGCTTGTGTTTAGGTCGGAGACCAGGTTTTCTTGAGGATATCTCCTGACTCGTGGTACGATACGTTTCGGTGGAGGCGGGAAGCTTAGCCCGCGCTTCATCAGTCCCTTTCGTTATCAGCGGGAGAGTCGGTGACGTGGCTTACAGGCTAGACTTGCCGCCTGTACTTGTGGGGGTCCACTACGTATTCCATGTATCACAGTTGAGACGGTACGTGGCTGACCCTAGCCATGTGCTCGATCATTCGGAGATTGAGGTGGGCCCTTCTCTCAGCTATCCAGAGCAGCCAGTGGAGATTCTGGATCGACGGAAGAAGGATCTGAGGAACCAGGTGATACCCTTGGTACGTGTCGCATGGAGGCATTATTCTCTAGGAGAGTCTACCTGGGAGCGGGAGGATGAGATGCGCGAGAGGTACCCCTATCTTTTTGGACCGTGAGGTATACTTTCTATCCTTCTAATCAGTTGCGTTTCGCCTTTCAATTTCGAGGACGAAATTCTTTTAAGGAGGGTAGATTTGTCACTACCATATTTCTAGTTTGAGGGTAAATTTGTCATTTTTGGGGTAAATAAAATTTATTAGCATTAATTAGAATTTATGGGAATTTTTAGGATTTATTTGGATTTTTTTGGACTAGTTTGATTTTGGACTAGTTTTGACACTTGTAGACTAACCTAGGAACTAACCATAGTTAGTTGAGCTTGGTTAGGTCAAGTGGACCCTAGTCTAACCTAGTTTGACTCAAGTTAATAGTTTCAAATCCATTAGAACTTGTTTGGGGAAGTTTGGAATCAATTTGACTAAGTTATGACTTGTGAAGTCATAAGCCATGATTATGACTTGAACCTTAGAGAACTCAATCCTAGCTAACCTAAACCTGACCTTAGCCAAGCTTGGCCGGCCCTAGGTCAGCCCCCCTATTTAATCCCTCCTAGTTTTTAGGGCTAGCCTCTTTTAGGGTTCTAGCAAATTTCTAAGGAAGAAGGTGAGTTACATCTTTCAAAAATCATAAGAAATCCAATTTAATTCCTTTTTCCTTCAAACCAATTCCATTAGAACCTAAATTCCTTCCTCTTGCTGCTGGAATTAATTGTTGTGCAGGAAGAAACAATTTGGACACTTTGTTGCTTGAGGAGCTCATTGCTTTTGGAGGCTTTTTCCACCCTTTGTGAATCAATAGGTAAATCTCTCAATAGTCCATTAAAATTCTGTCCAAATCCATTTTAGGAAGGCCCTTAGCCCTACCCCTACTGTAGGATAGCTTAAACCTAGGATTTGGATTCGTTTCGTGTCCGTATTGGACACGTATCAGCCTAGTATTCTAGGTGTTCGACCAAATGCCTCTGAGGATTCGATTTTGTTATTTTTAAATTCTGTTTGAATGGGTTTGTAGATCTAGGTGTGCTCTTTAACTTTCATGAAGGGACCTTGGTGTTTTTGTGTCCTGTGTCGGGTGTAAATTGGATTGGACACGGTCGCGTGCACTGGGCTCGGGGCTGTCACCTTCCCCTGCTACCCTAGCCCAATAACTCACTGGCTAGGACACGAGGACACGTGATTTTCTCTGGACACCTTGGGGCAGTGTCTGTCATGACACCCCCCAAGTGGCATGACAGTTAGTGTCGTGTCGGACACGCACGATCATGTGCACGAGGCTTTGCCTAGGTTCGATTCTGTGTTTTGCACGTCTGATACGTGTGTGCCATTCTTGACACAGGACACGTTGACCCAAACCAGGGTGACACAGACCTAGAGGGACTCTAGGCGAACCACCCTGCAAAGGGACTCGACCCAATTCGTGTCGTATCGTGTGCACGACAAGCGTGCACACGTACACGAGGATTGGGTCCTGATACTTTCCTGTGTGAATGTTTATGTTGATTAAAGTTCTGATTAATGTTTAAATTGGTGTTTAAATAAGTTAATTAGATTCTAAATATGATGTTAAATCTCTGTTATGATAGGATTTGCAATTTGTTAGAATGTTAATGAGTTGTGGTTTCGAATTTGCAATGTGGTTTATAAAATCCTGATACACATGTGACACAACACTTGTTCTTCACTGTTGTATAATTTCTGTTTTATTTTAAATTGTTCAATCAATTTCTTCCCACATATTAATATACATGCTAGCTAGGTTTTTACTTTGAATATGGGCTATTGGATGAAATCTGAGAATTGCTTCTTGGTCTAAAACCTGAGTTACCCTGACATTGATTGCCATGTGGTTTTCTAAAAACCTGGGAATTATTGGGACTGAGAACTGAGAATTGTAGGCTGTTTGGGTTTCTTCAAACTGAGAATTAGAGTTCATGATTTGATTTCCAGGTTCATTCAAAACCTGGGTTTAGTTTACACTGTTGGTTTAAGTCCCAGATTTCTTCCCATTGCAATAGCACACTGTTTTGTTCCTTACACTGTCCTATGTTCCCTGTCATTGTATTTTTCCTGCACGCATTGATCTCTTACACTGATGATTATTCCCTGTGTAGCTGATTTCCAGGATCTTGACATTCATGTGAGCACAAGGATACACACTGTTTTCCTTTTCTAACACATGTTGCACACACTCCATTAATTCCTAGTTACACACCCCTTCATCCTTATTCCTGTGCACATACTTTATTCCACACACATTTTGATTCCTGTTGTGCACTGTTTTATTTTCCTGCACACACTGTTAATGCCTGCACACATTGTTGGTTATTCCTGTACACCCTCATCACACACACACACACACACACTTATTTCCTATTACACCTTCACCCACACACACACTACTCTAAACTGTTAGCTACCTTCATGTGCACCCACACACTCTTCACTTGTAGTTTTTGTGCACACAAGTACACACCCACACATGTTTTCTTCCCATAAGTTTTCATGAGTATATCAATTGTCTATGTGCATATGTGTAGTGTAGATATATATGTGTGAGAGTATATCTATATGTGTATGCATAGTATTTAGCCTAATGCCTAGTGTGGTTCATTTTGTGTATCTATATATCGTGTATATACATAGGTATTATGAATTCTTGAATGTTGTGTGTATAGCCTTGTTAGAGTCTAGTATAGCTTTATTAGACCTGGCTAGTGAGTTTAGTCTAGTTTAGACAAGGTTGACCTAGTTTGACTTCTAGGGTTGACCAAAGTTGACCAAGAGTTGACTTTGGCCTAGATTGACTTAGAATCATGTAGAATGCATAGTAGGACTCCATATTACTATTATGGACTTGTTGTGACTTGTGCTGTTCTGATTAGGAGCTAGACACCACTCCTTGGACAGTACGTTCATTTCGGACACTCAGTTACAGGCGAGTACATTCTCTGATCATTTCATATCATGCTTAGAATTATTTCCTGCAGTAGATTACTTTACTTGTACTGTCACGTTGGTCACACGGATTGGTACTATATGGATCCTTTCTTGAGATGTTATCCTTAGGGAGCATCGGGTACTCTATGTTCTGTGCGTTTCACTTTCATAGCGTATCATATGCTTCTTGGTTCTTTGATCACTTACGACATGTACCCTCATGATCGTAGAGTCTTCCTGGAATCTTACACTGCTGGGTTATCCCCAGAATCCCCATTTTTATGGGACTTACACTGTTGGGTTACTCCCAGAATCCCCATTTTTATGGGACTTACACTGTTGGGTTACCCCCAGAATCCCCATTTTTATGGGACCACTATGTATCACCTTCGGGGTCTATCACCTTCGGGGTCTGCTACATAGCATCATATAACATAACGTGGTTGGATCCTTGTGTATTGATCGGGGGTACGGGGGAGTATTACATGTTCATATTGTACTCTGACTCACTAGTCACTGCTAGTTCTCTATGTATAGTAGATATTCTATTACAGCTCTTCCTGTTTACATACTGCTTTTCTTTCAGTACCTGTATCTTACTTTACTGTATGTTCATATTTTCTAACCTGCTATGAATTGTTGAGATGTACTGTGCTCGCTCCTGTCCTGACTGGACCTGTTGAAAATATTACAGAGGACGAGGAGGAGGCTTGCCTGGACACCTATTATGGGGCAGCCCTTGATGACACCTGTGAGCTGGACCCTCAGGAGGATCCAGCAGTAGCTGAGGACTTTTCTCCGACTGTTTAGACTAGATTAGATAGTCTGTTATCATTTGTAGTTGGACATGTTCTAGTTAGACTCTTTATTTGGAGATCAGTTTGTATATTCTTTCATGCTGTAGCTGAGTTGTATTACTCTGGATATTGTTGGGTTATCTTAGACTATTTCATCTCTTTATTCTCTTGAGTTCTATTTCATATCGTGCTATCTCTTCCTTAGCTGTGATTGAGTTTGTTATTACTATGTCACCCCCGTTCGGGGAGTATAAACTGTTAGAGATAAACTGTTAGATGTTGAGACCTAGGACAGCATTCTACCGCCGACACTGCGGCGTAGGCTGGACGTATTCACGTCTCGTGCCCTTACTCTAGGGTGCGGGTCGTGACAGTAGACCTCTTATTTTCTGTTTTTTTTTTCGTTTTTTATAGTTTTTTGTCCTCCTCTTGTATACTTCGTCGGAGAATGTTCCGACGACGAAGCTGGGTTTTAATGTATTATAATATTTTGTTAACTCAATTTGGTTTCGGCTACAAGCGACTAACTATTTTATCTATTTTTCAATTAACAAATCTTGTTACGTCAAATCCATATATGAGCGACGATATCCCCATCAATGACTTGTTACGTCATAGAATTGATTATGTTGCCAGCGTCAATCTTGCCGTCAAATCCATCTTAAATATGATTACAAAGTAAAATAGAGGACAACTTTGAGTGTTTCAATTTTACTCTTTTCAAGTACATAGTCTTCTTACCAAGTCGTCAAATGTTCAAAAATTTAATCAAATATTCGAAAAATGGAAATATTGAGATTAAACTTCACATTCGTAAATATGTTGTCAAATTTTTTTAATTAAACATGTTTCTACCATATTTTTTCTGCCAAATTTTTTAATAATTTATACGAAACACATGGATATATACTAGTAATAATAGTAATAAATTTAATTTTGGAAAATAGTTTTTAAAATTAGGGTCTCAAAATCCCAAAGATTTATGTAGTGATTTCACATGGATATATACTAGTAATAATAGTAATAAATTTAATTTTGGAAAGTAGATTTTTAAATTTAATAGTAATAAATTCGACCGTCTTATACTAGTAATAATAGTAATAAATTTAATTTAAGACTCAAAACTATTCTAATTTTTCCACTTCCCAATGTCATATAAGACGGTCGAATTTTCCCTCTTCTTCTCTCAAACCCTCTTCCTTCTCCCAAACCCTCTCCCAAACCCTCTTCTTATCAAAATGCCGCCGAAGAAACAACGACCGTCGCCGAAGGGGAAGAATCCACAAAGGGATGCGATACGGGCCCGAAGGGCAGAAGTTACAAGGGCAAAAAAATCTAAGATTATGGTCGCTAGGGCAGAGGCCGAAAGAGTAGCGGCGGAAGCAACGGCGGCGGCAGCGACGATGAAAATGGAGGCGGCAGCCAAGCCACCTGCAAAAAAGGCTAAAAAAACTCATTGCTCGACAAAGACCGGAAAATCTATCTTCGATATAGAGTCGTCGGAAGACTCAACTTATGAAGATCGAAGGCGTACTCAAGCGAAGGCTAAGGTGGCAACGGATACAGAGTCATCAGCGTACTCTAAGAATTTTGAATCCTCATCAGAAGAGGAAAATAAAGAGGAAGAGCAATCATCAAATAAGTCCCAGGATGGAGAGGAGGTAAAAAAATTTAAAGACTCTAAATCTAATAAGATTTATATTAAATATTTCAAGAAAAAGGCTGTTATGCCTAAAAGATCAATTACGATGGATGATGTCGAAGACGAAGCTTTCCTGGATATATTGAAATTCTATCAATTGGAGAAACTGAACAAATCCTGTCTTGAGAAAATCTCTCAAACAATGGTAAGAGAATTTTACTCAAATCTTCCGGCTGAAATTAAAGAAAAAGAAGAGGATCAACAACTGGTGTTTTTGAGAGGAAAATCGATTAGGGTAAATGCTGCTGTCATCAACAAATTTTATGGATTTGATCCAGTTCCTGAGTTTGATATGAAAGATATTGATAATGTTTCCATGACGGATGCAATTCATGAGATTATAGGTGTACAAATGGGTGCCAAGACCCCTCAAAATATATACAAAGAATAATTAAAAACTTTGTATAAATTGTTGCACGCCTACGTATCTCAAACACTCAACCCTACTGGACATGAGTTTTCCATCCATCCCGAGAGAGTAAATTTTCTTTATTATATGGGGAAGAAAGAAAAGGATGGATATAGGTTCCTACATGTTCAGTAGAATGATGCATCTCGTGAGAAAACCAACTGCAAGGACAGCTCTCCCTTTTGAAGGATTTGTATGCTCGATGGCTAGTAAACATTCTGTCCCAAGCTTAGCAGGGAATGTTTATATTAAAAACAAAGTCCCCATGAAAAAACTAACCTTCACTCGAATGTTTGGAAAATGGGCAGCAGCTGCAAGCAAACCATCAACATCTCAAAAACCATCAACTTATGGAATCAAAAACACTAAGGACAGGGTTGATGATCTATAAAATTTTGTTGCTGCAAACTTTAAGAATGTCTTCAAAGAGATGAAGACTATATCCGACAACCAGAAATTGATTCTGGATAAGATTAACCAGATAGAGGTTGAATTTGCTGACCAATAATAAGATTTTCCTTCCCTCGTAAAGAAGGTAAATGGGGCTAGCCCAAACTCTTATGTAAAAATACACACTATGCACATTGATACTTTAATGCTAGCCATCACTTTGATACTTCTATTTATGTTTCTGGATGTCATTTTTACATATACAGTGAGTCCATACTGACTATAATTTTTCTTAATCCGTCCCTCAAGGTGTAGGTGAAGGATATTTTGAGAAAGAAGAAGAAGAAAAAAAAAGAAACAAGAAGAAGAAGATGGAGATGGCTATGAAGATTCATCTTTTGATTTTTGAATCTTTTATTTCAATTTGGAAGTAATATTTGACTTGTAATATGATTCTGAATATTTGTTGGTCGTGGCGGTCAAACTAAATTTTATGTTTGAAATATTGTAAGACTAAACTTTTCGCTTGTACTAAGTGCATAGTTCGTAATTTATTTGGAAAATGTAATATGGTCTTGAATTTAGAGTCGGTCTGATATTTATTTGGATTATTGTATTATGAATTATGCAGGTTCTATGTAGAATTACTAACGTGGATTGGGCAGATTACTGTAACGTGAATTATGCAGTTTATTGGACTTGGAATGAAGTATACTTAATTTGATTATGATTTTTTGGTTGAAGCGTTTATTTGATTGACAGTTGGCCTTCATAGATGATATTGATATTTTGGTATATTCCTTTGATTTGCAGATATCCATCACAGATTTCATAAGTCCTGGGTGCATTCCTAGGCTTTACAGATGGCTTCATTACGGATGCATTCCTGGGATTACTAAAACTTTATTTGATTGTAATGTGTTTTGATTTTTGAAAAAAATTATTACATCGTTGCCATCAGTATGAATTCGATGCCAGTGTCTGTTCATCCCTTGTTATTGCTGAAGCAAAATTGTAATCTTGTTTGTTTATCCCTTGTTATTGCTGAAACAAAATTGTAATCCTATCTGTTCATCCTTTGTTATTGCCATCAGTACATCGATGCCATCAGTATGAAGTCGATGCCAGTGTAATGCATAATGAAATGTAAGAAAAATTCTCTTTGATAGTAGGTTAATTATATTCAAACACTCGCAAGAAATTTTGTGCAGCCATACAGTGGAAGTCTGATAAAATGATATTCAGATTTTCTTGAACATGATTTAATATTAAATGAATTTACTTTGGTAAATGATATTAAAAATACTGTAAATATTTAGTGAAAAAATATGAGATACTTGAACATTTCCAGTCCTAAATGTACCATACTTTGTTAAAAGCACAGAGAGTGTCCATTCTCCATTTTCAAAGAACGAAGAATGACCATTCTCCATGTTAAAGGAACGAAGAATGGCCATTCTCCTTGAGAATGGCCATTCTCCGTGTTAGAAGCAAAGAGAATGGTCATTCTCCGTCCATTCGCCGTGTTAAAAGCAAAGAGAATGGCCATTCTCCGTCCATTCGCCGTGTTAAAAGCAAAGAGAATGGCCATTCTCCGTGTTAAAAGCAAAGAGAATGGCCATTCACCGTCCAAAAAAAATATTCTCTTCGAAAATATTATCATTAGAAAAGTAAAAAAATATTCCGTCTGAACAATACTGATTTTTTTTAAAAATATGTGAGCAGATGATCCGCCCGACCTCAGAAGCAGGTTTCCTCAGTTCACCGCTACCACCATGACATGTAGCTTTATTAACAAAATATTAGATTATTAGATAAAAAATAAGATTTCTGACAATGGCATGGACAGTAAAATTAGAGCAGCGCCGCTGGTACTTCTTCTTGTTCGAGGAGGTTTCGACGACGTCCGACGCGAACCGGACCGATTCTTCTCGGCGCAGCTGGTACTCATCATTATTCTAGGAGGGCTCGACGATGTTCGACGCGATCCGGACCGATTCTAATTTTCTTCTTCATCTCCGTTTATCTTTCCACCACCACCACCAACACCACCACCACGGCCTGTAACCAAAAAAAATTACGAAATATTAAATTGGATGGACGAAAGAGAGAGTAAATATGAGTTAATTTAGGGTGTTCATTAAAAAAATTAAAGTGAAGAATGACCTGCTAAAGCAAATTACCAACAGGTCAAAAAGTCTAAATAAGCATTAAATGATGTTTCTACTCTATTATTCAATCCGAACCATTGGATCAACATCCAACGGTCCAAATTTTGGATGTATCGATACATCCTTTTCCAGGGGATGTATTGTAGAACAACCCATATATATATACATATATATATATATATATATATATATATATATATATATATATATATATATTTTTTTTTTTTTTTTATATATATATATATATATATATATATATATATATATATATATATATATATATATATATATATATATTAAATAGGTGCCGTCGAAGAAAAGAGGGTTCAATCGCTTGAAGCTGTTGGCCGCCTGGTTCCCTGGATGTCCGCCTCGGGTCAAAGCATCTTGAACTGTCTGGTGCAGGGCGTCGCTTCGACGATCCTGGGAAGCTATCAAGGTTCTGATGAGGCCTACTAAGGAACCATCATCGGGCTCTGCGGGTTGGACGGGCCGAACTGGTGACTCTCCTCCAGTAGGTATCACTCTGGAGGCGACTCCAGAATGCTGGACTTGATCTCCAGGTTGCTGCTGGCCCACGGGAGGTGCTCCTCCTTGCTGATCGGTAGGGTCAGGTACAGTGCCGCTGAAGAAGACGACACAGGGAAACAATAAGGAAGGACCAGGACAGATCAACGATACAAGCATGTAATCAGGGCAAGAATTTCAGGGAATTAAAAATACGGGCGGAGATCAAGGAAGAATACTGATTGAGACATCTATTCGGTAAACCCTCACATTTTTTGATTGATAAGACCTGGATGGGCCACCACTTAAACCATGTCACGCCCCAGAACCAGAATACTGGAGAGCGGGGGCAGATATAGCCAGCTACGTATATTGAAATAGAATACATCTCAACTACACGGTCACGGCTGTCTAGATATGAGGGTTTACTACAAGCCAATAGTCTCTTAAGGTCAAGCCTCTTGTCTCAATCTCAAGCAAGTAATATAGTTACAAGATGTTTGACCACCAAATATACAATAAAAGGCATCCCAAATATTACATATCAGCTGATCATGAAGCTAGTCGTACAAAATGCGAGGACTAGCAAGAGTTTAAGTCATACATGATCAACCCTAGGATTTGTTAATCATGTTTACAGCCCGTAGGCAGACAGTAAGTAAAAGTGCATCGAGCTAACAGGTGCTCGTCGGCTAAACGCCTCAAAAGAATAAATTTACAATAGAGTGAGCGAAAAAAATAGAAAACCCACTCGTAGCCCGGGTTCCTTCTAGTCGCCACCATCGGGCTGGAAGCTTGGTAGATCCTCGGGAGCTGCTCCGAAATCTGGCCACACAAAACCAGCTGGGTCAACCCCAGAAAGAGCAAGTGCCACAAGGGGGCTACGAAATAAGAACAAAAGCCAGCAATCAGCACAAGAAAACTAATATTAAAACTAAAATTACGAAAACATGTCAGGATGATATACGACGAGATAACCATGGAACTATTCCGATAACCAGGTTACAACCCGTAAACCAAACAAGGACCGGGGTTGTAACCCTTCATCTGAATAGAACTTGGTTTCCCACCATTTATCGGCAAGATAATAATGTAAGAAATCAAGACAGAAAGCAATCTTGCACTGGATCAAGACATGACTAGACTGGTTATACCTCATTCAATCAATCACGGCCAAGCAGATCCTACGGCTTACTACTTTAACTAACTAGGGTTATCACAGGCCTAATTACTAACAAGATACAGTGAGATTGTTCCACAGCCACAAGCCCTGCAGACCATCCAGGCTACCCAGGACGAAAGATTAGGGTTGAATTCAGGTGGGTACATCGTCCAGGAGACACATGTACCCTTAGGTGACTTAGAGGGTGCAATACTCGACGGTGCGCTGGAAATGTGCCCTACTCGACGGCAGGCTACAGATCCCAAGAGTGCCCAGGTAACGGGATTGCCTGTAGCTGTGTCATCTCTTCATGACTACTGAGTTATTCTAGTTATTAACCTTAATCCATTTTAGTAGGTACTCCTGACCGTGGTACTCAGGAGTCCCCTCCTAGACATGATGCAAGACAGGACAAGTGGATTTAACAAGCAAGCAAGAAAAATCACCCACGGTGTCAAGACAGGTCAAGTTAAGTTATCAAGATAAATCATGTCAGGGTACTTGTCAGGAGTGCGCCACGATGGGCCACTATCATGTCAGGTTGGTCATGTCAGGAGTGCACCACTACGGGTCACTGTCGTGTTATGCTGGTTCCTTGTCATATCATGCCATGTACAATAGTCATTCCAAACATATTAAGTAAAATCAAGTTCATGACAAAAAGGCATAAGGTTATAAAATGGGCATAAAATATCTAATAAAATATTAATATACAGGTCTATAGAAGAGCCAAGCTTAAGGAAATAAGAACAAAACTCTAAGAGCCAATGGGTTAAGCAAGGGGTCAGGGGAGCAGCGTACGAAAAAGTTACGCACGCTGAGCGAGCAGCGTAGGTGAAAGTCACGCACGCTACAGGGAGCAGCTGCATGAAAAGTCACGCACGCTCAAGAGGAGCAGATGCGTGAAAGTCACGCACGCTCAAGGAAGCAGCTGCGTGAAAAGTCACGCACGCTACAGGGAAGCAGCTGCGTGAAAAGTCACGCACGCTACAGGGAAGCAGCTGCGTAAAAAGTCACGCACGCTACAGGGAGCAGCTGTGTAAAAAGTCAAGCACGCTCAAGGAAGCAGCTGCGTGAAAAGTCACCCACGTTACAGGGAAGCAGCTGCGTGAAAAGTCACGCACGCTACAGGGAAGCTGCTGCGTGAAAAGTCACGCACACTACAGGGAAGCAGCTGCGTGAAAAGTCACGCACGCTACAGGGAAGCAGCTGCGTGAAAAGTCACGCACGCTACAGGGAGCAGCTACGTGAAAAGTCACGCACGCTCAAGGAAGCAGCTACGTGAAAAGTCACGCACGCTCAAGGAAGCAGCTGCGTGAAAAGTCACTCAAGCAGAGAGCTGCGTACGCGTAAAAACACGTACGCAGGGTCTGGGTCTTCTTCTCCATGGCTGAGAAGAAGCTCCAATGGCTCCAAAACTTCAAAACCTCATAACTTGGCTATCCGAACTCCAAATCCAGATTTCCAAAGTTCTAACCAAGGTGGAATTGAATGCTCTTCCACAAGGAAACATCAAAAACCCATAAAATCCAACTTAAGTAGCTCAACCATGCATAATCCAAAAATAGATATAACTTAGATCTACAACAATGGAGGCTCCAAATCACAAAAACCCAAGTTCTAATGTTGATCACCATGTCCTAATCTATCAAATGGACAAGGAAAAGAGGGTTCTCATGTAGTGGCAAGATGCACTTGCCTAGGATTGGGAGAGTTGTATAGAGGAAGGAGAAGAAGAAGAAGGAAATTAATGGTGGTGGTAATGAAGAGAGAGAGTGGTAGGTGGGGATATAAAGAGAGGGAGTTGCGGTGGGGATGAGGGGTAGCATAAGCTAAGGTGCTCCAATACATAAATCAAACCGAACCAACCCAATAAAACCGAGCCAAGCCAAAACCCAAATACGAGAAATACCAAAATTCTACAGGCTGAGAAAAATAAAATACATGCCAAAAATCCAGATACGAGTATAAATACGAAATACAGGAAAATATGGAAAATACGGGAAATGAGGGTGACAGGCGCCACCGTCCCCGTCTTCCCTCCCCTCATCCACCCTCCCTCCCTTTCGTGCCTCACCATGCTGGTCCCCTTCGCCGGAGATCAACCGGCTCCGGGCGACGCGCCAGGGTGGAGGGCCCGAGGCGTCCTCGAGCAGCGCGCCCAACCACCCCCTGGGTAGCGTGCCAGCTCCCTCCCACTCCGGGTTGCGTGCCATCGGGCAGCATTTCTGCTGTCTCGGGCAGAGTGCCCTTCTTCTTAGGGCTGAGAGCCCACTATGTTTTAAATTTTCAAAATTTTACGTTATTTCAAAATCAAGCTTTTTAAATCTTTTATATTTCCAAAAAAAATAAAAATAAATTTATATATACATATATATATATATATATATATATATATATATATATATATATATATATATATATATATATATATATATAGATATATATATATATATCACATAAAATATATATATATCACATAAAATGAAATAAATACCAAACAATTCTAAAATTATTTCAAAAATTAAAAATAAACATTACGTATCCATATTTATTTAATATATTAAAAGTTTTATGATAAAAATATATTGAACACATATATTATCTATATCAACAAAATACCTATTTAACTAATAATGTAAAAACACTAACATTAATAATTTAGATAATATTAAAATTAAAAAATTAAAAAATATAAATGACTATAATGTCTCTAGCTCGGATAGTGGGATGACAAATCTACCCTCCTAAAAAAATTTTATCCTCAAAATTAGAGCAAACTAGCACAATAACACTAGTAAGAACAAAGAAAAAAAATACCTCAAGGCTCAAAGAGATAAGGGTAACGCTCCCGCATCTCATCCTCTCTCTTCCAGGTAGACTCACCTGGAGAGTGATGCCTCTATGCGATACGAACCAAAGGAATTACTTGGTTCTGGAGCACCTTCTTCCGATGATCCAGAATCTCCACAGGCTACTCTGGATAGCGGAGAGTAGGCCCCACCTCTAACTCGGAGTGATCCAATATGTGACTAGGGTCTGCCACGTACCACCTCAACTGCGACACATGGAACACGTTATGAACTCCCTCGAGCGTAGGCGGCAAGTCTAGTCGATAGGGCACTGCACCGACCCTTTCAAGAATAGTGAAAGGTCCGATGAAGCGCGGATTAAGCTTCCTGCCTCGGCCAAAGCAAATCGTGCCCCGTGTCAGAGAAATCCTCATGAACACCATATCGCCAACCTAGACACAAAATAAGAATCAATACAAGACTCTATAGCAAACAATCACAAACAAGCACAAACAGAAAAATCGATACTAACCTCGAACTCTAACGGTCTCCGGTGGCTATCGGCCCAATGCCGCTGTCTATCCCGAGCCACCTGAAGTCTATCCCTGATCAACTTAACCTTCTCTACTGCATCTACCACCATCTCCGAGCCAAGCAATACTCTCTCGCCGACATCGTCCTATGACAAAGGAGTGCGACATCTTCGTCCGTATAGAGCCTCAAATAGCGACATTGCTATACTGATCCGATAGCTGTTGTTGTAAGCAAACTCTACCAAGTGAAGGTGGTCCTCCCAAGATACCCCGAAGTCTAATACACAACTACGAGGTATATTCTCGAGTGTCTGGATGGTCCTCTCTGACTGTCCGTCCGTCTGGAGGTGATACGCGGTACTGAACTTGAGCTGGGTGCCCAAGCTAGTATGCAAACTCCTCCAGAAGTGGAAAGTGAAATGACTATCCCGATCCGAGACTATGCTCACTAGAACTCCGTACAATCTGACTATCTGCCGTACATACATCTCTGCCAGCTTCTCCGTAGACAGTCCCACCTTGAAAGGCAAAAAGTGGGCCGATTTGGCCAATCTATCAACGATGACCCATATCGCGTCTTTCCTTCCTGGAGATCGTGGAAGTCCAGATACAAAGTTTATAGTGATGTGCTCCTACTTCCACTCTGGAATGGGTAGTGGCTGAAGAAGACCACCTGGCCTTTGTCTGTCTGATTTTATTTGCTGGCACACTAAGCATCGTGATACAAACTGAGCTACCTCTCACTTCATGCCATACCACCATACATGCTCCCTCAGATCTCTGTACATCTTGTTGGCTCCGGGATGCATAGAGTACTGAAAACGATACGCTTCTTATAGAATCTTCTTCCGAAGCTCTCTACTCGGAATGCACCACCTAGAATCGTGCCTCAGCGACCCATCTTCGGCTATAGAGAAATCGTCTAGTAATCCTGTCTGTACCTGCTCCCTGATGCTCCTCAAGGCCACGTCATCAAACTGTATTGATCTGACTCTGTCCATCAACGCAGACTGAATCTGTAAACCCTACATCTGAACCTCTATGCCCGAAAAGATCACTTCGATACCAAAACTATCCAGATCGACAAATAGATGACGATCTGCCGTAAAATACATAGCGACTGGATACCTACTCAAGGCATCTGCAACTACGTTGGCCTTTCCTGGATGGTACTGTAAAGAGATATCGAAGTCCTTCATCAGCTCAAGCCAGCGCCTCTGTCTCATGTTCAATTCCTACTGGGTGAATACGTACTTCAAGCTCTTGTGACTTAAGCCGCATGAGTCTCATGCGGTCGAAAACTGAGAGATCCATATGGGTCAAAATGTTTCCTACGACATAACACGTAGCAGGCTGACCAAGTCTTAACTGCCCAGATTCGCTGCAACAAAATCCCAACAAATTGACAGATGGCGGCCAAAGAGCGGGTCTTCACATGCTAATTAGCCACGTGGCCACAGGCCATCCATGCGGCTCAACACACATACCACTATATATAGCAGGGTGCCACACCCCTACAAAAGGCTGGCAACCTTCAAAAAAAAGCAATTTCTTCAAGAGCTAAAGACTGCGTCAGATAGTCCAAGGAGTAAGGCAGAGTTAATAGCACTTTCCCGAGCCTCTAAAGTCATCCCCCAGAATCAAAACTAAACAATTGTACTTAGATTGTTTCCAATGATTTCTTTCTAGGCTTTTCTTTGTACAAGTGAGTTTGCAATCAATTTTAGTGTTCTGTAATACCTGTCTTTGATTTTTTTATGGCAAACACGATAGCAACTCTGCTGGCAAACACGATGTCCAAGCTCGGCTCTACACAGCAGATGCTTGTGGTTCGTTTTGACCAACAAGCCTTCAAAGAATTGCTCTCTAAAGGGAGCGCCAGCCCGTCACAAAAGCGAGCCAACCCAAAGAGAACTCGTAGGACGTCGGCGCACAAAAGTGTTGCCCCCGACCAAGTTTTCGAAGAAGCTCCTTCTGCAGCCCAAGACGGTGACTAAAGCTCTCCTGCGGCTTTGCTTCCGACTGCAGAGGACCCCACTACCCCTAAATCCAGCAGAGGAAAATACTACGATGCTAAGTTTTTGGAGGCACAAGGGGAATCCATGCGGACAAATAAGAAGCCACATAAGAGAGATGCGCAGTCTGTCCATGCGACAGCCAAGTCTGGCCGCAGACAGACGACTCATGCGGTAGCCAACTCTGGCTGCAGGAAGACAACTCATGCGGCAGCCAACTCTGGCCGCAAGAAGATGGCCTATGTGGCAGCCAGCTCTGGCCGCAGGAGGACAGCCCATACGGCAACCAATCCTGACCGCAGACAGGATGCCACATGCGGCCCTGTCAAAAGCTTGGTGTTCAACTGTCTCTCATGCGGGCTCGACTCCATGTGGCCCATTGAGAATGTGGAATGTATCAATCTGGACTTTTTTTACTATACGCCTTCGGGCGCTAAGTCAAAAAAGTCTAGGGCAGTGCGGGCAAATAAGCCATGTCAACTGTCCAAGTTACTGACTGTCAGCGGGCCCCGTTAACTGTTACACGGGCTCCTGATGGAAAGTTGTATAGAACCACCCACGTCCAGTCCCCCAGGGCTAACGGACAGGGTGGGTCTTTAAAGTCAACCACCAACGATCTTGAGCAAGTGTTGTTACTAGCCAGGCAAGGCCGTACCCCTCGTCGCAACCTTGCATAAAGAGGTGCTCGGTCCTCCCGCCTCACCTACGCAGTTGGAACCAATGGTCATCCGTCTCCCGAGATCCAGCCAGGATCCAAAACCTGTCATAGGGCCAATGGTGATCCGACTGCCGAAATTCGATCAAAGGCAACAGGAAGATGTAAAGCCCTCTATAACACCGATGGTAATCCGATTGCCAAAATCCACTCAAAGGCGATCGAAAGACACATAGTCCCTTACTGAGACAATTGTCATCCATCTTCCCAAGACGAGCTAGCAGCCAAGTGTCGATCCAACACTTTCAGGCAAGTCAACACCTCAACCTGAACTCTTGGTGGTCAAGTTGGCCAAGACAGTGTCCCGACCTCCAAGCTCGCAGGGGGTAGCCAAAGAGGACGAAGAACTCGCCAAGTACTTGGTTACACAGGTGGATAGCCCCTCTCCTAATGTAATCCCTGTGGACAAAATTTTTTATTTCATCAATAAGAGGCTGACATTAGACTATTCTGAGTATGATAAGCCTGATCTAACATATGCTGTACGAGCCTGTCTAGACGTTGGCCTGTACACACGGGTGTCCATACCCCAAATCGACTTGCTCCTATAAAAAGTGCTTACTTCCTGGTCCCAGACAGAAGAGGATGGGATTACACGATCATCTTTGGCTAAAAAGAAGTTTCTCAATCTTTCACGCCACAAGAGTCCGATCTCGGACCCGACGTAGGAAGATTACCGCTCTACCTGTATAGTCCTCAAGCTAAGTACTTCATGCAAAAGTAGGGGTACGACATGGAGGCTACCCCGGGTCTAAACTACGACACTAGTCGGCGATTGCCTCTACAGCGGTCGGCACCGGCAGGGAAACCTCAGGACCATTATCACAAATCCAGACGCGGCCTCGGGTATATTACTTCACCAACAACGTCCGAAAGTTCTGATGTAGAATACGAGTGGCACTCTCATTCGTCCGAGTCACCCATTTACGACTCTGATAGCAGTATTGGAGATATATTTAGATAGACATCTGTCGACATGACATCCGTTGATATCGAAGAAGAAGACGAAGATCTACTTGAACCACTTGAGTTGGAGCCGTGGGTTCAGCAACTAGACGCACAATGGAAGAAATGCTTTGAACTTCGTGATCCTCCCACTGAGGACAAGGTTATGCAAGTTAACCTCGGCGATGAATCCTCTCGAAAGCCAATCTTTGTCAGTAAAAGCCTGACAGACGGCGAACGGGAGTCGTTGTTACAACTCTTCAGAGAATACATCGACGTCTTTGCCTGGAGCTATGAAGACATGTCAGCTAAACCCCGAGATTGCACTTTATAAGCTCAACATTTATTCGGTCGCAAAATAAGTCAAACAACAACAGCGGCAATTTCGTCCAGACATCATGAATTCTATTGAAGCAGAAGTAAACAAGCTTATAGCTAGCGGTTTCATCCATCAAGAGTAGAACCCAGATTGGGTAGCCAACATAATGTCAGTCATCAAGAAGAACGAAAAAAATCCAAATTTGCATCGATTTCTGTAATCTGAATGCGACATGCCCTAAGGATGAATTCCCTCTTTCGATCACCGACATAATGATCGATAATATGTGTGGCTTCGAGCGCATGTCCTTTAGGGATGGCTTTTCAGGATACAATCAAATCAAAATGTCTCCTGATGACGAGAAGCATACGTCATTCCGAACACCGATTGGCGTATATTGCTATATGGTCGTGTCCTTTGGACTGAAGAATACCGGTGCTACATATCAACGGGCTATGAGTGTCATCTTCAGAGATCATTTGCGCAAGATGGTAGAGTGTTACGTTGACGACATCGCCGTCAAGAGCCGCTCCAAAAAATAATCACTTACATGATTTGAGAACAGTGTTCGACCTCATGCGAGCACACAACCTGAAGATAAATCCCACCAAGTCTTTCCTGGAGGTGTCCAGCGGAAAGTTCTTGGGCTTTGTCATTACTTCCTAGGGCATTCACATAGATCCCGACAAAACAAAAGCAATCCTGGAGATGAGTCCACCAAGGAATCTCCGTGAACTCCACGGCCTTCAGGAAAGACTAGCCTATATTAGGAGGTTTATATCTAACCTCTCAGGGCGATGTCAACCCTTCACCCAACTCATGAGGAAAGGTGTCTCTTTCGTATGGAACGAGGAATGTCAGCGTGCCTTCGATGATATTAAGGAGTACCAGACGAATCCGCCAGTTCTGGTAGCCCTGATCGCCGAAAAGCCCTTCCTGCTCTATGTACGAAAAATGGAACACTCCCTCGGTGCTTTGCTAGCACAGAATAATAACGCGGGACATGAACAAGACATTTACTATCTCTGTCGGATGATGGTAGGACCAGAACATAGGTATACTACCGTAGAGAAGGAGTGTCTTGCCCTAGTGTTCGTCATTCAGAAAACACGACACCATGTGACAGGGCAGACCATCCATGTTGTTTCAAGAGTTAATCATCTCAGAGTTCTCATAACCAAGCCAGGCGCACTCAATTCTCGTCTGGCCACCTGGGCGATACTATTATCCCCATACGAGATGGTTTTTGTTCCGCAGAAGACTATCAAAGGTCAAGCCCTGGCTGACTTCTTAACAACCCATCCAGGCACAGAAACAGCCAGAATCTATGAAAAAATTCTTGACAAAGTCGTTGCCTCGAACGTGACTTTGCATGACGCCATTTGGCGAATGTTCTTTGACGGTGCTTCAAGAACAGGGCTACAAGGTGATATCGTCGCCGGAGTCAGGATAGTATTAATTTCCCCCTCTGGGTTGGTGGTCAATCGGGCATATTCTCTTACATAACCTTGTTCAAACAACGTAGCTGAATATAACGCTCTAGTCATCGGACTCCAACTCGTAAAAGAAGTGGGGATCAGGTACTTGGAAGCATACGATGACTCGCAGTTGGTTGTTAACCAGATCCGAGGTTCATACGAGGTTCACAATGAGGACCTGATTCCCTATTATCAAACAACAATTGCCATTATTATGATCTTAGAAGGGTTCTTTATAGAGCATGTTCCTAGGCTCCAAAATATTAAAGCCGATGCCCTAGCAGGTCTCTCCACTTCCTTGGCGCTTCCAAATAACACTCGTCATCTTGTCGACATAATAGGCCATGAACTGGTCTGTCCCAGGAACAATCTTCAACTGGGTATGAGTTATTCCGCCCAGATAACCAATGACATACAAGACTGGAGATGCTCGCTCATCGACTTTGCAGTCTATGGGATTCTGCCGAAGAATATGAAAGAAGCAACTTCAATCAGAAGACGCTTCCTCAAATTTTTTATGATACGGAGACAAAAATGCTATATCGACGATCCTACGACGGACTGCTATTAAGATGCCTGTCAAATGCAGAAGCCAAAGAAGCCTTACGTGAAGCTCATGATGGCACTTGTAGGGCTCACCAACCTGGCCCAAAATTGTAAGACTATCTCCGTCGGATGGGTTATTACTGGCCCACAATGGTAGCATATGCAGTTGATTATGCAAAGAAGTACAAGGCTTGCCAGATCCATGAATATTTTATACATCTACCGTCTGAATTCTTGTATCCGATAGTGGCCTCTTGGCCATTTGAAGCATGGAAAATGGACATTATTGGGCCAATCACCCCGCCGTCGTCTAGAGGGCATCGGTTCATATTTGCAATCATCGATTACTTCTCCAAATGGGCAGAAGATGTTCCACTGGCAGAGGTTAAGACATCGAACGTGATTAGCTTCATAAAACATCACGTCATCTACCGTTTTGTACTACCCCGGATGATTATTCTCGACAATGGTCCGCAGTTCGCAAGCCATACTTTCTATCGATTTTGTGACAAGAATCGGATTCAGAACATGGCTTCGACAGCATATTACCCATTGGCTAACGGTCTGGTTGAAGCTTTCAACAAAACTATAATCAAGCTCCTCAAAAAGTTCGTGTCTGCAAACAAACACGACTGGAATGAAAAGCTTGGCGAGTGTTTATGGGCATATCGTACCATAATTCGGAAGGCTACAGGAAATGTACCGTTCTCCTTGGTTTACGGAAGTGAGGCAGTCCTCCCATTGGAGACTCAGATCCCCTCACTTCGAGTGGCCCTTACTAACCGGTTAACATCGGACGATAACTACTGCCGAAGGCTACAAGAGTTAGAAGCACTAGATGAGAAGCGTTTATAAGCTCAACAAAGCATAGAGCTCTACCAAGCGCGCGTCTCTCGGGATTTCAACAAGAAAGTCAAACAGAGGATATTCCAAGTCGGCGATCTTATCTTGGCCATTCGCAGACCAATGGTCATGACTCACAAGACCCCCGACAAATTTCAGCCTAAATGGGAGGGTCCGTTCATCATCGAGACCGTATTCTCCAATGGCGTGTACCGTCTCGCAAAATAAAATGGAGACTTGCTCATGATGCCCATCAACGAATAGTTCCTCAAGAAATACTATGTCTAAACGACATCTTCCGACTATCTCTCAGATTGTGTGTTATGTACCCTCTGGTGTCGCTGAACTTACACTCTAACCCTAAATCTCTCAGATTGTTGAGTTATGTACCCTCAGGTACCACTGAACTTACTCTCTGACTGCTCCGAATAGATTCATATCTCATTTCCTAGTCATATCTATGAACCTCCATATTAAATGCTTTTCTCCACCAGAATTTGCGTCAAAATCTATTACCCGCACCACCAGTGCGCAAAAGGGTAGTAGGTCCATAAAACTTGTCTTAATCTATTGCTCACACCATCAGTGCACAAAAAGGGTAATAGGTCCACAAAATTCCTCAAAGAAAAAACAACCACGTCCATATTACCTCTGAGTTGTTTTCCCATCCATCACAAACAAATCACCCAATGCATAGAACTTCCACGTTGATAGCACCTCTGAGTTGTTCCGTGTACCCCTATTATGCCTACTTCTACCATGTCCTCATTACCTCTGAGTAGGAAGGCTCTGTTTTGACCCATATTTACCATGTCCTCATTACCTCTGAGTAAATATGTTGGTTTCCTCTCCATTTATTATTAGTACTCGCATCGCCAGTGCACAAAAAGGGTAATAAGTCCATAAAAGTTATCCTAATATATTACTCACACCATCGGTGTACCAAAGAGTAGTAGGTCCACAAAATATCATTCAAATCTATTTGCTCGCATTTTTGGATGCACAAAAAGGCAATAGGTCCACAAAATCCCCCAGTGGGATGTCCTTTATCAAAAATACAAATGTTGTATTAGGCCCTCTAGTACAAGCACCACAAAATACCACAAATAAAATAGAATGAACATACTCTGCTTATTCAAAATTAGTTACATTCATAGGACGACATCGACAGCAGAAAACAAAGAAAGAAAAATCTGGCAATACATAGTTTGGTTTGACAGCACTTCGTCTTCAAGCAGTTTCGTAGCCCTCGAAGGAAGTCATGTTTTACTGCTGAGAAGCAAACAAAGCTGTTGAATCCCCAAGGAGCTGCTTGGAGGAGGGCAAATATAACATGCTATCCTCTCCTCCATATTGCGGATGCCTTAGCCCCGCTCCCCCGAAGGACCATACCTTCAAAACATCACCCCTGATGGTGGTTTCGCCTACTTGGAGAGCCGTGAAGGCAGGACATTCATAACGATGCCTGACCACCGTCCAACTCTCCGAGGTATAAAGGCCCTTCCTACCACCTAGGGAAAAGTCTTCCGAAGCATGAAGAGTCCAGAGTTGTTTGATGTGTATGCCAAAAAGGTGTAGGGAAAACTCTTTCGAAGCATGAGGAGTTTTGAGCTGTCTGATGTAGGCATCAGAATGGTGTATTTTTACTCTATCGCCGACACCGGTCATGGAGAAGTTTGCTAGCCTGTCACGACCCGAACCCTAGAGTAAGGGCACGAGATGTGGGTACGTCCAGCCTACGCCGTAGTGTCGGCGGTAGAACGCTGTCCTAGGTCACAACATCTAACAGTTTAAGGTAATAACAGTTATACTCCCCGAATGGGGGTGACATAACAGAATATATCTCAATCACATCTAAGGTAGAATACGATAAGATAGAATGATATAAAGGATACGAGACCCAAATCCACAGGAAATACAAATAGAGAGAAAGCTAAGTGTCTATGATAAACTCCACTCACAACCAGAAATAATACAGATCCAAATAACAACTCAAATCTCCAATACAATGAAATAAGATAAAGATATCTATGGAGCAACAGTCTCTACAGCTAAGGGATCCGACTGGAAGTCCGGATCGCAAGTGTCCTCTAAGGCTGTCCCATAGAAAGTATCTAAGCAGGCCTCCTCCTCGTCTTCTGTAAAATTTTCAACTGGTCCAATCAGGACGGGAACGAGCACATATCTCTCAAAACAGTTCATAACAGGTTAGGAGTATAAATCATGCAATAGAGTAAAATATAGGAAATGCTGGGAAGGAAGTACGTGAAAATAGGAGATATTTTGTAACTGAAAGTAAATACATGATAAGTAAAGACTGTAAGTGGCTAAGTGATTTAGAGTACAATATGGTTATGTAAACGGCTTAGGGGCACATGAATACAACTAAGAGGCACATGAATACCTACTGGGGATAATGATCACATAACCAATTCTACTCACCCCGCCCCAATCAATACACAAGGATCCATTCAAGTTACGTTATTGGCACATGAATACAGTTAAAGATACGTGAACTCATGTAATGAGTAGTACATGAGGCACATGATAGTATATAAAGGCACATAAGAATATGTAAATATATGAACTAGTACGAGTACAAGGAGTACCTGATGCACATGATAAAGTACATGAAAATGAAATACCCGATGCACCCGTAGAGGGATAATATCTCAGAAAAGGATCCATATAGTACTAATCCGTGAAGATACGTGTCAACATCAAGTAAAGTAATCTAGAGCAAGAATATAGTTCCAGACAGGTATGAAAAGATCAGAGAATGTACTCGCCTGTATCCTGAGTATCTGAAGAATATCTACTGTCCGAGGAGTGGTGTCTGTCTCCTATAGAACAGTACAAGTCACCATAAGTCTAAAATGATATAACAGACTGCAACAATGCATCTACATGAAGTTAGGGGTCAAACTGGACTAAAGTTAACTCTTGGTCAACTCTAGTCAACTAGACTAGTCAAACTAGGTCAACTAGGTCAAGTCCTAGCCCAAACAAGTCTAACAAGTCTTACTAGGCCTAACCAAGCCTAGGCTAGCACTCACACAATCACAAGACAATGTGAACCACAACAATGCATAATATAAAATAGATAATATATATAAATACATACCTTCATACATACATGCATATCCACATTATATACATATTTATATATATAGGCATATGTTACATCATGCATATTTACATAGTTACATAGATATATACATTCATGCACATTTAAATACATACTTTTATATATTATATATGTTAAGATTCATTACAATGCATTATATTTTACTTATACCTTTGATTGATTGATTCATTCATATATGACATTCATTCATGCATTTATACATTCATTCATATCCGATATGCATGCATATTTCAGTTCAGGCATTATACCCATTCACATATCATTAAGTTGTATATATATACTTATTTTTATTATATACATGTCATTCATGCATATTACATACTTACATGCATCTATACATTATATATGGATACAATCCATTATCTTGCATGTTTGCATTCATATATTACATTCTATATTGCCTATATACATGTATTTACTCCATTCATTCATGCTTGCATCATATACTCTACATTACCATACAGGTTATCATTATATATTGTATTACAATATTTATACATTATGCATTCATATCTATCATTACATATATATCTTGCATTCATATCTAGCATTCATTATATACTTTCATGCATACATTGTATATCATACTTTCATTCATGCATTGCTTATATGCATTGTATTAATTGCATTCCTACATGCTTGCATTCAACCATATATATACATTAATGTAAAGAAAATATATATCATATATATATATTATTTCATTCATCTAAGATATCATGCATTACATACTCTATATTCATTTAATATCCATACTACATAGGCTCATAGGTTCCACAAAATGCATATATCGTATAGTCACTCTTCTACTTAAAATCAATACTGTACCAATTGGACATTCACTAAATTCTAGGATTAAAGTATGTCGTAGCCCTTTGTGTTAGCTTTCCGAAACTTAAACGGATCGTATTTTAGTGTCTGGAAGCTCCCGGAATCTCAAAAACACCGAAACGCGTTCGTCTTTCGTACAGCTGACACTCAAATAATTCTACAGAAAGTTACAGAAAGAATTTGGCTTATTAAAATATATATTTGGAAAGCTAACTTCGATACGCTTCTTTTTAAAAAATATGGAAGATAAATCGGAGTTCTAAGCTAAAAGTTATGACATTTCTAAGTTGCTTTGGTTAATAAAAACGTGGATGAATATTATGACGAATTTGAGTTGTTTTGGACAAAAGAACACATATAGGCCAAGATACTTGGATACAAACATAGGTATCCAAATGAAACTCATTCTAACCATCCTAACTAAGATCAATCCACTCTCTTACCATTATAAAACTGAATTTAAATATCTATTTAAACTATTTTCATACATACATACACATGGGGTATCCTAATTTGGGATCTATCAAGTAGGACACAAGACACATATCTAAAATCCTCAAGAGAGCTCCAAATGGCCTCAAATTTGATTCTAAATGGGACACATGTATAAGGATGGTTCCTACGGATTCAAAACTAATTTATATGCAAAGAAAATCGATTTAGAGGATGGATTTTACCTATTGGGAGTGGAATCCCAATGAAATTCTTTTGGACACGGCTCCGATACGAAGATCCCTCAAAGTGGACACTCCTCCTTGCAATCCTCTTCCAATCCTTGGTAGCACCCTTCCCTTGGAGAATGAGAATGATTGAGGGAAGATTTGGTGAAGGAATGATTTGATTTGGAGATCAAATCAATGGGAAGGCTCTAAAATTGGGGAAGAACAAAAGGAAAATAAAAGAGGCAAGATTGTAATAAATGAAATGAATCATTCTCCCCTAAAGGTGGCTGCCATAAAGAGTCCATTAGGGCAAATGGAAAATATCTTAATTGCCCCTCTATAGTCTCATATGGTTAAGTCTAGACTAGGTTCAAGTTTGGGGTCAAAATGATCTAGTTTTGAGTCTCTAACTTAACCATTCTAACATGATAAAAATTAGTTTAATTAACTAACTTAAATGTTGGGTCTTGTGAGCCATGTTTAACTTAATATTGGGTCCCATCTAGAGTTTAAGCTATCCGGGTCACAATATAAGTCGGAACGAGACGAAACTCAAACCCGACTAAACAAATCCAATAAAAATAATATTAAAAATATAAAATTTTCCCAAAATATGAAAAGTGACCAAAATGATAATACATCAATTTAAATATTATTAAAATAATCTAAAATTCACCAATTAATCAAAATCCTAAATAATTCAAAAGTCACAAAATGACCAAAATACCCTTAGCCTAAAAAGTTGTAAATAGTCATTCTAATCACATGGTTAGGTCCCCATGGTCATGGTTAGTCTCTAGGCTCAATAGTTCTAGAGTTCACCAGCTAACACATCAAAATTATAATTCACCAATTTTAAATAGTATTAAATTAATTAAAAATTCCCATAAGTTATAAATCCTATTATTAAATAATAAACTTTTACTAAAGTTCAAAATTACCCTTATTTGGAAAACTGGGTGTTACAATCCTAGCTACCCCCCTTAGAAAAATTTTGTTTCATACTCCTTCTAGGTCAAACCCCCACAATCAAAGTCTCAGAACTTACCTAAATCATACAATTTAAAAGAATGGCATACAGGGTCATAGCATACGGTGGTAGTGTAAGTCTCATCTGGGTATACTAGTTACACTAGACCAAAACAATCATATGGTATCAAAACTTACAAGCAATCAGGGGTGTTAAACTGGAAAAGATACAGAAATAACAAATCATCAAGACTTTAAGACATAATCAAAATCAAAATTTAAAGCACAAATGTCGAGCATTAAAATCCAATCACAATATATATATATATATATATATATATATATATATATATATATATATATATATATATATATATAGTGTTAGAAGGGGAAAAGCTAGCATTATGTAAAGGTTATGTGGTTCGTGTGTGTATGGGTGTATGTGGACATGTTCATATGGTTAGATAGTAGGCATGTGTGTATGTAAAATATACATGAAAGTGTATATGAGGATTTGGATTTCAAAACAATAGCTATCCAGTTACACTACTCATGGCATATTGGTTAACAATCTACAATGCACAACCTATTTACTCATAGCATGCATGGCTAACCATATATATATATATATATATATATATATATATATATATATATATATATATATATATATATAAAGAGGTAGAGATTTAGTTATGTATCTATATACATTATAACATGTATGCATAAACTCTATACATATCTATATAGATATATGAACATAACATAGAGAGGAAGTGTTAGGTTTACATGGCAGTTGTGAACATTAGTGTACATTAGTATAGAGTGTCAAGAGTACAGGGGTTATAACTTAAAATGAAGGGTTCAATCATTCAGTTCAGTTTAACATTACATATTAAATCTGAAATTGAACTAAACATTTAAAATCAATGTGACAAATGTTAATATGTATTCAGTCTTAGGATTTTGAAGAAATTCGAACATCAAACCAACCCAATGTTTATCACAACCTAACATATAAAAATATGAAACCTAACATTATATCCCTACATACAACAATGTATATACCTCAAAATATTACATTTAAAAATAGCAATTTGAACTAATATTTAAAATCTAGTATTATGGGTTAATATGCACACAGTCTCAGATTTGACAAGTTCAAACACAAAACTCAACCAATTTCTTTAAGAATTGAAACCTTGTGTATAAGATACATGTGCAGTGATGTAGACAAAAATAATAACATGAAATTTATATTTAAATTATGAATTTAAACTGGAAAAGCAGAGAACCAGTCTCTGATACTGTACTGTATCAGAATATTGGGGTTTTAAGAATTTAAACATCAACAACATATTAATATGCATTTAGATGGGTTGATAATCAAAGTGTAACATGCATACGTGTCAGACAAAGTGTCTGTATCCACTATATATATTCTCATGTCCCAATATAAAAATCAAATTCTATATCAAGACCAACATTTAGATTCCTACCAAGATTGCAAAGCTGGTGATTGATGTAATCAAAACAGTTTTATTATTATTATTATTTAATACAAGAATAATAGCAAGAAGAAAATAACGATAAAATCTGTTCTGCTTATCATTTTAAAAGAAGGAACCATTTTGAAACCAGAGCTATAATATCAAATCCAAGATAAGGTCTAGCAAAATCATCGATTCATTATTTTAAGAAGAGATTCATAGTAAGAAGTTACACAAAGGTTTATAATACAGCAAAAGCTACTCCTACTCCTAAGTATTAAATAATGAGAAACAAAACAAACAAAATAATTTTTTTGAAAGACTGAACAAAAGTAGAGAAAACTTGTTCAAGAGCATTTAAGGTACAATCTGATAATCATATGCCTCTATCCAAAATTATGGTGCTCTAAATCGTCGTCATGCTAGTAAGCAACGCTACAATAATCACAGAGTCCTTGACTAAGGTACATACCTCTAGGTTCATGGTGTTTAAAATTTTCGTATTGCCGCATGCGACGGCAAAAACCTTAAATTTCCACACCCGAGAAATGGGTCCAAAATCTGACTATATGTCCTTCACTATGCCAGCTAACATGACTATCGAAGATTCTAGATCCCATAACTGAGGTGACCTAGCGCATATGATTTTTTTTCTCAGAAGAAAAAAAGCAAACATAACACAGGAACAACATAACAAATTGATCAGCCAACAAGGAACAGATGGAATCGAATTTCAAGATAGTTATAAGAGACAATTGTGAGAATAGAATAGAGAAGAACAAAACTTGCAGCAAGATCTCTAATGGTCTGTGCATCCTCGACTATCCTGACGATAGCTCGCCCTGCTAGTTTCCCCTGGTCTGCTGATGATGCTGCATGAACCGCTGCTGCTGAGAGAAATCGGGAATGACGAGAAAAAGTCTCTGTACAGACAGAGGTGCACCTCCAATGTAGCAGAAATACCAACCTGAGTCGGCACAACAGGAGCTGCAGTCTCGAGGCCCTGATGAACAGGACGAGAGGTGGCCAGCCTCTCGATAGTATTCCTCGGACCGGAGCGATGAGATCATGTCTCCATAACCATCATAAAGACAGATCAAAACAAGAAGCAATTACTGGAAATGAAGCAAAAATTCAAAGGAGGACAGTTTATATTCAAGGGAAGGCAATAAACATCAAATTTAGATAAAATGAATCTGATTAAGAGTTTTTCTAGTGTGATTGAGTATCCTCAAAAATATCCTAATCCTACTGCAGGCTGTAGTGATACTCTAGTTCGAATACCACTACATAAACTCGACCTGCATGGGCCAACACTAAAAACGTGTCACGACCCGCACTCTAGAGTAAGGGCACGAGACGTGGGTACGTCCAGCCTACGTCGCAGTATCGGCAGTAGAACGCTGTCCTAGGTCACAACATCTAACAGTTTAAGGTAATAACAGTTATACTCCCCGAATGGGGGTGACATAACAGAATATATCTCAATCACATCTAAGGTAGAATACGATAAGATAGAATGATATAAAGGATAGAGAGAAAGCTAAGTGTCTATGATAAACTCCACTGACAACCAAAAATAATACAGATCCAAATAACAACTCAAATCTCCAATACAATGAAATAAGATAAAGATATCTATGGAGCAATAGTCTCTACAGCTAAGGGATCCGACTGGAAGTCCGGATCGCAAGTGTCCTCTAAGGCTGTCCCATAGAAAGTATCTAAGCAGGCCTCCTCCTCGTCCTCGGTAAAATTTTCAACAGGTCCAATCAGGATGGGAACGAGCACATATCTCTCAAAACAGTTCATAACAGGTTAGGAGTATAAATCATACAATAGAGTAAAATACATGAAATGCTGGAAAGGAAGTACGTAAAAATAGAAGATATTTTGTAACTGAAAGTAAATACATGATAAGTAAAGACTGTAAGTGGCTAAGTGATTTAGAGTACAATATGGTTTTGTAAAGGGCTTAGGGGTACATGAATACAACTAAGAGGCACATGAATACCTACTGGGGATAATGATCACATAACCAATTCTACTCACCCCGCCCCAATCAATACACAAGGATCCATTCAAGTTATGTTATTGGCACATGAATACAGCTAAAGATACGTGAACTCATGTAAAGAGTAGTACATGAGACACATGATAGTACATGAAGGCACATGAGAACATGTAAATACATGAACTAGTATGAGTACAAGGAGTACCTGATGCACATGATAAAGTACATGAACATGAAATATCCGATACACCCGTAGAGAGATAACATCTCAGGAAAGGATCCATATAGTACTAATCTGTGAAAATACGTGCCAGCATCAAGTAAAGTAATCTAGAGCAAGAACATAGTTCCAGACAGGTATAAAAAGATCAGAGAATATACTCGCCTGTATCCTGAGTATTTGAAGAATATCTACTGTCCGAGGAGTGGTGTCTGTCTCCTATAGAACAGTACAAGTCACCATAAGTCTAAAATGATATAACAGACTGCAACAATGCATCTACATGAAGTTTGGGGTCAAACTGGACTAAAGTCAACTCTTGGTCAACTCTAGTCAACTAGACTAGTCAAACTAGGTCAACTAGGTCAAGTCCTAGCCCAAACAAGTCTAACAAGTCATATTAGGCCTAACCAAGCCTAGGCTAGCACTCACACAATCACAAGACAATGTGAACAACAACAATGCATAATATAAAATAGATAATATATATAAATATATACCTTCATACATACATGCGTATCCATATTACATACATATTTATATATATAGGCATATGTTACATCATGCATATTTACATAGTTACATAGATATATACATTCATGCACATTTACATACATATTTTTATACATTATATATGTTAACATTCATTACAATGCATTATATTTTACTTATATCTTTGATTGATTCATTCATATATGACATTCATTCATGCATTTATACATTCATTCATATCCTATATACATGCACATTTCAGTTCATGCATTATATCCATTCACATATCATTAAGTTGCATACATATACTTATTTTTATTACATACATGTCATTCATGCATATTACATACTTACATGCATCTATACATTATATATGGATACAATACATTATCTTGCATGCTTGCATTCATATATTACATTCTATATTACCTATATATATGTATTTCCTCCATTCATTCATGCTTGCATCATATACTCTACATTACCATACATGTTATTATTATATATTGCATTACAATATTTATACATTATGCATTCATATCTATCATTACATATATATCTTGCATTCATATCTAGCATTCATTATATACTTTCATGCATACATTGTATATCATTCTTTCATTCATGCATTGCTTATATGCATTGTATTAATTGCATTCCTACATGCTTGCATTCAACCATATATATACATTAATGTAAAGAGAATATATATCATATATATATTATTTCATTCATCTAACATATCATGCATTACATACTCTATATTCATTTAATATCCATACTACATAGGCTCATAGGTCACACAAAATGCATATATCGTATAGTCACTCTTCTACTTAAAACCAATACTGTACCAATTGGGCATTCACTAAATTCTAGAATTAAAGTATGCGTAGCCCTTTGTGTTAGCTTTCCAAAACTTTAAACGGATCGCATTTTCGTGTCCGGAAGCTTCCGAAATCGCAAAAACACCGAAACACGTTCGTCTTTCGTACAGCTGACACTCAAATAATTTTACAGAAAGTTATAGAAAGAATTTGGCTTATTAAAATATATATTTGGAAAGTTAACTTCGATACGGTTCTTCTAAAAGAAACGGGAGATAAATCGGAGTTCTAAGCTAAACGTTATGACATTTCTAAGTTGCTTTGGTTAATAAAAACGTGGATGAATATTATGACGAATTTGAGTTGTTTAGGACAAAAGAACACATATAGGCCAAGATACTTGGATACAAACATAGGTATCCAAATAAAACTTATTCTAACCATCCTAACTAAGATCAACCCACTCTCTAACTATTATAAAACTGAATTTAAATATCTATTTAAACTATTATCATACATACATACACATGGGGTGTCCTAATTTGGGATCTATCAAGTAGGACACAAGACACATATCTAAAATCCTCAAGAGAGCTCCAAATGGCCTCAAATTTGAATCTAAATGGGACACATGCATGAGGATGGATCCTACGGATTCAAAACTAATTTATATGCAAAAAAAATCGATTTAGAGGATGGGTTTTACCTATTAGGAGTGGAATCCCAATGAAATCCTTTAGGACGACTCCGATACGAAGATCCCTCAAAGTGGACACTCCTCCTTGCACTCCTCTTCCAATCCTTGGTAGCACCCTTTCCTTGGAGAATGAGAATGATTGAGGGAAGGTTTGGTGAAGGAATGATTTGATTTGGAGATCAAATCAGTGGGAAGGCTCTCTAAAATTGGGGAAGAACAAAAGGAAAATAAAAGAGACAAGATTGTAATGAATGAAATGAATCATTCTTCCCTTAAGGTGGCTGCCATAAAGAGTCCATTAGGGCAAATGGGAAATGTCCTAATTGCCCCTCTATAGTCTCATATGGTTAAGTCTAGACTAGGTTCAAGTTTGGGGTCAAAATGATCTAGTTTTGAGTCTCTAACTTAACCATTCTAACATGATAAAAATTAGTTTAATTAACTAACTTAAATGTTGGGTCTTGTGAGCCATGTTTAACTTAATATTGGGTCCCATCTAGAGTTTAAGCTATCCGGGTCACAATACAAGTCGGAACGAGACGAAACTCAAACCCAACTAAACAAATCCAATAAAAACAATATTAAAAATATAAAATTTTCCCAAAATATTAAAATATGAAAAGTGACCAAAATCATAATACATCAATTTAAATATTATTAAAATAATCTAAAATTCACCAATTAATCAAAATCCTAATAATTGAAAAGTCACAAAATGATCAAAATACCCTTAGCCTAAAAAGTTGTAAATAGTCATTCTAATCACATGGTTAGGTCCCCATGGTCATGGTTAGTCTCTAGGCTCAACAGTTCTAGAGTTCACCAGCTAACACATCAAAATTATAATTCACCAATTTTAAATAATATTAAATTAATTAAAAATTCCCATAAATTATAAATCCTATTATTAAATAATAAATTTTTACAAAAGTTCAAAATTACCCTCATTTGGAAAACTGGATGTTACATAGCCAGATCCCTACAAAACATGGAAAAGGGGGGGCTTAGCACCAAAAAGAAAACAAAACAACAAACTCTGTTATGCGACCTAGCAAGTTATGCGGCCTTGCCAAAACAGAACTCATGCGGCCCAAAGTCATGAGGCCGACTTCATGAAGTACTCCTGCAGCTCAGTCATGAAGCACTTATGCGGCTCAGTCATGAAGTATTCATGCAGCTCAGTCATGAAGCACTTATGCGGCTCAGTCATGAAATACTCATTCCACCCAGTCATAAGGTACTCATACGGCTCCGACATGAGGCCATTATGCGACCCAGTCATATAGTATTTATGTGGCCCGATCTTAAAAGTGTTCATGCGGCTCAAATCATGAGGCACTTATGCGGCTCAGACATGAAGTGTTCATGAGGATCAATCTTGAAGCACTTATGCGGTTCAAGTTCGAATGAGCAGCGATTATGCGACCCAGCCCATACGGCCCTATCAGAACACATGTGGTGCAGATGAGATAGGCCATGCATCGACCAGGCTTAAAGTACAGAGGCTATATATGACAGGCCCATGCATAAAATATGCGACATGGCCATTCAAGATTTCAGTCGTCGTCTTCCCACCGTCTTTACTCTTGAGAGGGGATTGCACGTTGGGATGAAAGGAAGGAGCGTCTGCTGCTCTCGATGGAGAAGCAAGTTCCATCCCTTTGGCCGCCACACCAGTCGACTTGGAAGCCTTTGGAGCCATAGCAGAAAGTATGATAAAGTCGAAGGAGAAGAAGGAAAATCTCTCTCCGAATGACCCCTATTTATAGAGTTGCTGAAGAGCGCCTCTTCGATTCTCGAGATCATTTAAGATAATATTGACGTTTGGGGACTTTATCCCTAGTAACCGTCGGCTTTATTTCGAAAAGAGATCCACAACCGAATCAAAGAAGGTAAATACAGCAGTGACAGCTGGCGGGCTGATAGAATTTTCTTGCGGCTCAGGATTTCCCTATGGCTCGAGATCTATCTGCGGCTCAAAAATTCCCTGCGACTTAAAAACTCCCTGCGGCTTGACATATCCATGCTTCTTATTCAAAGTATTCCAAATTTGCAATTTGAAAACTTTGAAGGGGGTCTTGTAGAAGCATAGAAAATATGGGGTTCATGCGGATCACATATTGCCACATATGTACTTTAGGCCAAACAGGTCCTTATAATGGAAGGCCGCATGACAGATCCAATGCCTTATACGGCCCGTCGACAACCAGCTGCAGAAGAAAGACATGCGATAAAGCTAACAAGTTCTGTCAAAACTGAAAAAATGATAGCTTTGACACTTTGACAAAAAGATAAGACGTGAAATATCACCAAAAGCAGGGTTCATACGCTTTCATGCAGCCAGAAAGAGTGTCACCAAAGCCGCATGAAACTTATGCGGCTCAAACACACGCGGCCCTAAAGTCCCCAAACTTCATGCGGCCAAGGGTGACTATGATCCAAGCCGCATGAGCATTATGCGGCCAAAATACAGAATCTATGCTGCTTAAATTCTTAAGCTATGTCTGGGCTAAGGAAGTCTGCGACTTAAGCCGCATGAGTCTTATGCGGTCGAAAACTGAGATATCCATGAGGCTCAAAATGTTTCCTACGACAGGACACGTAGCAGGCTGACCAAGTCTTAACTGCCCAGATTTGCTGCAACAAAATCCCAACAAATTGACAGATGGCGGCCAAAGAGCGGGTCTTCACATGCTAATTAGCCACGTGGCCACATGCCATCCATGCGGCTCAACACACATACCACTATATATAGCAGGGTGCCACACCCCTGCAAAAGGCTGGAAACCTTAAAAAAAGTAATTTCTTCAAAAGCTAAAGACTGCGTCAGATAGTCCAAGGAGTAAGGCAGAGTTGATAGCACTTTTCCGAGCCTCTACCATTACCCCCCAGAATCAAAACTAAATAATTGTACTTAGATTGTTTCCTAGGATTTCATTCTAGGCTTTTCTTTGTACAAGCGAGTTTACAATCAATTTCAGTATTCTGTAATACATGTCTGTGATTTTTTTATGGCAAACAGTAACTACCTGAATGCATAGGCAATCACCTTCTCGTGCTGCTAAAGAACGCAATCCAAGCCCTTCCCAAAAGCGTCACTGTAGATCGTGAAACCACCAGTCCCAGATGGCAACGTCAAGATAGGAGTTGTAGTCGACCTCTTCTTCAGGTCATCAAAAGCAGTCTGATACTCCTCGGTCCGGACGAACTTCACATCTTTTCTGGTGAGTCTAGTCATCGACTCTGCAATCTGAAAGAAGTCCTGAACGAACTTTTGATAATAGCCTGCCAGACCCAAAAAGCTTCGAATCTCTGCAACTGAGTTTGGCGTGGACCAAGGCTCAACTGCTAAAATCTTCTTTGGGTCCACTGAGATCCCATGCTCGGTCACAACATGACCCAAGAACTCTACCTTCTCCAAAAAAAACTTGTACTTCGACAGCCTCCCATACAGCTGCTCCTTCCTGAAAGTCTCTTGCACAATCCGCAGATGCTCCTTGTGCTCCTCCGGTGTCTTTGAGTAGATCAAGATGTCATCTATGAAGACCACTACAAACTTGTCAAGGAACTGATGGAATACCTTGTTTATCAAGTTCATGAATACCGCTGGGGCATTGGTCAACCAAAATGGCATAACAGTGAACTCATACTGGCCGTACCGAGTCCAAAAAGCCATATTCGGAATATCCTCATTCTTCACCTTCAGCTGATGGTAATCGGACCTCAAGTCTATCTTCGATAATAACTTCGTATCGCTCAAGTGATTGAACAAGTCGTCAATCCTTGGCAACGGGTACTTATTCTTGATAGTGAGGTTATTGAGCGCTCTGTAGTCGACACACATGCGTACCGTCCCATCATTCTTCGGTACAAATAGAATAGGTGCACCCCAAGGTGGAGAACTGGATCTGATGAATCACTTGTCCTACAGCTCATCGACTTGCTTCTTCGGCTCTGCCAACTCGCTGTTGTTGATCCTATAGACATGCTGCGAGATAGGCTTAGCGCCCGGTACCAAGTCTATAGAGATCTCAACATTCCTGTCTGGTAGCATTCCCGGTAACTCATCAGGGAAAATATCCAATAATCCTGCTATCAATGGATGTAGAAATTCCTGCCTCGTCAATATAGCTCCATGAAAACCATCTCCTAGCTCAGCTGCTCCCCTGGCGAACTCAAACTCTGGCTCTCCCAGCGGTCTAAACAAAACTCTGCCTCCTCTACTGTCTATACTAGCATGGTACCGGCTCAACCAATCTATACCGAGTACCATATCGTAGCCCGAAAGGGGCATTACGAGCAAGCACGCACTCAAATCCCGGCCTCCCAATGTAACTCTCCGTTCCTTGCAAATATTATTGACCAGGATAATGCCTCCCCCGGTCATAATCTTGCAAGTCCTACTCAGTAGTTCGATAATAATATTGTGTCTAAGTGCAAAAGAGACAGATAAAACTATGCGTAGCACCAGAGTCAAACAAAGCTAATGCAGAAAATGAATCGAGTAGAATAGAACCTGCCACCACGTCTGCTATAGGCTCGGCCTCCTCGACCGTCAGTACGAACGCCTTATCCTGAGCTGCTTTCCTTTGATGCTAGGCAAAATGCTGCTGCTGGGTCTGAAGTTGCGTACCCCTCAACTGAACAACTGGTCCCACTAGAGCTCTAGCAGGAGGTGTTCTGTCATGACCTTCCCGAGCTGGACGAGTAGGACAATCTCTCAACTGGAGGTTGGGCGCTCCATTGAAAAGACAAATGCCCAACCTCTTCCTGCAGACCTCTCGGGTGTGCTCCGGCTTCCCACAAAAAATACACCGTGGAATCTGCTTCTGCCCATGCTGATGCTATGCACGTGCTGGTGTCTGGTGCCGCTGATGCTGCTGCTGGTGGAACGGCCTCTGCTGAGTCTGAGGTCATTTGGCCGATCCTGTACTGGAACCAACACCCATAGCATCGCTACTCCTCTTGGGCCTGAGACCCAAGTCCTCCGCTGCAATTTGAGCATCCATCAGAATGTCCTCAAATGTCGTAGTATGACGCCCAGACGTACGAGATCTGATGCCGTGGTTCAGGCCCCTCCTGAACTTGCGAGCCTTCTCTTCAACATCCTATACCATGCCCTTGGCAAACCGGCTCAGACAAAAAAACTCGGCTGCGTACTCATCCACAGACATGTTCCATTGCAAAAGGCCCGCAAACTGTCCCTCCAGTGCACTAAGAGCCACATCAGGAAAGAATTTTTCCTTGAATAGCTTCTTGAAGTTCTCCCACGTCAAGTATGTTACTGTCACGTGAGGGTCTATGCGGTACCAAGTCAGAGCGATATCAAAGAACTGACTCACTGCTGCTGACACCCATAGTCCTTCCGGAAGCTATGCTAACCCCAGGCTCCGCTCGACATCCTCTAGCCAATCATCGACATACGAGATCCCTTCTGTTCCCTTGAATTCCCGAGGAAACATCATCTTGAAAGCTATCACGGAGCCAGGTTTCGTCTGCTGCTGGACTGGAGCACCCTGGGTCTGAACTGCAGTCACCTTCTCTACAACGGCGAGTGCTAACTGATGTGCATTCTCCATGCTCTGCCTCAGAATCTTTGTATGTCGCAGCGATGCCTCTGCCTGCGCTCGTTGTGCCTCCATCATCTATTGAAGGAGCGTGAACATCTGAGTAGCATCAATCCACAACGTAGGTGGAGGTGGAAGAGTCTCTGGTAGAATGGGTACAGTCCTCGGGAACGACAGTGACAGTAGGGTCAATCTCCTGATCCGAAGCTCCCTCAGTCAGAAAAATAGGTCACGATGGATCGGACCTCTCCGGTGTTGCACTGGATCCAGCTGCTTGAGCTCGAGTCACTGTCATCTTGGAGATAGATTCAAGCGAAGAAATCAATATGGCACATGATATGATATCATCATGGAAGGACAATTTATTTCGAAATACAAGAAGAGTTTGTCATGGTAATCAAAAGATCGAAATTTTCCTAATATGTGTTGAGTAACTCCTATCATAACCTAGAACCTATATCCAAATAGTAGGCTCGTAATTAGCACTCTAAGTCGAGCACCATTACGAAATTGCTCTAGTTGCGACTCTGACCTGCATGGGACACCACAAAAATGTGTCACGACCTACACCCTGTTTAGGAGTACGAGCACGTGGGTACGTCCAGCCTACGTCGCAGACTCGGCGGTAGAACGCTGTAAAGGTCATCTAGAATATATAGAATCTAAGACACAATAATATAACCTGTCATCTCCGAACGTAGGAATATAAACACAACTCAATCACATAAATCTAAGGAAGATAGGCACGAATATGATAAAGAAACAAGATGAATAAATAGTCTGAAATAGTGCCGAGTCACAATCACAAGTTCAGAATTTAAAGACAAAACACAAGATGCCAAATAAATACTAAAAGTCTCAAAGTATCAAGCTGGAATATAGTCCAGACAAAATCTAGCTAAACTAAGTCACTACAGGCGGTGCGTCCTCTATGAGCAGCGGGTCCACAGGCTGGTCCTGGTCGTAGGTTCCATTTATGCCAAACCCATAGTAGGTCGGACAATCTACATCTAAATCCTCTGAAAAATAATGGTAGTTATCCTGTCAGGACATGATCAAATACAAACACCAATAGCAGTTCCATGTGATTTGATAAATACTATATGAGACAATTATAATAAAATAAATGATGAATGTAAACTGGAAGTAAAACTGTATAAAAGAACTGAATAGCATATCATGGGTGAGATGTAAGGTAAATCTGGAATAAGCAGTAAATATAATCTGATGTACGATGTAAACCTATAAAGTAAGTGCCATGAGATATTAGAGCGTTATGTGATCAGCTTGGGTCAAGGTCATGCTGTTCCATTTGACCGGCTATGCACATGTAGTATAATAGTATAGAGATCAGGCCGGCCAAAATGAAAGCTATGCACAAGTAGTATAAGGTCAAGCTACACCCTACGTGTGGTGAGGGTGGAGCTATGCACAAGTAATAAACAAGTAGGGATAATGATCACATAACCTCTAATAACTCCCAATCTCCGAGTAGTATAATGATTCCAGACATGACAGATCATAACACGGGATTCGAAGATCAGCAAGGGCCCAGCCCACTCCTAAATTAGTGTCTATACAAGTACAAGAAATAATATCGAACAATGTACTTATATACCAGGTAAACCAGGAATGATATCTCATGACGAGATTCACGTATACTAGTCCGTGAAACCTCGTGTCGAGAATCAAGTATAACAGTACAAATGAATCGGATATAGTAGATATCAAAGCAATGAAAACTATCAGAGAATGTACTTGCCTACTGTCCTGAGCTGAGAAAATCGAACTACAAACCACTCAATGAGCCACGAACGATCAACTCGCACAACAGTCTCCTAATGTTGAAACTGACATTACCAACATTCTCAGAATGGTCAAATAAGCTAGCAACGCCTACCCATATGTCCAATTCTGGACACAGTAGCAAAATGGTAATTTTGGGTCAAAACGGTGTCCGCCGTTGGACCCGCTTTGCACTGAAAAGCGTGCCAGAACCTACGGTCTCTAAAGTTATCAAACTACATGTCTACATGTCCGATTTGACGAAAAGAACCCAACCGTATGTCCAAAGGTGAATTTCGGTGGGCCGTGCACAAATTCGCCCGTTTGATCGGGTCGGGGTACGCTAAAATAGCGTTCCAATCGACCTTCTCAAATTCGAACCAAACTTGGCGTACCGAACCAAAAAACTAATACGGTCCTGTTGGCGAAAGTTTCGTCTCGATATGATGAGCGTGCACAAAGTAATTAATAAATTTGCAAAAAGGCCAATACGTTGAATTTTGACGGATACGTATCTAATTCGTCGCGCACACGCGACCAATTTGAATTCCGTCAAAGCCCACACATCCACGAAATCGATACGCATCTTTTGACTCTTTCGGTTCGCGACCACGTCACCCAGATTGACGGGAAGGACGGCGTATCGGGACAATTTTCCTAAAATTTAGTTTTTAAAAATAATTTTTTCTCAATCTTCACAAACCAATAACTTTCTGTATAATATATGAAAATTAAATCTATAAGAAGGGTTTTGATTTCCTACATATTTTCTACAAGTGTCTTCAGAAGGTTTTCCAAAGTTAGCGATATTCTGGTCGTAAATCGACCGCAAACATAGAGTTTCGGGACAGTTTCTAAACCCAGAAAATTGAGTTCTTTTTTTCGATTTTGGAACTCGTTTTTCGTCGCATTCATTTACATACATACATACATACATACATACATACATACATACATACATAACATTAATTTATTATAAAAATACTATTTACTAACCCCTTTTATAAATAAATAGCATATATATATATATATATATATATATATATATATATATATATATATATCATAAAATGAAATAAATACCAAACAATTCTAAAATTATTTCTAAAATTAAAAATAAATATTCCGTTTCCATATTTATTTAATATATTAAAAGTTTTATAATGAAAACTTATTGAACACACACACACATATATATGAACAAAATACCTATTTAACTAATAATGTAAAAATACTAATATTAATAATTTAAATAATATTAGAATAATAAAATTTAAAAATATAAATGACCATAATGTCCCTATCTCGGATAGCGGGGGTGACAGGGTCTAAGGGGGCCACTCTATAAACTGCGATGAGGCCTCATCCCGCAATCACTTTTTGAATACTCTAAAGTTTCGTACAACCGAAAGAGATTTTAAGGGTGAAGGTGTGCGGGAAGGAAGCTGTCAGCGATGTCATTTCAGAGTCAGAAAATGGCACTTGGATGACGGACGCGTCCGTCGAATAATCGACTTCGGGAAGGTCAACATTGGGTAACATCTATATATATATATATATATATATATATATATATATATATATATATATATATATATATATATATATATATATATATATATATGTCATTTTAGAGTCAGAAAATGGCACTTGGATGACGGACGCGTCCGTCGAGTAATCGACTTTTGAAAGGTCAACATTGGGTAACATCTATATATATATATATATATATATATATATATATATATATATATATATATATATATATAAGGTCAAAATCGGGGACATCTATCTATACACACACACACACACACACACATATATATATATATAAAATATATATACTAGAAAAATATATATATCTTTTCTTTATACACACACACACACACACACACACACACACACACACACACACATATATATATATATATATATATATATATATATATATATATATATATATATTTCACACACACACACACACACACACACACACACACACACACATATATATATATATATATATATATATATATATATATATATATATATATATATATATATATATATATTTCACACACACACACACACACACACACGTATATATATTTCACACACACAAAAATATATATTTCACACACACACACACGTATATATATATATATATATATATATATATATATATATATATATATACGTGTGTGTGTGTGTATAACATAATTGGATGTGATGTTGTACATATAATTGTAATCTAGCATATAAGTATGTGTGTGTGTGTGTGTGTGTGTGTGTGTGTGTGTGTGTGTGTGTGTGTGTGTGTGTGTGTGTGTGTAATGTAGGACCGTTGAGCACCTCTAGAGGGGGGTGAATAGAGTGAGTACGAGTGCAGCGAAAAATAATCACCAATTTAAATTTTAAACTTTGGCAGTAAATAAGAGACAGTAAATAAATAAAGCAAGAGATAAAGAGATCAAACTCAGTGACACAGCGATGTATACTAGTATCCCTCTGAGAGGACTAATCCAGTCTCGAGTACTCTTGCTCGATGTTAATCCACTAAGACACAAGCTAATTGAGAGCTTGCAGTCTCTTACAATACCGTGCTTGATGACAAGTGCACGACCAACTTCACAACATCGTACTTGGTGACGAGCGCACGACCGACTCCACAACAAAGATAATTGCTGTACTTTGAACAACCTCTTTACAACTCTTGAGCACCAAAAGAATCTAGATCGAATAGATATTACTGACTTTTGGCTAAGAGGAGTATAGGTGTGATATGAAAACTTTTGATCGGGTGAAAACACTTATTGAATATAGAAGAGAAGATGAAGAATGAATGAGTGATTTGAAATGAAAAACTCTCCTATTTATAGGTGTTTTCTGTAGTGACCCGCTCCGCCCCAGCGGAACGTCGATTCAAACGGCAAGGTGCAACGACTCAAACGAGCTGTCGACCCGAAGAGTTTGCATCGACCAGATGAAGAATCGATGCAAGGCTTACGCCCGTCAAGATGAATCCAGACTTAGACTTTCAAAGGCGCGCTCAGAGTATCGCTCGGCCGACGCGAACATCGCTAAGGTGGGTGGCTCCGATGAACCCGTCTATGCTTAGCCTAGACACATAACAATACGGACACTATCACGAGAATCGCTAGGCGATAACCTCTTGCATGCTAATAAATGACTCAACGCACCTAGCTAAGGAAATAATCCCAACTTGTATGCTTGTATAGAATATGGAAAGGAACATGGAAAAGTACGAGAACTCTCGCCCGTGCTCCATGCTCGTGCTACGGCACAAGCCTACGTTTATGCTCCTTATGCGTCCAACAATGAAACAATGAATGGTTTACAACAATGAACGGGAAGGCTATCAATATAGTCGTTCCGAGTAGAGTATAGCGACACTGAAAGGCTATGGTACCGATGGGTCGCCAAGGCGACTCCCGCACGAGGAGTTGCGTAATGCTTGAATGAATAAATCAATGAATCAATGAATGAATGAATGAATACGTGAATGAATCGATAAACGAATGAACAAGTGAAAGAAAGAACGAAAAGAAAGAAAGAAGAAAAGATAAGAAAAGAAAGAAAGAAAAGAAAGAAGAAAGAAAAGATAAGAAAAGAAAGAATGGTTAGCGACAGGTGTGACGGGCACGTGCATCGGGGCTCGCTACCCGCGCTGCACGGACGCCAATCTGGTCGATAACGCATTATGGCTATGGGTTAGCCTACGGCGGAGATAGCCGTTAAGTTAAATAACAAGATAATACGAAATGGTCGTGGACAAACGGCACGAGCGAGGGGTGGCGTATGCTATGACCGTGGTAGTGAAAGGATTCTGCGGCACGGGCGTTGTATGGAGTATACCGTGGCCGGCCTAGGCGGAATCAAAAGTCGAGGCTTACGGTCTGCCTGGGTGCGGGCTTGGGCACCAGGGGACGTAAGTGCGGGGTATATTCAAGAGACTTAACGGGGTGTACCAGCCATCACCCTATGCTAAGTTGAGAATTACCAAAGGGGAATGTCCAAAATGGCTTGTAAAGCCAGCGACCCATGCATGTAGAGTAAGTGGACTAGGCTGGTGGCAATCCACGTGCAAGTCTTTGCATTGAAATCAAAGTAGTCTAAGTTAAATATACAAAAAGTACCTCCTGAATAGGCTTGAATGTAACACACCACATGATCAAGAATACTTGTACAAAGAGCTAAAGAATATGCGTACGATGCGCTAGGACCCGAGGCAGGGACACGCACTCGATATAGAATGTTTTCCAAGTACCGCATTATGTTATTACATGGATTGTTGTCTAACTTGGTTTACTTGGACAGGGAAGGCCGGACGGTAAGTATGGGTAAGTCGTGCATATATTTTCTATACGACACTTGAATTCTGCAACACGAGATAGGTTATGCAATATGCCATGAAATTGATCCTAAGGCAAGATTAGAAAGACAATGAATGATAGATGTTGCACAAAAGTAAATGGAACGTGTTTGGTAATGATAGCGTTGTGGGCGAGCTAGCCTCCCCACCAGTGCATAACAATGTACTGATAACCCCACAGTTTGCTTGCAGGAAGCAGAAAACGTCGGCGGGTACGGAGCTTTTCTCGAACGTGCTAACGCGCGGAGCTATCTCTGGGCCCTGGGAGCATTGCAAGGAGCTGGAGCACCCTATACAGGACATAATGTATCGGAACATCGCCATGAATTATTCCATCTTGTAAGCCACTTGGCACACCTTTTATGTTTCAGAGAGAGAGCTTGAGCGATTTGTAATATCGGCCTAGCGCCGCTTGTAACCTTCGTGAATATCAATAAAGAGTTCGAATTTGCTTCTACTTGTGTTTATTTACTTTCTGCTGCAATGGGGACACTCTGTGCGACTCTGTGGCCTAGCTAAATCGACCGTTTCTGGACTTGGCCTTGCACGGGCGCAACCTAGGCCCGTGCGGCATCACGCCTTAGCGAGGACGATCGCTCCTACGGGAGCGGGGCGTAACATATTGGTATCAGAGCACGGCTTTACGTCCTTGGACTTCATTCGATTTTTTCAGTTTTGAAAGCTCGGTTGGAAACAAAAGATGGGTACGCTCTCTCTCGTTGTGCCTTGGGATGTTCCATACAATAAGTCTAATATTTTCAAAAGCTCGTACAAGTACTCGATCGAACGGGATCGATAGGCAAAGGCCTTTGTGCCAAACCACGATAGACTTGAGTCGAAGGAAAACTAGAATGCTAGAAGTTAGCAAACACAAGGCTCGCTTGAATAACTTTACGCTAACAATGTCGAACGATGTTAAACTTGACTCGATAGAGAACATATGCTAAGTTAACATGTCGTGTGCGGGCCTGACTAGTCTTGCGTCGACCTAGCAAGTGAGCGTGCAAACTCAAATATAGTCCGCACGAGATGGTTATGCGGCACAACTTAGTCCGTGTGTCGTGCACCTCGACCTTTGGGTGCAATCGGGTTGCGAGCGATATCAAGTACCGCTCGGTCGGGAACGGAGATACACTTAGAGTGTATATCGATAGGAACGCTATCAAACTAACGCTTAGGCGTGCATGAAAGATTGGCTTGGATTTTGAGGATTAGCCTGAACGACTTAGTACGTCGAGGCGACGTGAGCGATTACGCTAGAGATTCGTCGAACGAATCTGAAGGATGTCTTAGCGCATGGCGCGAACATAATTGAGGACTAGATTATATGGCTTGAATTCGAGTGGTGTATGTGATAGGTTTGGAAGAAGAATAAGAATGAGTGACGACGACTAGTCGAGTGGCTCGAACCCTGAGTGGTGTATGGACGTTATAGAAATTGTTCGAGCGAGACTACAAAATATACGGATAGAACGGATATGTCGGCGAGGCAATGCGATCGTGCAAAGCCTTAGAACGTGTCACGCTTAGTTGATCGTGACTTCGAATGTCCCGAACGAGATGTCGTTCAGACAACTTGTGAATAGGCAACGCATGTTAGAAAACGATTCGGAACGATGAATGAAAGTGAATGGTCTTGATCGAGGAAACTTAGAGGATCGCGCGTACGATTTGGGATTGATTCAAATAAAATGTGACTTGAGTTTTGAACAACGATCTTGAAACGAGCTTGAGGAATAGCGATCGAACATGATCTTGAATATCGAGGAAATGGTAGATTATCCAACTCAGACAACAGCATCAACGCACGACTCGAAATCTGTTACAAAGGAAGATCGTCAGGTTACGCATATCGTCGATGGTATTGAGGCATATCAAAGATCGATATGCGATAACTCGGGGGTACTCTGACTCGACAAATGACGATCGTGCAAATGTCATTGTTCCGTTGGAAGCTATACTTAGGATGTTGAAACGTGTCGAGGAAAATATAGACGTGGCTCGTAGATTTTCTAGTTGAACAAATGACGAATGGACTATCGATCTTGGCTCGAATGAAAATGAAAATACTTGGATTTACTTCGACGATAACTCCAACATCGATATGCTTGTCTTATGCGAGCGCAACTCCAGCCTCGCACATGCGTCGCGCCGAAGAGGGCGATCACTCTGCGTGAGCGCTGGTATGGTGATTCATACAGCGGGGGTGATTGAACTAGCATGGCGTGGCAATTTGTGTGCCTCGACTTGTGGTCTGATGTGAAGGTGACTTGAGAATGATTCGGTGTGCTTGATGATTAAGCTTGAGGATTGAGTAGGTCCAATCCGCGTATCGAAAATGAGTTAGTCTAAACTCAAACAAGAGTTACGCTCCGATGAGAATGATTATTCCGTGGGTACGTTGCATGGTGATTCATGAACCACCGTGGATAATCGGACTCGCGTGAGATTGGGGTGCAACGTATTATCGAGCTAGATGACCTCGTGATCGAATACATGAATTGGTTAGAATTGGTGATTTGAATGGATTCAAATACGCGCAACGAATACGTTGATACGAATAGGTGATCGTGCTCGATGTTTAGAAATCTGAGTGACGCGAGCTTGGATAGAAAACCCCGTACTACCGACTTTGGTTTGACCCTAGGATTGGGGTCAGTGTTGGCATTATTGTTGGAGAACTATGATTCCAATCCTGACATTGACTTAGCCTCGAAAAGATGGCCTAGCAGGTAGGCGAGACGCCCTGTTTCATGAGTTATCAATCGAAGGATTGATCTTGAGGATTGGCATGGATGGATAGTGTGAATCGCAAATATAGGAATACCCCTCACGAGATTCGGCTAACATGCACATATTCAGGGATGCTTGAGTTTGTACACGATGCGACTCGAGTGAGAATGACAATTTCTAGATCATGCGGCTTGGCTGAATGCATGTATTTTGGGGACGCTTGGAATACGTGCATGATCCAGCCAAGTGATACATTGAGTTCAAGCAAGACTTGAGGAATGGGAGAGTGTCGAAGATCTTGAAATTACGTTAAGTAAAGGATCGATACTAGTACGAGCGTGGCTCGGAATCAAAGAAACGTGTAAGCGGAGTGTGCGTGAACGATAACGAGATTGGCCCTAAACAAGTGAATGATATGGAATCGATATCGTGCAAATAAAAGTTGGTATAACGAATTGGACCATTGATAGGAAGTTATACTCGAGGATAGTGCAATACTTAGTCTTCAATCGGACGAAAATTACAAAGACTTGGTCGATCCAGGTAAGTAGAAATCATACTGATTTCGTGGACACGAACGCTTGAGAAGCGAATTGGGTCACCTCGATGACCAAGATAAACGAAAGTGAGTTTGCCTCAGCCTACGACCCTCGCATTTGATGTATTACAACGTGCCTCGTTCGACCATTTCAGTCCCATGACACGTTGAAGTAGCAACCAAGTCGAAGGAAATACGGCAATTGAATAAGTACCATCAACTCTGAAATGAATGAAAAGCCATTCAATAAAATCGACCACACATGCGCGACATAGAACTTGGAAAAGTATCGAGTATAGTTCGGTGCCATAGAGCGATAGAGCCATTCGATAGGGATTGCCCAAGAAACATGACGATGCGAGTTAAGGAATGGTAGGATGACCTGCACTCAGAAAGTCTCGAGGACGAGACTTGTTTCGAGTGGTGTATAATGTAGTGACCCGCTCCGCCCCAGCGGAACGCCGATTCAAACGGCAAGGTGCAACGACTCAAACGAGCCGTCGACCCGAAGAGTTTGCATCGACCAGATGAAGAATCGATGCAAGGCTTACGCCCGTCAAGATGAATCCAGACTTAGACTTTCAAAGGCGCGCTCGAAGTATCGCTCGGCCGACGCGAACATCGCTAAGGTGGGTGGCTCCGATGAACCCGTCTATGCTTAGCCTAGACACATAACAATAAGGACACTATCACGAGAATCGCTAGGCGATAACCTCTTACATGCTAATAAATGACTCAATGCACCTAGCTAAGGGAATAATCCCAACTTGTATGCTTGTATAGAATATGGAAAGGAACATGGAAAAGTACGAGAACTCTCGCCCGCGCTCCATGCTCGTGCTACGACACAAGCCTACGTTTATGCTCCTTATGCGTCCAACAATGAAACAATGAATGGTTTACAACAATGAACGGGAAGGCTATCAATATAGTCGTTCCGAGTAGAGTATAGCGACACTGAAAGGCTATGGGACCGATGGGTCGCCAAGGCGACTCCCGCACGAGGAGTTGCGTAATGCTTGAATGAATAAATCAATGAATCAACGAATGAATGAATGAATACGTGAATGAATCGATAAACGAATGAACAAGTGAAAGAAAGAAAGAAAAGAAAGAAAGAAGAAAAGATAAGAAAAGAAAGAAAGAAAAGAAAGAAGAAAGAAAAGATAAGAAAAGAAAGAATGGTTAGCGACAGGTGTGACGGGCACATGCATCGGGGCTCGCTACCCGCGCTGTACGGACGCCAACCTGGTCGATAACGCATTATGGCTAAGGGTTAGCCTACGACGGAGATAGCCGTTAAGTTAAATAACAAGATAATACGAAATGGTCGTGGACAAACGGCACGAGCGAGGGGTGGCGTATGCTGTGGCCGTGGTAGTGAAAGGATTCTGCGGTACGGGCGTTGTGTGGAGTATACCGTGGCCGGCCTAGGCGGAATCAAAAGTCGGGGCTTACGGTCTGCCTGGGTGCGGGCTTGGGCACCAGGGGACGTAAGTGCGGGGTATATTCAAGAGACTTAACGGGGTGTACCAGCCATCACCCTATGCTAAGTTGAGAATTACCAAAGGAGAATGTCCAAAATGGCTTGTAAAGCCAGCAACCCATGCATGTAGAGTAAGTGGACTAGGCTGGTGGCAATCTACGTACAAGTCTTTGCATTGAAATCAAAGTAGTCTAAGTTAAATGTACAAAAAGTACCTCCTGAACAGGCTTGAATGTAACACACCACATGATCAAGAATACTTGTACAATGAGCTAAAGAACACGCGTACGATGCGCTAGGACCCGAGGCAGGGACACGCACTCGATATAGAATGTTTTCCAAGTACCGCATTATGTTATTACATGGATTGTTGTCTAACTTGGTTTAATTGGACAGGGAAGGCCGGACGGTAAGTATGGGTAAGTCGTGCATATATTTTCTATACGACACTTGAATTCTGCAATACGAGATAGGTTATGCAATATGCCATAAAATTGATCCTAAGGCAAGATTAGAAAGACAATGAATGATAGATGTTGCACAAAAGTAAATGGAACGTGTTTGGTAATGATAGCGTTGTGGGCGAGCTAGCCTCCCCACCAGTGCATAACAATGTACTGATAACCCCACAGTTTGCTTGCAGGAAGCAGGAAACGTCGGCGGGTGCGGAGCTTTCCTCGAACGTGCTAAGGCGCGGAGCTATCTCTGGGCCCTGGGAGCGTTGCAAGGAGCTGGAGCACCCTATACAGGACATAATGTATCGAAACATCGCCATGAATCATTCCATCTTGTAAGCCACTTGGCACGCCTTTTATGTTTCAGAGAGAGAGCTTGAGCGATTTGTAATATCGGCCTAGCGCCGCTTGTAACCTTCGTGAATATCAATAAAGAGTTCGAATTTGCTTCTACTTGTGTTTATTTACTTTTTGCTGCAATGGGGACACTCTGTGCGACTCTGTGGCCTAGCTAAATCGGCCGTTTCTGGACTTGGCCTTGCACGGGCGCAACCTAGGCCCGTGCGGCATTATGCCTTAGCGAGGACGATTGCTCCTACGGGAGCGGGGCGTGACATTTTCTGAGACCGAACTCGGGCAGAGTTCTGATGCAAAGATTTTGCATATGTACGCTGCATGCAGATTTGGAGGCAACGGATATATGAATTCAAACAGACCGAACTCGGGCAGAGTTCGGACCGAACTCGGGCCGAACTCGGTTTGAGTTCTGTCTAGGAGAATTTTGAATATTTGTCAAATTCTGTTGCAAAAAATGACTTTGAACTTTTGGAAAAATAGAATAGGAATAGGTAGGCTTTATAGAAATGTGGACTGAGATTAACCTAAGCCAGTATTATCTAGTCGATCTTACAATTTAAATCCTAGCTCAATAAAGATAAAATACATAATAAATTGTAAAATGACTCGGACTGGATCCAATGAAAGTAATCTTCAGATTGATGATTTATGTGCTTGATGATGCAGTAGTACGACGTTTGTTGATATTGATTTCACAAGTCCTGAAATGATTAGCATCAGTTCATATATTTTGTGTATTGACTTAAGTTCATGTCGATTATTAAAATCGGGTGTGACCATGGAATGGGCCAACAATCTCCTCCATTTTGATAATTGACAAACTTGAGTCTATACCAAAATATATCTAAAAAATAGAACAAATAAAATGTACCTGCCCAAAATAGTTTTGTTTTGGATTGTACGCTTTCTCTGACTTTTGATTTTTGGTATGTACTCTTTTTCCCCCTTTGTCAATATAAAAATGGCTTTGGCTCCCCTGTAATGTATGAAGCCAACAATTAAAAAAAATAGACAAAGTGAAGCTAACGAGATAACCAAATAACACAAAGTGCATAAAAAGATAATTAGTACTGAAAGATAACTAGTACTGAAATATCATGCATAAAACTGAAGGAAAGATACAATCATCATCATAAACTGCTAATAAGCTGTCCAACTAAAAAGTTTAGACAAAAAAATGAAAATTACATCATAAGATAGATCATCACTAACATCCTATCCACTATCCATCAGCTCAAATCCGTATCACATAGTGGGGTCGTCACCGCCAGGAGCATCGAGAGGATAGTAAGCGGCAGTAGGATCGAAGTAAGGGAAAGTCGTCTCATCTCCGAACCTGGGTCCTGGGAAGCCTGGGTGAGGAAGGATAGTCACTGGATGTGATGGGTCCTGGGAGAGACTCTAGTGGAATCAGCAATACCATTCCACAACACCTGAGCCTGGGTGATGTGGCGGAACTCTGAGTCGAGGTAGCTCTGACGACGTTGTGCAGGGAGAGCAACAAAGTCATCAAACTGCTGATAAAATCCTGGGTCAAAACTCGGAGCAGGGGCTGGATAGGAGCTGGAGCAGGAGCATCAGGAGGAGGAGCCTCAGCGTCAACATCTGGAGTCGGCTGAGCTCCAGGAGGCAGAGGTGGAGTAGGGTATCGACGAGATCTGCTGAGCTCTATGGCTGTGGAGGAGTAGGCACAGGTTTGAAGATCAATTTCAAACCTTCGAAAGATGGAGGCCAAGTGCATGGAATAAACCAGGTTACGTCATTTCTGCAGTTCAGCATCCAGGCCATCATGGTCTTGGGGATAGAAAAAGAAATGCTAAAGTGGATATAATAAATGGCGGACAGCTCCAAGAAAGTGATCTCATCAGATGATCCTTTCTTTGGAAGGAGAACTGAGAAAATAAAACGATAGAGTTCAAAGAAGTTTTGGTTAATATCTTTTGAAAAGACTCTTTTAGGAACAGGTCTTGGATGGCAAAGCAGTTCTTTGAAGGAGTCGAGAGTGACACCTTCAGGGAATTAGATATGATGGATATCCACTAGTGCTTTACCCACATCAGGAACATAGAAATATTCGCTGATGTCGGTGGCCCTGAACTCTAATTCTTGCCCAGCAACACATGAAGAGAAGTTTCCGTTTGGTTTTACCTGTAAGTTGCAGTAAAACATACGGACAACGTTGTCGTAGATGTTCTCGGCTACTTCGAAGAAGTCATGATAGCCAAGATGGTCAAACGTGGGAGCGTATTCAGAAAAAATAGTAAAGTTAACACAAGCTCCAGCATATATTCTACGACCAGAGAATGAATCAAACCAAAGGTCAGAAAATTCCTTATCAGAAAATAGATCGGAATCAAAATCATCTGACCCTATGGGTCTAGCTGGACTGAAAAGACTAGAAGGAACATAATCAGAAGAGAAAGATCATGCTTGTGAGGGATCAACCTGTCTTCTCTGACGCTTGGGAGCCATAGATGAAAGGAGAAGGAAATTGAAGTACCTTAGAAAGGAGGAAGAAGATAAAGTAGAGTAGTCCACTAGAACTCCTTGGAAGCTTGAAGGGAAGGAGGAGGAAGAAGTTTTGGATGTTGTAGAGGGTTTTTTACGAGTTGGTTGTGTGAAAAAGAAGAAGAAATGAGGGGTTTATAAAGAGCTAGGGCCGGCTGTTCGGTTCTGGAAGCAGAACAGCGCCGACCGAACTCGGCCAGAATTCGGTCCGAACTCGGTCAGAGTTCCGTCCGAGTTCGGCTGCTTGTATTTTCGAGGTCATAAATGTAGTTTTGGTGTTTTAAATTGTAACTTTATGACTGTTGACTTCTACATTTAATAACGTTTATTACTTTGGGTTAGCTGTAGGGGCTGGATCCCAGCTAGCGGTAGTCCGAAGACTAGTACACCGTATCGCTTCAGGCTATTTACACATGTATGACAGAAGGGCCCTTTCGGCTTGTACCCAAAATAATTTTCGTTAAATAAATTTCAAAGTTTCGAGTCATAAAATTTAATTTAATTATCATACTACACTATGAATCTGAAAATTCAAGTATACTGAGCTCTCGCCTCATTATGTTAAAACGGTCTTCCGCCAGTGGTTTTGTGAAAATGTCTGCTAGTTGATGATCTGTGTCAATAAACTCTAAGCAGATATCCCCGTGTTGTTCGTGTTCACGTAAAAAGTGATGACGTATCTCAATGTATTTTGTGCATGAGTGACATACAGGGTTCTTAGTCAGATTAATGGTGCTAGTGTTATCACAATAAATGTGAATCTTAGTGTAGTGCAGATTGTAGTCTTCTAGGGTTTGTTTCATCCACAAAATTTGAGCACAGCAACGTCCTGCGGTGATACACTCAGCCTCAGTAGTTGATAATGCTACAAAATTTTGCTTCTTGCTAAACCAAAAGACTAAGACCTTTCCTAGGAAATGACACGTACCACTGGTACTTTTACGGTCTACTTTGCATCCTACAAAATTCGCATCCGAGTAACCTATCAGGTCAAAGGATTTGGTTTTAGGATACCACAAGCCGACTGTAGAAGTTACCTTAAGGTATCGAAAGTTACGCTTAACGGCACTTAGGTGTGATTCCCTAGCATTTGCCTGGTATCGTGCACAGATGCAAACACTGAACATAATATCAGGGCGACTAGCAGTTAAATATAATAAGCTACCAATCATACCTCGATACTTACGGTGGTCGACAAGTTTGCCACTTTCATCAGAATTAAGCTTTGTGGATGTAGCCATTGGAGTTCCGATAGGCTTTACGTTATCGAAGTCATACTTTTTCAGTATGTCTTTCGTATACTTGGCTTGATTGATGAATGTTCCCTTTGTGTGTTGTTTGATCTGAAGTCGTAGGAAGAAGTTTAGCTCTCCCATCATACTCATCTCAAATTTAGTCTGCATACACTTAGCAAACTCTTGACAAAGTTTTTTATTAGTAGAACCGAATATAATGTCATCAACATATATTTGCACAAGAAGAATGTCATAATTTAAAGATTTGATAAACAAATTTGTATCAACTCTCCCTTTTGAAAAACCATTATCAAGTAAGAAAGCACTTAGGCGTTCATACCAAGCACGAGGTGCCTGTTTAAGTCCATAGAGTGCTTTCTTAAGCTTGAAGACATGATCAGGTTTTTAAAAATCTTCAAAACCGGAGGGTTATTCAACAAAGACTTTCTCTTTTAAAAATCCATTCAAAAATGTACTTTTTACATCCATTTGAAATAATTTAAAATCATTAAAACATGCAAATGCACAAAATATGCGGATGGCTTCTAGTCTAGCAACAGGAGCATATGTCTCGTCATAATCAATACCTTCTTCTTGATTATAACCTTGTGCCACTAGACGTGCTTTGTTGCGTAAAACTTGTCCATCTTTACTAAGTTTATTTTGGAACACCCATTTGGTACCAATTATCGATTGGCCAATAGGTTTAGGAACGAGTTCCCAAACTTGGTTTCTCTTAATTTGATTTAGTTCCTCTTGCATGGCATTAATCCAAAACTCGTCAGAAAAGGCATCTTCTATATTCTTAGGTTCTATTTGAGAAATGAAAGCTAAACTTGCTGCTATTTTAGAATCCCTAAGAGAGGAGCATGTACTTACACCTTTTGATACATCACCTATGATGAGTGTCTCAGAATGATCTGGTAAGAACTTTAATGAATCAAATTTTTGAGTCAGATCTTCCACGGGACTCTTCTCAGTTTTTGCTTGTACATCTTCATCATCACTGTCGCTAGATCTGTGACTATTGAGCTCATCAAAAGTAACGTTAATTGATTCTTCAACAATCATAGATCTTTTATTGAAAATTCTATATCCCTCACTCTTAGCAGCATATCTGAAAAATATCCTTTCATCTGCTTTAGAGTCGAACTTTTTCGAGTTATCCTTGGGGTTCATGATAAAACAGCGACATCCAAAAACTTTGAAATAAAAAATATTTGGAATCCTTCCAAACCAAACTTCATATGGTATTTTCTTCGAGATAGGTCGAATCAACACCCTATTTAAAATATGATAGGTTGTGCTAACAGCTTCTGCCCAAAAATACTTAGAAAGATTATGCTGATTCAGCATGACTCTAGCCATTTCATTTAGAGTACGGTTCTTTCGCTCCACAAAACCATTCAGTTGGAGAGTTCTAGGACAAAAAAATTCGTGTAATATCCACTATCATCATAAAACTTTTTAAAATCAGAATTTACGAATTCGCCACCATGATCACTTCGGATACGAGTAATCATGAAGCCTTTTTCGTTTTGTACCTTTTTGCAAAATATCTGAAATTCAAAAATAGTATCACTTTTGTTTGATAAAAAAATAAACCCAAGTAAAATGAGAGAAATCATCAACAATAACAAAAGCGTAGAGCTTACCGCCAAGACTAGAGACTCTACTAGGATCAAATAAATTCATATGTATCAACTGCAACGGTCTAGAAGTACTTACAGCGTTGATGGATTTAAATTTAGACCTATGTGCTTTATTCTTTTCACAGTCATCACATACCATATCTCTCTTGAATGGAATCTCGGGGAGCCCTTTTACCAACTTCTTAGTGCTCAGTCGTGAGATAGTGTCCATATTTGCATGCCCTAGTCTCATGTGCCATAGCCAGCTTTCATCTAGATTAGCTACTAGGCATCTTCCTGCATTATTAGTACTCTCCAGAAAGAAAACATAAATATTGTCTTCTCTAATCCCATCATATACGGGATTACCAGATGACATATCATATATGGTACATTTGTCTTTTACAAAATTGATACCATAAACATTATCAGCCAAATGACTTATGCTTAGTAGGTTATGTTTTAATTCTGTGACTAGACAAACATCCTTTATTACTAGATAAGAAGATATACCGACAGTGCCATTACCAATAATATCACCTCTCAAATTATTTTCGAAGGAGACATATCCTTCTTTCTTTATCGATAGCATGGCAAACAAAGATGCATCACCAGCCATGTGCCACGAACATCCGCTATCGAGGATCCACTTGCTTTTAGCATGAGAGGGTTGAGGGTCCACCTACAAAACAAGTAGATGAATCCTTTGGTACCCATTTACTGAAGGATCCATATTGATTAGTTTTAGGCCTCCAGAATAAGATGCGATTGTCAACAAGTTTTCTTGCTAAACAATACTGTGATATGTGTCCATATGTACCATAATATGTGCAAGTAAGTTTAGAACCAGTAGTTGTAGAAACTGTGTTGACATGCTTGTTCGGTCTCTTGGAAAATCTATAAGTGAAAGCATGGTGATAGTCGTGTTTCCTTCGTGCTTTCTGATTTTTAGTCCTCATAGGTGTATGCTTAGCATTAGGACTAAACTTAGGCTGTGTAACAAGTATTGCCTGTTTACCTAACTTGATTTCTAACTTTTTAGAAATTGCAACAGACTCTTCATATTTAGCAGTCATATCTGAGAGTTTTTGTTCTGTGACTAAGTGCTTCTTCTTCTCTATGTCATATAACTCTTATATTTTGACATAGTCTCTTTCTTTCTTATCAACCTTGAGGATAGCCTCATGATAGTCTCCTTTGAGTTTGGCTATCTCTTTCGTGTTACCGGTAGTAGACGTCTCTTTAATATCTTCAATAAGACTGGACAGTCTAGCTATCTCGGTTGTATATGCCTTAATCTCTTTTCGAGATTGCTTATACTTGTCATGCACAGTTCTGTGTTCTTCAAGTAATTTACTAAAGGCATTTTCTAATTCATCGAAAGTAAAATTATCATATATAGGGTTTGAGGATACCTTATCAAACGCCATAAGACAGATATTGGCATTTCCGCAGGGTCTGTCTTCTTCCTCTGTTTCACTGGCATCACTTTCATGCCAGATACTTGTGTTAGCATACTTTCGACTGATTGTTGCTTTTCTGCTTGATCTTGATCCGTTATATGGACTACTTTTGTTCGAAGTTGGACAGTCCTTTTTTATGTGTCCTGACTTCTTGCATCCAAAGCATATGGTTTCATCTTCATTGCTTTCTTGGATATCTCTCTTCCTTCTGTTTGATTTCTCAAACTTTAGAAATTTCATGAAGTTCTTCACTAGTAGGACTTGTTCATCACCACTTGATGATTCTTCATCAGAATCATTGCATATAGATTTTCTGACTTGAGCTTTGAAGGCAATAGACTTTTCTTTTGGGGTTGCTTCTTCAAACTCTTGCAGATCAAGCTCATGGGTCATGAGCTTGCCCATCAGTGTTTCTAGATATATGGTGGTGAGATTGTTTCCTTCAATGATTGCTGTTGCCTTCGGGTTTCAGTTCTTGGTTAGAGCCCGTAGCACTTTTCTGATCTTCTCATGATTGCTATAATCCTTACCAAGAGATTGCAAAGGATTAGTAATATCAAGAAAACGTGTGAACATCTGTGTAATTGACTCACCCGATTTCATCTTAAAAGCTTTATATTCCTGTGTTAGTCTACTGATTTTGGATTCTTTCACTTGGGAAGTACCTTCATGAGTTACCTCAAGAAGTTTTCAAATCTCGTGAGACGTTTTACAGGTTGAAACTCTGTTGAACTCCGTTTTGTCAATTGCACAGAATAGTGCGTTGATGGCACGAGCATCTAGACTAGCCTTATCTTTTTCAGCCTCTCTATATTTGTATGAGGCTTGTCTACAAGCTAGCCGTCAACCACTGTAGGTGGTGGTTTCTTATAACCGTCAATAACTATAGACCAAAGATCAAAGTCAAGAGACTTTAAGAAGAAAGTCATCCGTGTTTTCAAGTAGGTATAATTTGTACCATCAAATAGTAGGGGTCTATTTGTAGATTTTTGTTCACCGTTGAATATTGATTTCATGGCTGCCATATATATACTCTCTGAGGTTTGTTATATTAGAATATAACCTGCTCTAATACCAATTATAGGACCGTTGAGCACCTCTAGAGGGGGGGTGAATAGAGTGAGTGCGAGTGCAGCGAAAAATAATCACCAATTTAAATTTTAAACTATGGCAGTAAATAAGAGACAATAAATATATAAAGCAAGAGATAGAGAGATCAAACTCAGTGACACAGCCGTGTATACTGGTATCCCTCTGAGAGGACTAATCCAGTCTCGAGTACTCTTGCTCGATGTTAATCCACTAAGGCACAAGCTAATTGAGAGCTTGCAGTCTCTTACAACACCGTGCTTGGTGACAAGTGCACGACCAACTTCACAACACTGTGCTTGGTGACGAGCGCACGACCGGCTCCACAACAAAGATAATTGTTGTACATTGAACAACCTCTTTACAACTCTTGAACACCAAAAGACTCTAGATCTAAATAGATATTACTGGCTTTTGGCTAAGAGGAGTATATGTGTGATATGAAAACTTTTGATCGGGTGAAAATACTTATTGAATAGAGAAAAGAAGATGAAGAATGAATGAGTGATTTGAAATGAAAAACTCTCTTCTATTTATAGGTGTTTTCTGAGACCGATCTCGGGCAGAGTTCTGGCAGAGTTCTGATGCAAAGATTTCGCATATGTACGTTGCATGCAGATTTGGAGGCAACGGATATTTGAATTCAAACAGACCGAACTTGGGCCGAACTCGGTTTGAGTTTTGTCTAGGAGAATGTTGAATATTTGTCAAATTCTGTTGCAAAAAATGATTTTGAACTTTTGGAAAAATGGAATGAGAATAGGTAAGCTTTATAGAAATGTGGACTGAGATTAACCTAAGCCAGTATTACCTAATCGATCTTACAATTTAAATCCTAGACGCAATAAAGATAAAATACACAATAAATTATAAAATGACTCGGACTGGATCCCAATGAAAGTAATCTTCGGATTGATGATTTATGTGCTGATGATGCAGTAGTACGATGCTTGTTGATATTGATTTCACAAGTCCTGAAATGATTAGCAGCAGTTCGTATATTTTGTGTATTGACTTAAGTTCATGTCGATTATTAAAATCGGGTGTGACCATGGAATGGGCCAACATGTAACATAATTGGATGTGATGTTGTACATATAATTGTAATCTAGCATATAAGTAAGTGTGTCATTGGGTACATTTTCCATAGGGCACCATAAGGGATCTATTCTTTTTAATATGTCATGACCTATGTGTATGTATATGGGTATATATGCTTATATATTATATGTGTGGCTGCATTTTGTCATTTGTGTGAGAGTTGGGTATGAGTGTCTAACAAAAGAGTGCCTATAGGAGAGGCATAGGACATCAATGAGCAGAATTTGCCACTAGCTACCTATTTTTATTAGTGTAACAATCCTGTGTATGTACAGCATTTGACACTTAAGTGTGTTCATGTGTGGATGTCCAGGTAGTTGACAGGAAAATCAGGTTATTGTAGCAGCAGTTGGTAGGGATATGCGTGTAGGACTTGCCTCAGGTTGCGGTTCTGATTACAGGTTTCCCTATAGGGATTAGATTGGAGTATAGGCTTTGGAAATGAATTGTGCATAGGTCTTCGCCTTGGCATCTGAAATGCCAGTGTCCGTGAAGGGCCTAACCAGGTGTGTAGAAGCTTGGGTGTGTGTGTACACACACAGAGTAGTGGTATCAATGTGCAGGGAAGAACCCCTATGGGTTTGTGTGCAGTAGGCTTATGGCACAGCAGTAATAGAAAGGATACAAGTACAGTAGCAGGGTAGGATATGAGCCTAGGGGGGAGTGCAGGCTTGTATTTCAGTTATAGGAATAAAGATAGTGTAATAGTGTAACAGTGAGGAAACTTACCTTTATCTGCACGCATGAGAATGTGCTTGTTATTTGTGTATGTGATCCACTTCCTTGAGTACAGTAAACCCCTCTATTCGAGTGTATTAGTGAGAAGAGAGTTGGTACTAAGTAGTGTGTACATTAGTGTAGTAGTATTCTATAGGATGGGAAATTTTGTAGGGTGTGCTTACCTGTTAGATAAAGGAACCAGGTTGTTACCTGTGTAATGCAGATTGCAGTATAGATAGACACCAGGGGTAAGGGGTTTGTGTGCAAACACAAGTGTTGTGTGTGTAGGATGCTGAGTGCAGATAGTGTGATGACTGTGTATTAAAGAGGGTGTAGTACTAAATGTGTGTATTTGGAAGACAACAGTAAGTTATAGCATATTTGGTTGTAGGTACGCAATGAGTACAAGAGAGAATAGGGTGGACATGTATGCAGGGAATGCATCATAGGTCGTAGGGCTCATGAATGAGTTCCTAGGGCCTAATGGATGGACTAAATACTAATTATCAATCAGATACCTGTGCAGGAGATTAGGAATGTACTTGTGTGTACAGGGAGAATAAATGGGGGCCTTGTGCAATATGCATCCCATGTGCTAGTCATGTGTGCAGAACATGTGTAACCAGGTTAGTTAAAACTGTGTGTATTTTAGGAAAAAGTATTTTCCTATGTACAAGGGTATTATATATCTGTGTACATCTATACATGGGTTTTCCTGTGTATATGAAGGATTAGTGAAGTTGGTTAATAAAATTAGGTAAATGTTAAGAGGGGCCTGTTTGTGGGCTGGTCAGTAGGACACATAAAATTGTATGTCACCTAGGTGGGTTTCCTGGGAGTAGAAGGTGCAGGTGACATGTTAGCTTGTGTGCTAGTGTATGTGTCCATAGGCAAACGGTGTGGTTAGAGAAAGGAGTGGTGGGTAAACTATCTAAATATGTATATGAGAATACTTTTATATACCTATATAGATGTTATGGTAGTCTTATAAAAAAAATCATATAACTGTATACAAATACCTATATGGGTTAGGTTATAGTACATTGGTGTGGATATAGGGTATATGGTACCATGGTCAGTAGGGGCATAGACATTATATATATATATATATATATATATATATATATATATATATATATATATTAAAAATATGTATATATATATTAAAAAATATTATGGACATGGGTTATAAATATTAGACAAGACATAGGGTAGGAGTATAGGCCAACCTAGTAGGAAACCAAGACCTAAAAAAGTCCCATAGAGCCTAGATTTAAATTAGATGTTCAGTTAAAACCTTAAATATTGATTTCTATTTGGTTGAACTAATATAGGTTTACTGGGCATCGATTTGGACACCAGTTCTACCTAGTTCCAGCTTAGAGTACAGGCAAGTGCATGTAGTAATTTTATTACATTTTCTCATGTTTTCTCTATTTCATGATTTAGATATTCCTATCGTGTTTGTGCCCCTCTCGTTACACGTGATTGGTATTATATGGATTTATTTCATTATTACCCGTGATTCGTGTCTTATCGTGATTACCATGATTCGTGCATCTTATTTACGTGAATTAAATCCATGAATACTAGTGTCGAACAGGAAAATACCTCAGTAGATGTGTGAACACCCTATCTGTTCTACGTATCTAATCGTATGGATAGCAATCATACATCTCATGTGTGATTTATCGTATCGTGTGGATAGCAATCGCACATTATCGTGTGCGATTTGCCGTATTATCCGAGTCATTCACATGCCGAACCTAATATTTCAAATAACACCTAGAAGTTAAAAATTTGACATTGTTCTCTATCTGTTCACATCATTATTATTTATTTCTCACATCCACTGTTTTTGCCTGTTCTATTAAATTATTTATTAGTCTTACTTGTTTACTCTATTTTTATATATCCTAACTCTTGTTATATAGTCATTATTAATTATGAACTGTCATTCAGTATTTGTACTTGCTCTAATCCTGACTGGATAACCTCATTTTTAGGCGATGAGTTACAGGCTTGTGCCTCACCTATTACAGACTGACAAAAGATTTAGTACCTAAGATAGAGTTGGGTATATTGGAGGGCCAGGCTGTTGCAGAGGCCGCGATGTGGCAGAGGATGCTTAGCTCTAGCCTAATTATATTTTATAGATTCTGATCCAGATTTGTCACTGAAATTACATACTTGGGCTATATATATTATATTTGGTGACTTTGCGTTTATTTGGTTTTGCTGGATTATATTCTCACTCTGGATTGCATTTTATATTATATCCTAGAACACTTTATCTAGTTTCATGTGATTGAGTACAAAATTCATATTTTTATATCTCTGGATAACTTATCATTGTGAGATGATCATTCATTTTATGTAGATGGGATTTTATATGTTGATAGGCAACTTTCTACCGCCAATGCTGCAGCGAGAACATACCCGTGACTCATGCTCAATTTCGGGTATTGTCGTGACACGTTTTTATGGTGGTCCATACAGGTCCAACTTCACAATTAGTACAAATGTCGTGGTAGTACCTAGGTTTAGTGGTGCTATTACGAACCTTCAATAGGATAGGGATTACTAGGTGGTTTAGGAAGTACTCAATCACAACTAGTATTTCTATTCTGCATAAATATGCTATCTTTAACTCTATTCTTGAATGAATACTATCTTCTAATATCTGTCATTCCTTGATATCTTGTCTTGTGCCATATTGATTTTTTCTTTGTTTTAATTTTCCCCAGGATGGCACTAATGACTAGGGCTTGTGTATCGGGAGCAACAACCCCATCTACCACTTCTAAGAGGTCGACGACTTCTCGACCGCCTCCTCGAAGAGCGACTGATGTTGTTCCTCTACCGGTTCAGGAGACTGTATCGACTGTTCCAGTCCAGGGAACTGCATCGACTGTTCCAACCTCGAAGGCCATTCCAGCTATTTTAGAGGGTCTACCTTCTCCACCACCATTTTTTTTCTCCGATGCATGTCCACTGATGGGTCACAGCTGTTTGCTCTTATCTAGGGCATGGCAGATGCTAAGAGGATTCAGGCTGAGGCTCAGAAGGAACAAGAAGAGACATACCGAGCTCAGACACAGCTGATGAGGGAGAGCATAGAGAGTGCTCATCAGGTAGCACTAGAAACCTTGGAGAGGGTTACTATGCAGCAGCCCTCTCTGCAGCAGCAGAAGCGGGGTACCATTTTTGACTTCAAGAAGATATGTACCCGAGAGTTCAAGGGTATGGAGGGTGTCCTTTACGCAGACGAGTGGCTCAAGGATATGGAGAGAATTTTGCGGGTAGCTCAGATTTGGATAACCTGAAGGTTGAGGCGGTTGGCCTACAGCTCTTTGATCTAGCGCTCACTTGGTTTCGGATTGAGCCCCAGTTATCAGCACCTGGACTAACTTGGGATGGGTTCAAAGATCTCTTCAAGAAGAAGTTTTATCAGCACCTAGTGCATGAAGGATTATTGGTGGATGAGTATGCCGCCGAGTTTAGCAAACTGAGCCAGTTTATTGAGCATATGGTAAAGGATTCTGTGGACAAAGCCACAAATTTAGGAGGGGTTTGGCCAAGGAGATCCAAGTGCATGTCACTACACACAAGGATATGACTTTTGCTGATTTAGTAGCACTGGCTCAGGTGGCAGAGGAGGACTTGGGTTTCAGACCCAAGAGGGATCGAAATTCTATCGGGGATGGTAGCGGTCAGGCACTGCAAAGCCTCCCAATTTCCAGTCGAAGGATTTCCAGCCACCAGCCCGAGCAGTAGTCCCGAATCAGCCTCAGAGGCAAACTCGACCAGCTCTTATTTGTGCCTACCGTAGGAAGACTGGGTACTCTTGGGATGTGTGCAAGAAGAGGCATGGTATATGATTGTTATGTGGATCTTCTGCGTCCCAGTTGAGGGAGTGTCCTTCGGCACCTCCTCGTCCAGCTAAGGGGATGGCTCTTGCACCTAGAGCATCGACGATGTCTATTGTAGAACAGCCGCAGAGGGGGCCATTACTTACTCAGCAGCAGCTCTTTGCCCAGCATCAGCAAAGGGGCAAGGCCTTTGCTATGACGGTCAAGGTGATGGAGTCACCTTCTGATGTGATCACGGGTTTAGTACTTATTGATTAATTTCCAGATTGCTTTGTTTCATTCTGGTGCTACTCATAGTTCCATATCTGTGGCTTTGATGTTTAAGCATAACATTAGATATGTGCCTTTGGATAGTAGTTGTAAGATTTTGACTAGCGGAGGCATTATCCTAGTCAAAGATATCTGCATTGAGCATCACATTACTTTCAGAGGCATGGATTTGTGTGTCAGCTTACTCGTAATGCCTTTTTCGAGCTTTGATATAGTTTTCGGAATAGATTGGTTGTGTAAAACCCATAATTTTAAGTTTATTTAGTTGATATTTGGTCAGACATGTACCATATCCGACCTGAACCCGCTAACCCAATTAGCTTAAACTACCCGTTCAATGCACTCTTCCCCGATCCACTTTCTCAGCCGGAAATCCCCCCCCCCACGTAACCCCCTCTCTCCTCCTTCACGTAATAACCTCAGAAACTCATCTCCCGCTCATAGAAATCCACAGAACATCTCTCTCCCTCACCACCTTCACAAACCCCTTCCATCTCCCTCTACACTTCTCCTCTCCAAAATCGGAGCGCACCCCGACGCACCCTGCGACGCCCCAGACCAAGCAACACCCCACTCGGGGCATTTTTAACATGCGCCAACCGACCCCGACCGGTTGCAGGACCCTGCCAGCACCATGCCTGCCTCCTATCGGACCTCCGCACGCACCAGCCTATTTTTGTGACGCACAATGCCTCCCCGACCGGTCCCCACGCGCATCCAGCGCTCTTTGAGCGTACAGCAACGCCCACGCGTGCTGTCCAGGCCGCGACCCGCCGGCCAGTGCCTGAGTGCCCCGCTGGCCCGTGCCCCGTACGAGACAGCACCTGCTCAAGCTGAAGCTAATTACGAGCAGACTGTGATTATGAGAGAGGGCATGGAGAATGCCCATAATGTGGCTATGGCAGCACTAGACTTGGCACAGTCAGATCAGAGGCCTGCCTAGGTAAAATAAGAATAAATTATTAAGTTTTATGTTTCATTGGAGAAATGTAAGTCTGACAGGCAGCCTATTATCCTAGAAAAGGTTGGAAATATCAAGATCTTTAAGAAGTTGGATCCACGCCCTTTCAAAGGAACAGAGAGCCTCATCTATGCGGATGAATGGCTGGACGACATTGAGCGACCTTTCAGCATTGCTCGACTCCCAGCCATCTTATGGTAGAGGCTGTAGCTCTACAGCTCAGGGATCTGGCCAGTATATGGTACAAAAATGATCCCAGGTTCCAGACTGGAGGAACCTCCTAGCATTCCTTCAAGAAGCAGTTCAAACAAAAGTTCTTTTCGGAAGCCGCCCTAGAAGCTATGGGGAGGCAGTTCCATGATCTGATGTAGGAAGACCGTACCATTGAGGAGTACGCAGCTGAGTTCAACCGGCTTAGCAGATTTGCACCCCGTCTGGTAGAAAACCCAGCGGAGCGTGCCAAAAGTTTCGGCAAGGACTGCGAGAGGAGAGCCGCACCTTGGAAGCTGCAAATGGTACGAAGACTTATGACAAGATGTTGAAGGTGGCTAAGGATGTTGAGGGAACACTACCAAAATTTATCGTTTTAGCGACGGCCCTATCCGTCGCCAATCCGACGGTAATTACTATTAGCGACCGATCACCGACGAATTTTGGCCAAAAAAATCCGTCGGCAATCAGCTCATCGCTAATAACGGTCCGTCGCTACGTAGTCGTCCAACGACGGAATAGCGACGGATTGTCGACATCAGAATACGAAGCATTAACGACGCATTTTCGATGACTGTCGTCCATTTTAACTATTAAGTACTGAACTGTGTAGACAATAGCGACGTAAAATACCGTCGGTAACCCGTCGTAATCGCGTATCAGAGCGTACAGTTCCGTCGCTCATCCGTCGGTAGTCGTCGGTAACGAACGACGGATTAGCGACGGTGTGCTGACGGACTATCCGTCGATCAGGTTCTGGAAATGCTTGGCATTTCCAGCACCATGGCGACGAATTATTCGTCGCTATTCCGTCGATATATATCGACGGAATACGGACGGATTATCCGTCGAGCATGTTCTAGAAATTCTTGGTATTTCCAGAATAAGGGCGACGGATAGGTCGTCGCTATTCCGTCGAACTATATACCATGCCGACGGATATTCCGTCGACCATCCGTCGCTACCTGGAAACATTTTCAAATCTCCAGTTAGCGACGGAATAGCCGTCGAAAAGTAGTCGAAAACTGGTAATCCCCGTCGCTAAATGGTCACAAGTCCGTCGCTAACTGAGAATATTTTGAAAAAAGAATTACAGCACTATCCCTGTTCGCAAAAATATGCATAAACCAAACCAATATATAATGCACACCAATTATCCAACAATCACATAGACCAAATATATAATGCACACCAATTATCCAAGAATCACATAGACCAAATATGCACATACGAATTTAATGCACACCAATTATCCAAGAATCATATAGACCAAACCAAATTAATATAAAATAGACATCGATTATCCGAAAGAGTAACCTAATATCCATCGTTATAATCTGATCATAGCACAAATATTCCAAAATTTTCACAAATATTCTAAAACACATAGAAAAATCGACTTTGGCCTCAACAAAGACCACAAGTCAGACGATGAATCCTCACAGCCAGGGATCATAGTTGCGTTGAGGCATGTATCATTCTATCAGCCACTTTGCATACGAAGGCTCAATCTGGTTGAGGTCTTCTGTAGGGACAGGAGGGTCGGTCCCGATGCTACTACTCTCTGACGGTGGCTCCTCCTTAACTTCAAGCTTGGGAGCAATCTCTTCCCTGATGGTCATCGGTTCTTCCTTGACCTCGACTTTTGGTAACACCTTCTCCTTAACAGTCACCGGCTCTTGTTTGACGACGGAGACTTCCTCCGTGTCGACCTCCAAGGGTTTCTTGCCTCGACCCCTTCCTCGACTAGCAGCACCACCTCGACGAGTCCTAGGAGCCATCTTTCTGACAACAAAAATTTTCATATAGGGTAAAGAAATTTACTCAAGTTATAAAAGTTGTGACGTTGGTTTTTTGTGTTCATCATTATTAGAGGGAGCAGTACTGGAAAAGTTGTGACGTTGGTAGCATGAGAGAGTAAAAATCTGTATCACAAGACAAACAGAATTACTATGTAATCATGTACTCACCAATAACCGGATATAACTGGATTCGTTGAGCCTATCGTGCAGTAATTGGTAGATCCGCTGGTATAGGCCGGATGTACTTAGTATCTAGTGTATTAGATTAGTATCGGTCTATCGGTTTGGTATAGGATGTATCATATTGGTATTGGCCTTAACAGATTGGTATCGTCCTATATCCGATATGTACATGTATCGGCCGAATAGCTAGGATTCATATTGGCCTTATCGATTTGGTATCGGTCATATTCGATAGGTATCGGCCGTGTTGGATTAGTATAGACCATTTTGGATTAGTATCGTGGAAGGTTTAGTAACAACTGTACTTGGATTTCTCTCTTCTCGAGCTAGAATACCATTGCAAGAGAATCACCAGATCATGATTGGCCAGTTATAGTAACATACATGCTTCCTTTTCCATCAGGAAAAGCGAGATTGAAAAGGAAGTATGTATGTTCTGTAACTGGCCAGTTACGCTCTCGTGACTCTTGCAATGGTAATCTAGCTCTAGAAGAGAGAAATCCAAGTACAGTTGTTACTAAACCTTCCACGATACTAATCCGAAATGGTCTATACTAATCCAACACGGCCGATACCTATCTGATATGACCGATACCAAATCGATAAGGCCAATATGAATCCTAGCTATACGGCCGATACATATCGGATAGGACGATACCAATTCGCTAAGACCAATACCAACCGATACGGCCCATACCAAAATGATAGATCGATAGTAATCCGATACGGTCAATACTTATAAGTACCTACGGTCCAGGAGGTTGATCCGCTAGTACATCCATGTATGATCAACGAAGTAACGATCCATTTCAATTTGGATGTGAAAATCTGTATTGTAAGACAAACTAAACATAATCAGTTCTATTTCATATGCTTAATTACCAATTATGAGAACGAATGGCTCAGAACACAACCCAAAATTCATTCTAGCATACATTAGTATGAATCATCTATGTTCTGTACATATGGTGTAGTATATGTTCTTATCGTATCTAGTATCTGAAGGACGTAACAGAATCAAGATGAACTCACTAATGTAATACTAAGACATCATCTACTACTATATAAAATATAGTGATAGGTTGTCATATCATCATTGCCGAGGGATGAGGGTCGGAGGACAGTCAACTTTATCTACGGCTACATAGTTTCTGTCTCGCCAGTCGAATGGCTTAATTGCCAAGTATCGGAATGAATGGCTCAGAACACAACCCAAGATTCATTCTAGCATACATTAGTGAGTTTATCTTGATTCTGTTATATCCTTCAGATACTAGATACGATAAGAACATAGATGATTCACACTAATGTATGCTAGAATGAATCTTGGCTTGTGTTCTAAGCCATCCGTTCTGATCAAGCATCTTCCTTCTCCTCTCCTCCACTATGGCTCTGAACCCATCTGCTCCTCCCTAATTCCCTTCTTTTTATTTGACTCTTTCAGCCACATATGATATCCAGCTCAAGTGTAGAGTCAAGAGAGAAGAAGTGGGCAGGAAGAGGAGGAGGAAGCAGCACAGCCGGCGGCATGACCCGGAGGAAGTACAGAGGTTTTCTTCAACAGACGTAGAAGAACTATAAGGATATATCTTTTCACAATATATCACCTTGTCAAAGATCCTTAATGTGACAACCATGTTACCGCGGTGTCGGAAGACTAACATGTCATAATTTTCTAAGCCGTGTGTTTTGACATAATCCTCCAAACTCTTTCATGCTATGTAATAATGCAAGATTACTACATAGGAGGAAAGAGTTGGGAAGATTATGTCAAAACACACGGATTAAAAACTTATGACATGTTAGTCTTCCGACACCGCGGTAACATGATATTCACATGAAGGGTCTTTGACAAGATGACATGTTGTGAAAAGATATATCCTTATAGTTCTCCTATGGCAGTTGAAGAAAACCTCTGTACTTCCTCCGGGTCATGCCGCCGGCTGTGCTGCTTCCCCCTCCTCTTCCTCCCACTTCTTCTCCCCCGACTCTACACTTGAGCTGGATATCATATGTGGCTGAGAGAGTCAAATAAAAAGAAGGAAAGTAGGGAGGAGCAGATGGGTTCAGAGCCATGGTGGAGGAGAGAAGAAGGAAGATGCTTGATCAGAACGGATGGCTCAGAACACAAGCCAAGATTCATTCTAGCATACATTAGTGTGAATCATCTATGTTCTGTACATATGGTGTAGTATATGTTCTTATCGTATCTAGTATCTGAAGAACATAACAGAATCAAGATGAACTCACTAATGTAATACTAAGACATCATCTACTACTATATAAGATATAGTGATAGGTTGTCGTATCATCATTGCCGAGGGATGAGGGTCGGAGGACAGTCAACTTTATCTACGGCTACATAGTTTCTGCCTAGCCAGTCGAATGGCTGCAGGGACTATGTCCTGATCACCATGTCGTACCGTAGACTAATGCAAATGGAGCTGGAAATATCCGTTGCTAACCGGTCACAAAAATATGCATAAACCAAACCAATATATAATGCACACCAATTATCCAACAATCACATAGACCAAATATGCACATACGAATTTAATGCACACCAATTATCCAAGAATCATATAGACCAAACCAAATTAATGTAAAATAGACATCAATTATCCTGAAGAGTAACCTAATATCCGTCGTTATAATTCGATTTATCTTCAAGTGTGAGAACGGATGGCTCAGAACACAACCCAAGATTCATTCTAGCATACATTAGTGTGAATCATCTATGTTCCGTACATATGGTGTAGTATATGTTCTTATCGTATCTAGTATCTGAAGAATGTAACAGAATCAAGATGAACTCACATAATGTAATACTAAGACATCATCTACTACTAATAAGATATAGTGATAGGTTGTCGTATCATCATTGCCGAGGGATAAAGATCGGAGGACAGTCAACTTTATCGACGGCTACATAGTTTCTGCCTCGCCAGTCGAATGGCTGCAGGGACTATGTCCTGATCACCATGTCGTACCGTAGATTAATGCAAATAGAGCTGGAACTGGAGCCAATATACAGTACTACTTCACCATGTCGTATCATTTTACTCTCTGTCTCTCTCTCTCCTCCTCTCCTCCTCCGGCGCTCTTACTCTCTTCGGCGCTCTCACACTACTAATTCCTATGTGTTTTAAGTGTGAGAACGGATGGCTCAGAACACAACCCAAAATTCATTCTAGCATACATTAGTGTGAATCATCTATATTCTGTATACATATCGTGTAGTATATGTTCTTATCGTATCTAGTATCTGAAGGATATAACAGAATCAAGATGAACTCACTTAATGTAATACTAAGACATCATCTACTACTATATAAGATATAGTGATAGGTTGTCGTATCATCATTGCCGAGGGATGAGGGTCGAAAGACAGTCAACTTTATCTACGGCTACATAGTTTCTGCCTCGCCAGTCGAATGGCTGCAGGGACTATGTCCTGATCACCATGTCGTACCGTAGATTAATGCAAATAGAGCTGGAAATATCCGTCGCTAACCGGTAACTAGTCCGTCGCTAACTGAGATTGTCACATACACATATGTATATCATAGCTAGATGTATAGATATATACATCTATACAGAAGCACACAACTGATAGAACTCGTACTGTCCTTGAGACAGTGAACATATACACCATGAATCCAAACCCCATATTCATATTTACTAATCCAAACACCACCAAACTAATGGAACACCCAATATGGATAACACATTATTTAGCCAATATATAAACTCAGATGAATTTGAGAAGCAAAGCCACCCGCCGCCCTCGACCAAAGCCCGCCGCCCCAAGCCCGCCGCCCAGTAGTTCGGTTGCATATATATATGAAGAGTGCTTATGGCTGTGCGTCGGTTGCAAATAGCCCCGACGCCCCCGCCCCAAGCCAGCCGCCCAGCCCCCGACGCACCCGCCCCAAGCCAGCCGCCCAGCCCCCGACGCCGCCGCCCCAAGCCCACCGTCCAGCCCTCGACCCAAGCCAGCCGTCCAGTCCCCGACGCGCCAGCCCCAAGCCCGCCAACCAGACCCCAACGCCCCCGCCCCAAGCCCGTCGCCCAGCCCCCGACGCACCCGCCCCAAGCCAGCCGCCCAGCCCCCGACCCAAGCCAGCAGCCCAGCCCCCGACGCCCCAGCCCCAAGCCCACCTACCAGACCCCGACGCCCCCACCCCAAGCCCACCACCCAGCCTCCGACCCAAGCCAGCCGCCCAGCCCCCGACGCCCCCGCCCCATGCCAGCCGCCTAGCCTCCGACGTCGCCGCCCCAAGCCCACCGCCCAGCACCCGACCCAAGCTAGCCGCCCAGCCCCCGACGCCCCAACCCCAAGCTCGCCTCCCAGACCCCGACGCCCCCGCCCCAAGCCCACCGCCCAGACCCTGACCCAAGCCAGCCGCCCAGCCCCCGACGCCCCACCCCCAAGCCCGCCGCCCAGCCCCCGACGCCCCCGCCCCAAGCCTACCGCCCAGCCCCCGACCCAAGCCAGCCGCCCAGCCCCTATACGACACCACGAGAGAGAGAGAGATCGAGAGAGAGAGAGAGGGGGGGTTACCTTCGGGAGAGAGAGAGGAGAGGACGCCGACGTCGACGACGACACCGACGCCGATCACCGAAGCCGACACCGGCGAGAGAGAGAGAGAGAGAGAGAGAGAGAGTGAATTTGGAGGGAATGCGAAAAGTTCCTCCCGCCGTTTCATTTAAAGTCTGGTACGTATATATAGCGACGGACTAGCGACGTAGAAAACCCCGTCGCCCAGTAGTCGCCGTATTTGATAAGTGCCGACTGAATATCCGTCGCTACGTAGTCGAAGAAATGTACCGCCAAATTCCTACACAATTCCCGCCAAATAATCGACTACGTAGCGACGACTGGACATCCGTCGCTATAATTCCGACAGCCTAGCGACGGATATGCGACCTTTCCTCCCCCTAAAATTAAAATAAAAATAGCAAAGGCGTGTGGTCGGTAATCAGTCGGTGAGCGGCCACGAAGCCGTCGCTAACGCCGACGGAAAAATTCTGTCGCTAAATATCCGTCGCTAATTTAGTGTATTTTGGTAGTGGAAGCTCATCTGCCCGACCTAAGAGGGAGCACCCAGGATCCGACAGCAACTACCAGGGTAACAACAAGAGGCCCAACAACAACAACAATAATTGGCCCTCTCATCCTCAGCAGCAACAATATCCATCAGCACCCAACAAGGTACCCCAGTACCATCAACATAAAACAACCAACTGTACCTATTGCAAGAGGACTGGTCACACCGCAGACATCTGTAGAAAGAAGCTGGGATACTGCCTTGCTTGTGGATCTGCCACTCACCAAGTGAAGGACTGTCCGACCTCATTCATCAGGACTGGAGCTAGACAGCAGAGAGGTCCATTACCCACCCAGCAGCAGTGCTACAACCAGCAGAGCGTCGGGCAAGCTTTTGCCTTGGCCGTTGAGGAGCCAGAAGCAGAGCCAGAGACTGAAGAAGTTGTCATCGCAGGTGCTACTTTATTACATTCACACCCGGCTTTAGCTTTTTTTGACTCTGGTGCTTCACATAGTTTCATATCATCGAACTTTATTGCTGCATATCATATAGATGTAGGATGTAGTAAGATGATATACAGAGTAATGACCGGAGGTAGACCTATCCCCATCACAGAGACTTGCACCTGCCCTATCACTATCTCAGGCATACCTTCCTAGCACCCCTCTTAGTCATGCCTCTCCTTAACTATGATGTAGTCTTGGAAATGGACTGGTTGAGCAGGCAGCTCGCGCTGATAGACTGTCATCGGGGTTGTGTCATCTTTAGTCCACCTGGAGGACCTAAGTTTGTACCTCCATTACAGAAGATATCGGATCCCCTCATCCCCTTATAACAGAATTCCTAGACGTCTTCCCCGACAATCTCCCAAGATTACCCCCTGGTCGTGATGTAGAGTTCACTATCGACCTAGTACCTGGCTCTTCTGCTATCTCACAGCGATGCTACAGAGTCAACCCCAAGGACGCTAAGGAGATGAAGGACCAGATTAATGAGCTCAAGTCCCAGGGATTCATCAGAAATAGAGCTTCACCCTAGGGGGTACTAGTCTTGTTCGTGCCCAAGAAGGACAGAACCGTATGGATGTGCATAGACTACCGGGCATTGAACAACATCACCATCAAGAACAAGTACCCTCTGCCCAGGATTAACGATCTCTTCGACCAGTTGATCGGAGTGAAGGTCTTTTCGAAGATCGATCTCACGTCTGGATTTCACCAAGTCAAAGTACGGAAGGAAAATATACCAAAGACAACATTCAACACCAAATACGGACAATATGAGTTCTTGGTCATGCCCTTTGGACTTATAAATGTCCCAACAGTGTTCATGAATCTCATGAACAAGGTCTTCCATGAGTATCTGGACCAGTTTGTCATTGTCTTCATCGACGACATCCTGATCTACTCAAAGACCCAAGAAGAACACGAGAAGAACTTACTGATAGTCTTAGAAACGTTGAGGAAAGAGAAGCTATATGGTAAGTTGTCCAAGTGCGAGTTCTTCTTAGACAAAGTGGATTTTTTTGGCCACGTTGTCACAGGAGAAGGCATATCAGTGGATCCCAAGAAGATAGCAACTGTGGAGTCATAGACGATGCCCAGTTCAGTTACAGAGATCAGAAGCTTCTTGGGCTTAGCAGGGCATTACAAGAAGTTCGTAAAGGACTTCGCAAGGATTGCTGAGCTTATAACGAAGCTAACCAGAAAGAATGAAGAATTCGTCTGGACCGAGGCATGCCAGGCATCATTTTAGGAGATGAAGAGAAGGTTGACATCAGCACAAATTTTGTCGCTACCCTCAGGATCAGGTGGATTCTCCATCTATAGCGATGCTTCCGGCAAAGGATTGAGATGTGTGCTACAGCAGCATAGAAATGTAATTGCTTATGCTTTTCGATAGTTACGGAACCATGAGAAGAACTACCTGACACATGACCTGGAGCTGGCAGCAATCATCTTCGTCCTGAAGCTCTGGAAGCACTACCTAAACGGCGAAAAGGTAGAGATATACACAGACCACAAAAGTCTAAAGTATGTCTTTACACAGAAGGAACACAACATGCGCCAGATGCGGTGGCTAGAGCTCATAAAGGATTTTGATGTCAATTTCTAGTACCATCTGGGTAAGGCTAACGTAGTTGTTGATGCGCTTGGTCGGTACCCGATGGCAATGTTTCTAACAAAGGACCGACATTTGCTAGAAGATATGGAGAAACCTAGGCTGGAGATTGTGCTACCAGAAGTAGTAATATTGAAACTTAGGAAAGAAGCTATTGTATCAGGAGTGGACTCGTCCATGATACAACTACAAGTGCATTCCAGCCTAATCGACAAGGTCGAGAAGACTCAGTTCCAGGAAAAGACACTTTGAAAGCTGAGAGACCGAATATTAGCCGGAACACTAGAGGGTTTCTCCATAGCTGGAGATGGAGCATTGAGGCATGGTACGAGACTTTGCGTGCCGACTGGTGAACTGAGGAACGAGCTGATGAATGAGGCACATCAGTCGCAACATTCTATCCATCCCGGAGCAAACAAGATGTACAAGGATATGAGAGTACATGTATAGTGGCTTGGAATGAACAAAGACGTGATAGAATTTGTCTCCAAGTACTTGATCTGCCAGCAGGTAAAGATAGACCATTAAAGGCCAGAACGATTGCTACAGCCGCTTCCCATTCCGGAGTATAAATGGGAGCATATCACCATGGACATTGTAACGGGATTTTCTAGATCCCAAGAAGGGAAGGATTCCATCTGGGTAATTATAGACAGACTGACCAAGTCTGCACACTTTATTCCTTTCAAGGTTGGTTTATCCACCGAAAGGTTAGTAGCTCTCTACATGGGGAATATCTACCGGCTTCATGGAGTTCTAGTCAGCATTGTATCAGACATGAATACCTGGTTTACTTCATATTACTGGAAGAGTCTGCAGGAAATCTTGGGTACTCAACTAAAGCTCAACACTGCATACCATCCACAAACAGACAGGCAGTCTGAAAGGACTATTTAGACGCTTAAGGACATGCTGAGATCATGCGTCTTACAATTTGGAGGATCTTGGGATAATCATTTACAGCTGTTTGTGTTCCCTTATAATAATAGCTACTAGGCCAGCATCCATATGACACCGTTTGAGGCGTAGTATGGATGTCATTACCGTACTCCACTAGCATGGGATGACGTAGGAGATCGAGTCATGCTGGGACCAGAGATGGTTACAGATGCTGCAGAGAAAATGAAGATGATCAGAGAGACGTTGAGGATTGTACAGGACCGCAAAAGCATTGGGCAGACAGTAAGCATCAAACATTGGAGTTTGAGGCAGGAGAAAAAGTCTTTGTCAGGATTTCTCCTACTAGAGACAAAACAGATTTGGCAGAGCTAGGAAGCTTAGTCCCAGGTATATTGGTCCATTTGAAGTACTAAGCAGAGTTGAAGAAGTAGAATATAGAGTGGCTCTTCCACCTAGTCTCGTGGGCGTGCACAACGCCTTCCACGTATCGCAGTTGAGGTACTACGTATCAGACCCGAGCTATATTGTGGATCACTCAGAACTGGAGATTAGACAAAGTCTCACCGTGCCAGAGCAGTCAGTGGAGATAGTAGATCTCATGGAGAAGAGACTGAGGAACGCTGTGATTTCCCAAATCCAGGTAGCTTGGAGTCACCACTCTCCAAACGCGGCTACCTGGGAGCGAGAGACTGGGATGAGGAAGAAGTATCCTCATCTGTTCAAGGTATGTTCTAACACTCTCTTTCATCATTGGTAGAAATTTCGAGGAGAATTTTTCTAAAGAGAGAAGTTTGTAAAACCCATAATTTTAAGTTTATTTAGTTAATTTTGGTTTAGTCCCGTACCCCATCCAATCCGAACCCGCTAACCCAATTAGCTTAAACTACCCGTTCAACCCACTCTTCCCTCATCTACTTTCTCAGTCGAAACTCACCCCTACGTAACCCCTTCTCTCTTCCTTAACGTAATAACTTCAAAAATTCATCTCCCCCTCACAGAAACACACAGAACATCTCTCTCCCTCACCATCTTCACAAACCCCTTCCATCTTCTGCCACACTTCTCCTCTGTCAAATCCGAGCGCACCCCGATGCGCCCTACGATGCCTCGGACCTAGCAATACCCCACTCGGGGCATTTCCGACGTGCGTCAATCGACCCCGACTGCGACCGACCGCTGCCAAATGGCCGCCGGACCCTGCCAGTGCCCCACCGACCTCCCGTCGACCACCCACTAGACCTTCGCGTGCACCAGCATGTTTCTGCGGTGCAGCGCCTCCCCAACTGATCCACGCAAGCGTCCAATGCGCTTCGCACGTGCCGCCATGGCCCGTGCACGCACTCCCGCATCTCTCGCGTGCACCCCGTGCCACCCTGCGTGCGCCACACCTGTTCTGTCGGCATGCCTTTACGCACATACGTCCGAGTTTCACCGTCGTACGATCTGAGTTCGAGGCCTCCCCTCGGTACTCCGTCAGCATCCTCCCGGTAAGCCCCTGGCCCTTCTGTTAATTTACAGAATGTGAAACCTATGTCTGTTCCAACCGAAATTGAAGGAATAAAGCTCTGTCAATTCCGGGATAGATAGCTAGTTTCCTAAGTTAGACTATGTGAATGTTAATTGGTTAATATGTAATGTTGGCTTAGTGTGGTAATAATGTTATTTATATCATAAATCACTAAACAATATATATATATTTATATATATAATCATAATAGTTTATGTGGTTTAGTTAAGTAAAAGATGGTTAATAAAGTTTAGATTAATACTGCTAGTAGTAATATTTACGGTTAGTTATATTTAACTACTTAGACATATATTTGCCCAATAATGTATATATTAATAAATGGATTATCGTGATAATTACGAAGCTAGATTAAAATATTATTTATTATGTTGTCGATAGCTTTATGTATATAAAATGTTATTTGGTCTAAAAATAAGTTTTATTTTCAAAAGGAATATTTTGTATAGATTCTACCTATTGATTATTATTTATTATAGTTAAATTAGAAACTTTCAGACGAACATTATTTTTAGTAGTAATTTATTACTACCCTTAATTATAATTCTAAAAATATTAGATATTTCTAAATAAATGATTCTCGTAGTATTATAACGATTAAAATAGTTTTTCTTACTATTTAAAAATATCTAGTAAAATATTTCAGTTAGTTTATGTAAATAAAATACTAAATAAATTCAAAAGTATTTTTCTCGGTATTTGTATAAATAGGTAAATCTAATTATAATATTAGTTTACAAAAAATTGTTATTATTTACTAACAAATAAAATATAGTATTTCTCGAATTATTATAAAAGTAATAGTTTTACTAGAAAAACGTTTTGCCAAATATTATGTGACTTATAAGTATTAAAATAATTGTAGCTTTACTCTTCTAGAAATATAAGTCTTGCTAATAAAAAATTAATCTTTAAGTCGTAGTTGACGTTATTAGTCAAAAGCCTTAGTTTGGCAGCTAAGTCATATTTCATTAATGTAGGTTTCAAGCCCCGGACTCAGCTGGAATACTTTCATGTCGTCACCTACAGCACCGGGAACACCAAGGCAAGTTCATACTTATCCAAACTTGTATTTTAGTTAATAATTAAATTTATTGCATCGTAGAACTACTGTATCGACATTTGACTCACGGGATCCCTCTCGGATCATACTGACTACTTGATTGACTCAATGACTCAGGGTTTGGGGAGTAGTGTTAACACCTATGGTCAAAGCCCCCTACGGCCTCACTGTGGATAGCGTAAACCAAACCTACTTGAGCTGCAGTTGGACCGTGTTCACTACGACACATACTGCCTCCATCCCTAGCCGGCCATAGGATGTTACGCGCTCATACACTATTGCTAGATATAGATTGCATCATTTTATTTTCAGAGATCTATTGCATAACTACTTCTTTATTTAGAAAATAAATAAGTTACAAAATTGCTTCTTGCCTCTTTTAGTTATTCATTAAGATGCTGGAATGGATTTATATGTTCTTGTTCCCCTCTTGACTGGAGACCAATATTTTAGGTGATTGCGACAACGAGGAACTGGCCTATAGTTCTTACTACGGATCCGACTTGGGTTCCGAAGAGTTAGCTGAACCAGGACAGAGGAACTGAGAGTCCTAGTTGCACCTTTCAATTTAGTCCCTTTCTTTCTAAAAGTTGTAATAAATGAACAAGTTGTATTAACTGAATGTTTTCTGCTTTGTTCTTATTCCAATTAGACTCTAGTTTCATTTCAAATGTGTAATAAAGTTTTATTCCGTATTTGAAATATTGTTCCTGCGTTGCTACTGATTGACACAACTTACTACCGCCATCTCACAACGGTGCAGGCTGGGCATGATCCGACCGGACCCAGTATCTTGGGATCGGGTCGTGACATGTTTTCAGTGGTGGCCCATGCAGGTCCAGGTTCTGCAAAATTGGTCGAGTCAACTTAGTTTAGACCAGCATGCAGCCCTGCAATTTGACTTAGGTTTAAGTATGACTCTAGGAAAACAGACTCTAGAAATAATTAGAAAACTCATATTGTTTCAACCCGTGAAAACATATGACCGAATTTAGCTATTTATAATATCTATTTTTGTTTGCTTATAGTCTCGTAGGTTACCTTGCTTATGTTTGTACCTAAACCTTTCAGAAGATGGCGAAAGGGAAGACGACCCATTCTGGGCCTACTGTCGAAGAGGTTTCATCCTTTGAGAACACCGCAACTCAGGCCCAATCCGAAACCTCTCCGTTGCAGCTCACTGATCGCCCTCAAGCTGCACGGACTCTCCGTATTACTTACACTTCTATAGTGCATGCAGCAGCACCGATTCCTTCGCGGACAATACTACCACCTGTAGATGTGAATCCTCCCACGGCCTCACCAGTGCCAGTGGACACCGTCGAGCTCATAGGCCTGCTATGAGTTCTTGAGGCCCAGAGGGCTCAAGCTGAAGCTAATCGCGAGCAGACCGCGATTATGAAGGAGGGCATGGAGAATGCCCATAATGTGGCTACGACAACACTAGACTTAGCACAGTCAGATCAGAGGCCTGCCAAGGTAAAATAAGAATAGATTGTTAAGTTTTATGTTTCATTGGAGAAATGTAAGTCTGACAGGCAGCCTACTATCCAGGAAAAGTTTGGAAATATCGAGAGCCTTAAGAAGTTGGATCCATGCCCTTTCAAAGGAACAGAGAGCCTCATCTATGCGGATGAATGGCTGGACGATATGGAGCAGCTTTTCAGCGTTGCTCGACTCCCAGCCGATCTTATGGTAGAGGGTATAGCTCTACAGCTCAGGGATCTGGCCAGTATATGGTAGAAAAATGAGCCCAGATTCCAGACTGAAGCAACCTCTTGGCGTTCCTTCAAGAAGCAGTTCAAATGGAAGTTCTTTCCATAAGCCACCCTAGAAGCTATGGTGAGTCAGTTCCATGATCTAATACAGGGAGACCGTACCATTGAGGAGTACACCGCTGAGTTCAACCGGCTCGACAGATTTTTACCCCGTCTGGTAGAAGATCCAACGTAGCGTGCCAAAAAGTTTTGGCACAGACTGCGAGAGAAGATCCGCACCTTGGAAGCTGCAAATGGTGTGAAGACTTATAACAAAATGCTGAAGGTGGCTCAGAATGTTGAAGCCAGCTCATCTGCCCGACCCAAGAGGGAGCACCCGGGATCCAGCAGCAACTACCAGGGCAACAACAAGAGGCCCAACAATAACAACAATATGCCCTCTCACCTGCAGTAGCAACAACATACATCAGCACCCAATAAGACGCCCCAGTACCATGAACAGAAGACAACCAACTGTACATATTGTAAGAGGCCTAGTCATACCGCGGACATCTATAAAAAGAAGCTGGGATATGCCTTGCTTGTGGATCTGTCACTCACCAGATGAAGGACTGTCCAACCTCATTCATCAGGACTGGAACTAGACAGCAGAGAGGTCCATTACCCACCCAGCAGTAGCACTACAACCAGCAGAGGGCCGGGCAATCTTTTGCCTTGGCCGTTGAGGAGCCAGAAGCAGAGCCAGAGACTGAAAAAGATGTCATCGCAGGTGCTCTTTTATTACATTCACACCCGACTTTAGCTCTTTTTGACTCTGGAGCTTCACATAGTTTCATATCATCGAACTTCATTACTGTATATCATATAGATGTAGGATATAGTAAGATGATATGCAGAGTAATGATCGGAGGTGGACCTATCCCAATCATAGAGACTTGTACATGTCATATCACTATCTCAGGCCATACCTTCCTAGTACCCCTCTTAGTCATGCCTCTCCTTAACTGCAATGTAGTCTTGGGAATGGACTGGTTGAGCAGGCAGCACGCCCTGATAGACTGTCATCGGGGTTGTGTCATCTTTAGTCCACCTGGAGGACCTAAGTTTGAGGTGGCTCGAGCACCAGAGAGTACGGGGTGTGTCTCTTACACCTCCATCATAGAAGATACCAGACCCCCTCATCCCCTTATAGCAAAATTCCTAGATGTCTTCTCTGACAATCTTCCAGGATTACCCGTTGATCGTGACATGGAGTTCACTATCTACCTAGTACCTGGCTCTTCCCCTATCTCACAGCGATGCTACAGAGTCAACCCCAAGGAGGCTAAAGAAATAAAGGACCAGATTAATGAGCTCAAGTCCTAGGGATTCATCAGAAGTGGAGCTTCACCCTAGGGGCACCAGTCTTATTCGTGCCCAAGAAGGACAACCGTACGGATGTGCATAGACTACCGAACATTGAATATTATCGCCATAAAAAACAAGTACCCTCTGCCCAGGATTAACGATCTCTTCGACCAGTTGAGTGGAGCGAAGGTCTTCTCGAAGATCAATCTCAGGTCTGGATATCACCAAGTCAAAGTACGGAATGAAAATATACCAAAGATGGCAATCAACACAAAATACAAACAATATGAGTTCTTGGTCATGTTACAAATGCCCCAAACAGTGTTCATGAATCTCATGAAAAAGGTTTTGCAAGAGTATCTGGACCAGTTTGTCATTGTCTTCATCGACGACATCCTGATCTACTCGAAGACCCAAGAAGAACATGAGAAGCACTTACTGATAGTCTTGGAAACTTTAATGAAGGAGAACATGAGAAGGTTGACCTCAGTACCAATTTTGTCACTACCCTCAGGATCAGGTGGATTCTCCATATATATCGATGCTTCCAGCAAAGGATTGGGATGTGTGCTACAGCAGCATGGAAAGGTAATTGCTTATGCTTCTTGACAGTTACGGAACCATGAGAAGAACTACCCGACACATGACCTGGAGCTAGCAGCGGTCATCTTTGCCCTGAAGCTCTGGAAGCACTACCTATACGGTAAAAAGGTAGAGATATACACAGACCACAAAAGTCAAAAGTATGTCTTTACACAGAAGGAGCTCAATATACGCCAGAGGCGGTGGCTAGAGCTCATGAAGGATTTTAATGTCAATTTGCAGTACCATCTAGGTAAGGCTAACGTTGTTGCTGATGCGCTTAGTCGATACCCGATGGCAATATTTCTAACAAAGGACCGACATCTACTAGAAGACATAGAGAAACTTGGGCTGGATATTGTGCTACAGGAAGTAATAATATTGAAGCTTGGGAAAGAAGCTATTGTACCAGGATTGGGCTCGCCCATGATGCAACTATAAGTGCAGTCCAGCCTAATCGACAAGGTCAAGAAGTCTCAGTTCCAGGAAGACACACTGTGAAAGCTGAGAGACCGAATATTAGCCAGAACACTTGAGGGTTTCTCCATAGCTGGAGATGGAGCATTGAGGCATGACACGAGGCTTTGCATGCCGACTGGTGAACTGAGGAACGAGCTAATGATGGAGGCACATCAGTCGCAGCATTCTATCCATCCCGGAGCAAACAATATGTACAAGGATATGAGTACATGTATGGTAGCTTGGAATGAAGAAAGACATGGCAGAATTTGTCTCCATGTGTTTGATCTGCCAGTAGGTGAAGGCAGACCGTCAAAGGCTAGCAGGATTGCTACAGCCACTTTCCATTCCGGAGTGGAAATGAGAGCATATCACCATGGACTTTGTAACAGAATTTCCTAGATCCCAAGGAGGAAAGGATGCCATCTAGGTAATTATAGACAAACTGACCAAATCTACCCACTTTATTACTTTCAACTCCACCGAAAGATTAGCAGCTCTCTACATGCAGAATATCTACCAGCTTCATGGAGTTCCAATCAGCATTGTATCAGACAAGGATACTCGGTTCACTTCACATTACTGGAAGAGTTTGCAGGAAAGCTTGGGTACTCAGCTAAAGTTCAGTACTACATACCATCCACAAACAGACGGGTAGTCTGAAAGGACTATTTAGACGTTTGAGGACATGCTGAGATCATGCGTCTTACAGTTTGGAGGATCTTGGGAAGATTATTTACTACTGGTTTAGTTCTTTTATAATAATATCTACCAGGTCATCATCCGTATGATACCGTTTGAGGCGTAGTATGGACTCCACTAACATGGGACGACGTAGGCGATCAAGTTATGCAGGACCTAAGATGGTTACAGATGCTGCAGAGAAAATAAAGATGATCAGAGAGATACTGAGGATTGCACAGGACCGCCAGAAGCATTGGACAAACGGTAAGCGCCAAACATTGGAGTTTGAAGCAGGAGACAAAGTCTTTGTCAGGTATCCCCCTACCAGAGGCACGATCAGATTCGACAGAGCTGGGAAGCTTAGTCCCAGGTATATTGGTCCATTTGAAGTACTAAGCAGAGTTAGAGAAGTAGCATACGGAGTGGCTCTTCCATCGAGTCTCGAGGACGTGCACAACGTCTTCCATGTATCTCAGTTGAGGCGCTACGTATCGGGCCCGAGCCATATTGTGGATCACTCAGAACTAGAGATTGGACCAAGTCTTACCGTGCCAGAGCAGTCAACATAGATAGTAGATCGCATGGAAAAGAGACTGAAGAATGCTATAATTCTGCTAGTCAAGGTAGTTTGGCGTCACCACTCTCCAAACGAGACCACGTGGGAGCGAGAGACTCAGATGAGGAAGAAGTATTCTCATTTATTCTACTATGTTCTGACCCTCTCTTTCATCATTGGTAGAAATTTCGAGGACAAAATTTTCTAAGGAGGAAAGGTTGTAAAATCCATAATTTTAAGTTTTTTAGTTAATGTTTGGTTTATACATTTACCCTATCCAACCCGAACCCGCTAACCCAATTAGCTTAAACTACTCGTTAAACCCACTCTTCCCCGGTCCACTTTCTCAGCCGTAGCTCACCCCAACGTAACCTCTCTCTCTCCCTTAACGTAATAACTTAAAAAATTTATCTCCCCCTCACAGAAACCCACAGAAAATCTTTCTCCCTCACCACCTGCACAAACCCCTTCCATCTCTCTCCATATCTCCTCTCCCAAATTGGAGCGCACCCCGACGCGCCTCACAACGCTCAGACCTAGCAATACCCCACTCTGGGTGTTTTTGACGTGCGCTAACCGACCTCGACCGTCGCTAAACGGCCGCCGGAACCTGCCAGCGCCCCCACGACCTTCCGTCGGTCTCCCGCCAGACCTTCGCACGCACCAGCATGTTTTTGCGGCACGCAGCGCCTCCCCGACCGATCCCCGCGCTCATCCAGCACGTTTTTCGCACGTAGCAACGCCGCATGTACCGCCCTGGCCGCGCCCCAACTGCCAACGAACATGTGCCCCACTGGCCTGCACGTCATGTTCAACAGTACCCTGCCCCCGTGTGCGGTAGCCCGGCGCGCCCGTGCGCGCACTCCCGCAGGTCCCGCGTGCACCCCGTGCCACCCCGCGTGCGCCACACCATTCCGCCAACATGCCTCCGCTCGCGTACGTCCGAGTTCCGTTGTCGTGCGATCTGAGTCCGAGGCCTCCCATCGGTACTCCGTCACTAGCCGTCCGGTAATGTCACGACCCGGTCCCAATTTTTTGGGTCGAATCGGATCATGCCCAGCCTGCACCATTGTTGAGACGGCGGCAGTAAGCTGTATCAAGCAGTGAAACACATGCAGATAAAATTCTAACGAAATATAAAAAAACATTTTATTCAATTTGAAAAGCCTGAAAATACAGCAAACATTAATACAGCATTCAATTATTACACTTGTTTCAAAAAGAAAAAAAATACTAATCCAGCTCTTAAGATTCTGGGGTTCCAAGTTCTGCGGGACCAGAGTTAGACACCAGATCCTCAACGATGCAATCACCTAAAAATGTTGGTCTCCAGTCAGGAGGGAGCAAAGTACAATTCATGATAATCCAACAATTGAAATAATAATAGAGTTATGCACTTTTAAACAATTTGAAATAAATAGTTCTCCAGCAGTTAAAACATTGTGATGTGAATAGGCAATGAATATGACCGGATTGGGTTGTACAGTTGTATCATATTGATACGATATGGCTTATCCCCGTGTGTATGAGGGGTAAGCTAACACAGTCAGTATACTACTTTGGATGTGGTCATACTCATTACACTACTCCCCCAGTACCCAACAGTCAATCAGGCAATGCTCTCAGAGAGAGTTCTATGTTGCATCATGATTTAAACTTGCAATAAAACGATTACTAAATAATTGGTGAACTAACACAGAATGTACTTGCCTTGACTATGACTGGATTGAGATGTCTGAACCGAAGAAGATGTCAAGTATGTTCTTGAAATCCTACAATTTGAGAATTCTATCTTAGAACCAATGCTGAACCATATCTAGGTGTGCTAGTTACAATCTCTAGAATTTGTCCTAATCAAATTTTAGGTTATTTACAACTCTACTTAAAGCGCGCTTATCGAGGTGAGTTTCTATCTTACGAAGAAAAATCAATTTAACTTTGTATTTGGAAAAACTCGTAGTTATTGATTTACTTGGTAAAACTTTGTATTTTATATTATATATAGAATTAATATTTTTAAATGAGAAAACGTGATTTTGCAATAAACTTGTAATTTCCTAATTATTTTATTGTGAGAAAATGATATTTAAATTTTTATAAAGTAATTATATTATCATTTTACGTTTTACGTCAATCAACCAACCAGAAATAAAATAAAATTTACAATATTACAAAACCACAGATAATAAATAAAAGATGGGCTTATGCCCTTACAGACCATTTTACATAAATTGAAATAAGAGAAAAGGTTAGTTAGCTCTAAATAATATCCTGCACTTTAATTACTAAAACAAAATAAATAAATTAAAATAAATATTACTAAGAGTCTCAGACTTGGTCCAATCGTCACAAAATTAGCTAATGCCTCAACGTCCGGCATAACCGATTTCGTTTGCATTTCGCTAGGTCCCACAGACCGGTACGGTCGTCGCCCAAAATCCAATTTACAAAATATTTCCGAAATCCGATTTAAAATATTCATTTATAAATTTTATATAAAAAAATTTGAGCAGCATTCCCTCTATATTCGGGATAACCCAAAACTGGGAAAATGCGCCACAATACCAATATATATATATATATATATATATATATATATATATATATATATATATATTATATATATATATATATATATATATATATATATATATATATATATCCCAAACCAGGGAAAACCCATAATTTAAATTCCACCACAAGGATTAATAACTCACAAAAATATGTTTCCGAAGAATACTCGAAAAACCCAAAATTACTCGGAAACCCGAGAATTCACAGAAACAAACCAACATAAAGATTAAACTCTCAAAACCAATTCAACAGAACCTAAATTCTTCAAAATGAAACCAATCCACAGTACAAAATTAACTTCGGAATTTTCGAAATCGAAACGTCTAACCGAATCCCGTAACGGGATCGGGGAACGAAACATCATCGACTCGATAACGAGAATGGAATTAGTCAAAGGAATTATACCTCAGGTGCTCAGCTAGAGCTCTTAGATGTAAATAATAGAGAAATGGAACTCACGGACGGTGAATCGGCTCGAGACAGCGCCTCGTCGGGGTACGGCTGCGCTGGACAGCGGGATCCAGGACGGCGGAAAGCACGGGAACCCCTGGAAACGAACCGGACAGCGGATCAAACAGCAAAACCCAGACCACGGAAATGCTGAAACAGCAAATCGGACCCGCAGAGTGCTACGAAAAGGGCCGAGCAGACGGGGACCACGCGTACGGGGCGCCGGCGGACAGGGACAGCAGTGGCGGGGACAGGGGCCGCCCGGGTCGGGCTGGCGCGCATGGCCGCGGGGGAAGCGGCGGCCGGGACTGGTCGCCGGTGGGGCGTCGGCCTCGGGAGGGTGGCGTCGGGCAGGGGCGCGGCCTGGGGCGGCTGATGGCGGCGGTGGACGGCGTCGGGCAAGGGATGCTCGGGTCGCCGGATCTAGGGCACAAAAATTAGGGGAAAGGTTTGGGAGTTTAGAGATGGTGGTAATGGTGAAAGGAGGGGATGGAGAGGGTTTTATAGGAGTGGAGGAGAAGAGTTACGAAAAGGGAAGACGAAGAGGAGGCGGTTGATCGGAAGAGGAAGGGAAAAATCGAGCTTCCGTTCGGGAAGGGTAAGAGCTCGGCTACTTCGGTTTCTAACCGAAAAAAATTAGAGATAGAGAGAGGCATAGTTAATTATAGATAAAAGTTTTTCTTAAATAACTCTTTATCATAAATTCAACTTCTTTATATAGAAAAATTGTAACTCCAAATGTATAACTCCTAAAAATATTTAAAAAGAAGATTTGAACTTGGGGTTGGGTTCGGGTCTGACCAGACAATTAAAAGTCCAAGAATTTATATTTTTAAAAAATAATAATTTTTAATCTAACTAAAATAAATAATAAACACAATATTAATTAATTAGAAAATACGGGTTTCACAACCTTCCCTCCTTAAGAAATTTCGTCCTTGAAATTAAAGGATAGGGTTAGGGATACAATCATGCAATCATGCCTCAAATAGTCTGAGTATTATTTTTCAATATCTTAATGTCTAACTAGACTCAACTGTCATATATCAATCGTACATTCTTCCCTTCTTAAGAATAAAGTCGTTCTCCATGATTATGAGTTCTCGTTTCCATTCCTGAATTGTCAATCACCTTAAAAAATTTGTCTTCCATATTTTCACATATCATCTATCTTGCAATATAGTATGTACTTCTTTCAGTTTTCTAACATGTTCAAATTTTTAACTCTATGACTATGTCTTGTCTTACTACTTCAATATCAAGCCTCGGTACCCAATATCATATTTAAAATCCAACACTCCTGTTTGTCATGATCTGTAAAGTTTTATCATTTCTTACTCATGAGTGATCACTCTTGTGATTTTAGACTAACATGTATATATCCTGATTTTAATTCTTTATTTATATATTTGATCCCGAACTCTTATTAAAATTTTATTTATCATGATTAAGCTCAAATCCTTCATTTTACTTTTATTGAATCACTTCGACTGCCAAAATATCTTATTACATATTTCAACCAATCTTTCCATTGTAATCCTGACATTCATACAATTGTCATCCTTTCTTAGTTATACCTTAAAGTTTAAAAAAAAAATTCATCCGATTTATCATGCGTCTTCCTAAAATGTATCCTCATGCTTATCATTTAACTACCTCTATATCAATTTTCTTTGATATTAACATCATTAATTATCTCTTTCTTACATATTCATCTCATTTTTATTCGTAATTCGTGTACTCTAGAAATCCATGCTATAAACTATTCTAGGTTTACATCCTTTGACAGAATCAAATTCGAAGCGTGATTGCTAGGTATAAAGATAAATATCAGCATGTTTTAAAATCATCTGTGATAGAGTTATAATATTTGTTGTGATCAAAATCATTTTAGACACGAGTACAATCGAGGTATAAATTATATAATCATAGGATAGAAAATTTTAAATGAGATCATAAAAATAGAAAGATTATAAAATACGACATTATTCAAAAAATAATAATTTCAAAATGAGGGATAATTTTCAATTCAAACTGGTATGAGGTATAGGAGTTTGTGACTCAGAAAGAATCAACAAGTTGTACGATTTTAAGATGGTGAGGGTGATTAAAAATAGCCATGACAAGAATATAATCCAATAGAATATTTCTGGAAGTGGGAGTAAGTGTTAGGATACAATCCTCAGAATGATTAAAGATAACCATGATATGAATATAGCCTTATTAATATTCAAAAACCACTATTTTCAAGTCACTTTGTTTCCAATTCATGCCTCGCCAGTGTGTACCTGACTGCAATAAATTTTTTCGACTCCATAACTTGAATAATTTAGTTTACCGGGTAATCTTCCAACTTTATCCATTTCATGGCTAAGCAAACATAGAACAAAGTCTCAATAATATTTGGAAACCTAACGATTACCTGTCATTATTTCAACTTAGAGTTTATGTCTCGCCAGTGCACAACTAGCTGCAGTAAACTTGCAGTTTTCCATAACTCAGATAAATGACTATTACGTAAATGTGCGGAGTCATGTTAGGTTGCTAAATATTTCCTCAACTTTGTCCATGTAAATTTCAGAGAAATTTCAAAATTTCAAACGAGTTTAAAGTTCTAAACAGGATAGAAAATGTAGATGACTGTTCTTCTGAGATTAAGGGATTTATCAAAATATGTGTTTGAGATTCAAGAGACTGGGGCTAAAATCAAGAGGAGTATCTGTTCTCCGATTTTCTTTTCCAAAGATGAAACGATCAACCTTGATTTGAATAATTGAGTCAAACACTAGATAAGATAGAAGCATCACAGATTCAGATTAAGTAAGAAAAACAAATCACTCAGGGAATACAGAAAATTATTTTGAGAAGAATAATTCCATAACTAAGGAAAGTTGAAATTTTGAGAGAAGGTAAGTCTCATTGATTCAAGGAAATCAAATTGAAATTGTCTAGTAACGCCAAGAAATTAAATAGCTTTGGGACAGCTAAAAATCTCCTTGACTAAAGGAAATTGAACAATAGAACGGATTCAAAAAATGTGATCAATTTTCTGACCGTTCCTGCTTCATGGTATTCAATCATAGAAGCTTTTTAGGCCTTGATTTGATCAAGAAATTGCATAGAGAGAGTAGGGTTTTAAGATGAATGGAGGAAATCAACAGATGAGAATATTCTTGGTCTTTGGAATAACTCAGGAGTTAACAATCAATATTGAAATTGAAAATAACTCCTTTAAGAGAATCATGAACTAAACTAATTCTTCTGGTAATAATTGACCTTGAGGTTTAAATGATCCCAGAAGAATTTTGATTCAGGATTGATTCCGAGAAAGTTAGTCAATTGGAAAGGAGATCAAGGCACAAGGTTGGATAATGGTTGTAGATTTATATTGGGTAGATAAGAATTTATCAGGGTTGCTAAGAGAATTCAAAATTCTACATAGCGAACGAATCAAGATTTCAATTAAAGGTAGAGAAGTAATAAAGAATTCAAAATTTAGGTTTAATAAAGAAGAAGAAGACCAAAGAATTCAATCTTGTTCCAAAAAGAATATGAATCCTAAGGTATACTAGAACCTGAAAATAATAGAAGGAAATCATCTCGAAAGTCATGGGACACTCAAAGGTACAATCAGTCTAATCTAGATAAGGTTTAGGTACAAACACAAACAAGGTATCCTACGAATCTATAAGCAGACAAAAATAGATATTTCAGTAAATAATTTTTGGCCCTATAATGTAACATGGTGTATATCATCTAAGTGTTCTAGTTGTTTCTAAAGTCTGTTTTCCTAAAGTCTCAACTATCCCTAGGTCAAGTTACAGAACTGCGCGATGGTCTAGACTAAGTTGACTAGACCAATTTACAGATCTGACCTGCATGGGCCACCACTAAAAACATGTCACGATCCGGTCCCAATTTCTTGGGTCGAATCGGATCATGCCCAGCTTGCACCGTTGTTGAGACGACGACAGTAAGCTGTATCAAGCAGTGAAACACATGCAGATAAAATTCTAACGAAATATAAAAAAACATTTTATTCAATTTGAAAAGCCTAGAAATATAATAAAAATTAATACAGCATTCAATTATTACACTTGTTTCCAAAAAAATACTAATCCAGCTCTTAAGATTCTGGGGTTCCAAGTTCTGCGGGACCAGAGTTTGACATCAGATCCTCGACGATACAATCACCTAAAAATATTGGTCTCCAGTCAGGAGGGAGCAAAGTACAATTCATGATAATCCAACAATTGAAATAATAACAGAGTTATGCACTTTTAAACAATTTGAAATAAATAGTTCTCCAGCAGTTAAAACATTGTGATGTGAATAGGCAATGAATATGACCGGATTGGATTGTATAGTTGTATCCTATTGATACGATATGGCTTATCCCCGTGTGTTTGAGGGGTAAGCTAACACAGTCAGTATACTACTTTGGATGTGGTCATACTCATTACACTACTTCCCCGGTACCCAACAGTCTATCAGTCAATGCTCTCAGAGAGAGTTCCGTGTTGCATCGTGATTTAAACTTGCAATAAAACGATTACTAAATAATTGGTGAACTAACACAAAATGTACTTACCTTGATTATGACTGGATTGAGATGTCTGAACCGAAGAAGATGTCAAGTATGTTCTTGAAATCCTACAATTTGAGAATTCTATCTTAGAACCAATGTTGAACCATATCTAGGTGTGCTAGTTACAATCTCTAGAATTTGTCCTAATCAAATTTTAGGTTATTTACAACTCTACTTAAAGTGCGCTTATCGAGGTGAGTTACTATCTTACGAAGAAAAATCAATTTAACTTTGTATTTGGAAAAACTCGTAGTTATTGATTTACTTGGTACAACTTTGTATTTCGCTAGGTCCCACAGACCGGTACGGTCGTCGCCCAAAATCCAATTTACAAAATATTTCCGAAATCCGATTTAAAATATTCTTTTATAAATTTTATATAAAAAAATTTGGGCAGCATTCCCTCTATATTCGGGATAACCCAAAACTGGGAAAATGCGCCACAATACCAATATATATATATATATATATATATATATATATATATATATATATATATATATATATATATATATATATATATATATATATATATATATATATATATATATATATATATATCCCAAACCAGGAAAAACCCATAATTTAAATTCTACCACAAGGATTAATAACTCACAAAAATATGTTTCCGAAAAATACTCGAAAAACCCAAAATTACTCGGAAACACGAGAATTCACAGAAACAAACCAACATAAAGATTAAACTCTCAAAACCAATTCAACAGAACCTAAATTCTTCAAAATGAAACCAATCCACAGTACAAAATTAACTTCGAAATTTTCGAAATCGAAACGTCTAACCGAATCCCGTAACGGGATCGGGGACCGAAACATCATCGACTCGATAACGAGAATGGAATGAGTCAAAGGAATTATACCTCAGATGCCCGGCTAGAGCTCTCAGATGTAAATAATAGAGAAATGGAACTCACGGACGGTGAATCGGCTCGAGACAGCACCTCGCCGGGGTACGGCTGCGCTGGACAGCGGGATCCAGGACCGCGGAAAGCACAAAAAACCCCTGGAAACGAACCGGACAGCGGATCAAACAGCAAAACCCAGACCACGGAAATGCTGAAACAGCAAATCGGACCCGCGGAGTGCTGCGAAAAGGGCCAAGCGGACGGGGACCATGCGCACGGGGCACCAGCGGACAGGGACAGCAGTGGCGGGGACAGGGGCCGCCCGGGTCGGGCTGGCGCGCACGGCCGCGGGGGAAGCGGCGGCCGGGGCTGGTCACCGGTGGGGCGTCGGCCTCGGGAGTGTGGCGCCGGGCAGGAGCATGACCTGGGGCGGCTGCGGGCGGCGGTGGACGGCGTCGGGCAAGGGATGCTCGGGTCGCCGGATCTAAGGCACAGAAATTAGGGAAAAGGTTTGGGAGTTTAGAGATGGTGGTAATGGTGAAAGGAGGGGATGGAGAGGGTTTTATAGGAGTGGAGGAGAGGAGTTACGGGAAGGGAAGACGAAGAGGCGGCGGTTGATCGGAAGAGGAAGGGAAGAATCGAGCTTCCATTCGGGAAGGGGAAGAGCTCGGCTACTTCGGTTTCTAACCGAAAGAAATTAGAGATAGAGAGAGGCATAGTTAATTATAGATAAAAGTTTTTCTTAAATAACTCTTTATCATAAATTCAACTTCTTTATATAGAAAAATTGTAACTCCAAATGTATAACTCCTAAAAATATTTAAAAAGAAGATTTGAACTTGGGGTTGGGTTCGGGTCTGACCAGACAATTAAAAGTCCAGGAATTTATATTTTTGAAAAATAATAATTTTTAATCTAACTAAAATAAATAATAAACACAATATTAATTAATTAGAAAAAACGGGTTTCACAGGTAAGCCCCTGACCCTTCTGTTAATTTACAGAATGTGAAACCCATTTATGTTCCGACCGGAATTGAAAGAATAAAGCTCTGTCAATTCCGGGATAGATAGCTAGTTTCCTAAGTTAGACTATGTGAATGTTAATTGGTTAATGTGTAATGTTGGCTTAGTGTGGTAATAATATTATTTATATCATAAATCACTAAACAATATATTTATACATATATAATCATAATAGTTTATGTGGTTTAGTTAAGTAAAAGATGGTTAATAAAGTTTAGATTAATACTGCTAGCAATAATATTCACGGTTAGTTATATTTAACTACTTAGACATATATTTACCCAATAATGCATATATTAATAAATGGATTATCGTGATAATTATGAAGCTAGATTAAAATATTATTTATTATGTTGTCGATAGTTTTATGTATATAAAACGTTATTTGGTCTCAAAATAAGTTTTATTATTAAAAAGAATATTTTGTATATATTCTACCTATTGATTATTATTTATTATAGTTAAATTAGTAACTTTCAGAAAAACATTATTTTTAGTAGTAATTAATTACTACCCTTAATTATAATTCTAAAAATATTAGGTATTTCTAAATAAATGATTCTCGTAATATTATAACTATTAAAATGGTTTTTCTTATTATTTAATAATATCTATTAAAATATTTCTGTTAGTTTATGTAAATAAAATAGTACTTAAATTCAAAAGTATTTTTTTGGGTATTTGTATAAATAGGTAAATCTAGTTATAATATTAGTTTACGAAAAACCAATGTTATCTACTAATAAATAAAATATCGTATTTCTCACATTATTATAAAAGTAGTAGTTTTACTAGAAAAATATTTTTCCAAATATTATACGTAGTTATAATATTAAAATAATTGTAGCTTTACGCTTCTAGAAATATAAGCCTTGCTAATAAAAAAAAATTCTTAAGTCGTAGTTGACGTTATTAGTCAAAACCCTTAGTTTGGCAACTAAGTCAAATTTCATTAATGTAGGTTTCAAGCCGCGGACTCAGCCCGAATACTTTTCTGTCGTCATCTACAGCACCGGGAACACCATGGCAAGTTCATACTTACCCAAACTTGTATTTTAGTTAATAATTAAATTCATTGCATCATAGAACTACTGTATCGACACTTGACTCACGGGATCCCTCTTGGATCATACTGACTGCTTGATTGACTCATTGACTGGGGGTTTGGGAATTAGTGTTAACACCTGTTGTCAAAGCTCCTTACTGTCTCACTGTGGATAGCGAAAGCTTAACCAACTTGGGCTAAAGTCGGACCATGTTCACTAGAACACATACTGCCTTCATCCCTAGCCGGCCACTGGATGGTACGCGCTCATACACTATTACTAGATATAGATTGCATCATTTTATTTCCAGAGATCTATTGCATAACTATTTCTTTATTATTATTTAGAAAATAAATTTGTTATAAAATTGCTTCCTGTCTCTTTTAGCTATTCGTTAAGATGCTGGAATGGATTTGTATGTTCTTGTAGAGCTGAAGAAGCAGATTGATGAGTTGCTTGAGAAGGGTTTCATCAGATCGAGCTCGTCGCCCTAGTGTGCTCCGGTGTTATTTGTGCCGAAGAAGGACGGGTTTGTGCGTATGTGCATTGAATATAGAGCTCTAAACAACATCACCATCAAGAATAAATATTCGCTGCGATGATTTGTTTGATCAGTTGAGCGGCTCTAGGGTGTTCTCGAAGATAGATTTGAGGTCTGGCTATCATCAGGTGAAAGTCAAGAAGGAGGATATTCCGAAAATTTCTTTTTCAACTAGATATGGCCCGTACGAGTTATTGGTGATGCCGTTCCGTTTGGGTTGACTAACGCCCCTGCTGTCTTCATGAACTTGATGAACAAGGTGTTCCATAAATACCTTGATCATTTCATGGTGGTGTTCATAGATGACATCTTGATCTACTCAAAGTCATCGGAGGAGCACGAAGAGCATCTGAGGATCGTGCTTAAGACTCTCAAGAAGGAGATTGTTCGAGAAACTCTCCAAATGTGAGTTCTTCTTGGACAAGGTTGAGTTTCATGACCATGTTGTGACGGAAGATAGTATACCCGTGGATTCGAAAAAGATAGCTACAATAGAGTTTTGGTCTACTCCGAGCTCAGTTATAGAGATCAGGAATTTCCTTCGATTGGCCAGGTATTACAGGAAGTTCGTAGAGGGCTTCTCCCGCATAGCAGAACCGATGATGAGACTGACCAGAAAGGACGTGGAGTTTGTCTGGTCTGAGGAGTGGCAGGTTGTCTATGATGAATTGAAGAAGAGGCTAACTACGCCTCCAGTTTTGACGCTTCCTTCTGTTACGGAGGATTTGCTATATACAGCGGTGCTTCAGGGAAAGGGCTAGGATGTGTGTTAGAGCAGCATAAGAAGGTTGTGGCATATGCTTTCAGCCAGTTGGGGCCACACGAGAAGATCTATCCCACTCATGATCTAGAATTGGCAGTAGTTATTTTTGTCTTGAAGTTGTGGAAGCATTATCTCTAAGGGGAGAAGGTGAAAATATTTACTGATCACAAGAGTTTGAAGTATATTTTCACCCAGAAGGAGTTGAATGTGAGGCAGCACAGTTGGTTGGAGCTGATGATGGATTTCGACATTGCCTTGCAGTACCATCCGGGAAAGGCCAATGTGGTTGTAGATATACTCGGCCGTTATCCTGTGGCTATGTATCTGACGATGGATCGCATCTGTTGGAGAATTTGGAGAGCTTCGGCAACGAGATTGTGATTCCAAGGCTAGAGATGCAGATGACGGGTTTGCAGATTCAGTCCGATTTGATGGATCGGATAAGGGATTGTCACACCCCAGACCCAAAATACTCGAGATCGAGACACGTAACAATGGCCAGTAGACACGTATTCGAGCATTTTCCTAATTTAATGGCAATTCCCAAATACATACGAAGCTGCAACAAAATAATAACAGGATCACAGGCATGCTAAATCTCATCCACAAAAAAAAAAAAAAACTAGTCTGAATACGAATAAGTCAGGTTATCAGAAATAAGTCATACAGAACCATAATGAATATAAAGTTGGTGAATATATATCCACTACTCAAATATTCTAAAATTTAGAGTACAGAAAGAAAGTGCTGAAAGTAAGTTAACCAGATACAAACTCTAATGAAAGTCTGCATCCCAAATGGTACCATACCCAAGATCAGATGTCAGGTCCCGGTCCGTAAACCTGCTCGTACGACTGCTCTGCTAAGTCTGGAGCGAGACCAGGTCCTCACTAGGACATAACAAGATACATAATCTACGAGCCATAATGCAATATAAGTAAAAGAGTCCAGGGTGTTCTATCAGCTAAGTGTAAATGCAATTAAGACAATATTCGACGAATTGAGCTCTCTCTAAGGGGTACATGTGTAGTAGCACTCATCTGAGGCACCAACATGCTGCAACACCTAAAGTAAACTCTACAGATAGCTCCACCTCTAGTGACTGTCCTCCCCGCCCAATGTACTATACATGTCGACTCCTCGACACGCTCAATCGTAATATATAGTCCAATATATAAAATGATAAAAATAGCTAGCATAAACTATATCGTCACGCGTCCCAGTCGTACTGATGATCAGTCAGATGCGGGGGTACACATCCTACACCTCTGTAACTTCTCATCGTGTCCAAGCATGTGTCGGGTCCTGCGAGATACCGGTGTTTCTACAATGCAGTACAGAGGTAGCCTCCAATGGCCTAGGTTGAAAAGTAAGAACCAACAAATCCAGTTGGCTGCACCCAGTCATGCTCGAATGTGTAGATATATAAATAGCAATAAAATATAGCAGGTATCAAATTCTGAAATTTGCAATAATGTAGTGGCAAGGTATACTTGCCTGATTCCGGAAGCTAAGTACGCGAATCAGGCACTGAGTCCGAGTCCAAAGCACCCAGAGATCCTAGAGATAAATTAAAATTTTAATTTAATTGTTAGTATAATAAAATTGTTAAATAAATGTATTTATTAGCATACTACAAACATATACTTTTATATATATATATATATATATATATATATATATATATATATATATATATATATATATATATATATAACCAAATGTCCGTGGACTTTTATATATATATATATATATATATATATATATATAAGTGCCACCCAGCCGTGGCCACTACCATCCAGCCGCTCCCGTGGGAGGTCGATCTCGCGACCTAACCCCCCCCCCCCCTGCTAACGGTCTTACCGTTACAAACTCTGACTGACTCCAATTAGGACATAAAAAACCTATTAAGCTAACCATGGCTTCTTATTATCCTTCCGCCTCTCCCACCAACACAGTAACATAGTTTATATAATTCTTCTATCTATATATGCACAGGGACCATGCTTACTCTCATTTCATAATAGTGCGTACAAGTTTACTCACCAGAGTCATGTCACCAACAAAGTAGGGAGGTGAAGCACACATACTAACACACTAATATGTATTACTTCTAACCTTCATTCCCTGCTATCAAATTCTCATGTACACGTAGCTACCCCACATGCACACACTTAGCTATGATTTCACTAGTAAATGTTAATACGATATAATATATATGGCCAAACTTGTGTTGCTCAGGTTTAATATAGAGCCAGCAGGGAGTCCATTACCTAACCCCTATAGAAACTCACATACACGCATACTTATTTCCTTCTTTAAAATTTTGCCAGTTCACATACGTTCTAATCTAATCATATTCTCAATCTAATCCATTTTATTTCCTATTACATGTCAATCATATCACATACCGTTCGAAAAAAAAAAATCATATCACATGGTTTATCTCTCCAATACCTAGTTCAGTGGTTCCTCTACTATACACACAATATATTCCCATGTTTCCCTTCACCAGGTTCTCTAAACCACAGACCTATAGATTTCTCCTAGACGAGTCCCCATGCCACCCATGTTGCATATTACATGCAAAAGCCAAGTCCTCAAAGCCAAGTCTTCAACAAGCCAAGTCTTCAAACATGTGTCATTTTTTAAGTTGGAGACTTAGCCTCTTTTGGCTAATTTTAGTATAGGCTATTTTAAGCATATACTATCTTTAGCATATGCTTAATGCTATATAAGAGAGAGCCCTTTTTCACAATCTTCACTCCACTCTCTCCCTCTCATTCTCTCTTGTTCAATTCAAAGCTTTGTTCTTCGGTTTGTGCTCTGGACAGAAAAGCTAAGTTCGGGGTCGCTCTTTCCGAGTTGTGTGTGACGAGGAGATACCGGTAGAGAGGAAGTTTTACCACTAGGAGCATTCGGAACAAATCTGCACATAGACCCGAATCAACTCTTAGGGCAGTGCTTCGTGCGGACTTTCCCGGAGGCCGGTAACATTTACTTTATTTTATTTTGTTTGCAGATTTTTTGGAATAATTTCCAACAATCTAAGAGTTGATTATTTACTTTATTTGTTATTTTTTTGAATATTTGTCAAATTAGTAACAATTTATCATTTTCATAAAGTGACACCTGAGACAAACATTATTTTGTTAGTAATTTTATGAATTCTAGTTTTCTTTACTCAATATTTATATTTAGGCTAAAGTAAACAATTAATTGATTTAGTAGAATTCCTTTAATTTTAAAGTTCTAAAGTAGAGATTTGTTTGGGAACAAGCCGAAAGGGTCCTTCTGTCAAAAAGACGTAAATCGTCTAAGCGACCGGTTCTTAAGAGTTCCTAGTGAACCTCCGCTTGCTGGGATCCGGCCCCTACAGCTAACCTAACCTTATCAAAACTTGAAAAACTAAAATTTTAAAGGTCTATTACTAAAATCATTTAAATTGTTAAGTTTTAGCTTAATCCATCTTATTGAGTAAATATTTTATTTTATTTTCAGACCTTAGAAATCATGTCTACCAAAGACGAGACTTCGACTGCTAAGCCAACCAAGTTTGATGGCACCCACTTCAAGAGGTGGCAGAGTCAAATGAATTTCTGGCTCACCACTTTAGGACTGATTTCAGTCATTGATGGTTCCACACCCATCATAAATGATTCTGACGACACTGAGTCTAACATAAGAATGTCCAAACCCTCCAGTTCCTCCAAACCTAAAACCCCTAAGGAAATAGACTTTCACTGCTTCCATCGAATTCTAAGCGCTTTATCTGATTCACTTTATGATATATTCTTTGAATATAAAAGCGCCAAAGAACTTTGGAATGCTTTAGAAGATGAATATGGTTGTGATGATGCTGGAATTGAAAGATTCACTTCTTCAGCATTTAATAAGTATTTCATGGTAGATGACAAACCTATGAATGAACAAATCCATGAATTCCAAAAATTTGTGAGGCACATTCAAGCTAAAGGTACAACCTTTTCAGCTGAACATAAGATAGCTTGCCTAGTAGATAAGCTCCCTCCTTCTTGGTCTGATGTAAAAAAGGACCTCCATCGTACCCAAGGTGACCTTACTTTTGCCCAAGTACTGAAGCAAATTAGAGTTGAAGAACAACTTAGGCTAAGGTCTAACTCCAAGACTGAGACTAAGGCTAAGGTAAACCTAGTAGAGTCATCCCAAAGCAAACCCAAGCCTAATAATCCTCACAAACCCAAGAATAATATCTTCAAGAAGAAGAATATTGTTCAGCCTCATCACCAGAACCACCAGAATCGTCAACACCAGCAACTCCAAAAATCTAGAAACTTTGGTCAGACTCAGGATTGAGGAAGATTTTGTTTTGTGTGTGGTAGAACAAACCACACGGCCATCAACTGTTTCCAAAGGAAGAAGGAACCAATCAAGACTTCCTATAGGGGTAAGGGCCCAGCCAAACCAGAAGCCAACATGATTCTGAATGGGTCTTCTGGTTCCTTCAGGTCTGTGACTTACCAACCTTTAGTTAATATTTTTTACCATTCTGATGACTGGTGGTTGGATTCTGGAGCTAATGTTCATGTTTCATTTGATCGCTCCTGTTTTTCAAACTATCAGGAATCATGTGGAGGAGGCATAACCCTAGGAGATGGCTCTACGACACAAATTGTAGGAAGAGGAAGAATAGATCTGAAGATGACATCAGGAAAAATTCTGCCTCTTTATGATGTTCTTTATGTGCCGACTGTTAGGAGAAATTTAGTTAGCGGTTCCTTTCTTGTAGCATCTGGTTACAAGATTGTAATGGAAGCTAATAAAGTTGTATTTTCTAAGAATGAGTCCTTTGTTGTAAATAAAATGTTGGATCCTTCTCCTATTGTTTCCAATGTAGAACCTTCTAATGTATGGCATGGTAGACTAGGTCATGTGAACCTGGGTTCCCTTAGAAGGATGATGAACCTAAATCTTATTCCCAAGTCTCTTGTAGATAATAAAGACAAGTGTGAGATTTGTGTTCAAGCCAAACATTCTAGACTACCATTCAAATCTGTAGAAAGGAATTCTGATCTTCTAGAACTAGTTCATAGTGATGTTTGTGATTCAAATAGGGTTTTGACTCGAGGCGGTAGGAAATACTTTGTCACATTTATAGATGATTGTTTAAAGTATTGCTATACCTACCTTCTCAAAACCAAAGATGAAGTTCTAGATAGATTCAAGGTTTACAAATCAGAAGCTGAAAACCAATTAGAGAAAAGGATTAAGATCCTTAGATCTAATCGTGGCGGAGAGTATACCTCAAACGAAATGACTAACTTCTGTGAAAAATATGGAATAATTCATGAGGTGACTGCTCCTTATTCACCACAATCCAACGGAGTTGCTGAAAGGAAGAATCGCACTCTGTTAGACATGATGAATGCCATGCTTCTCAGCTCAGGTGCTCCTGATAACTTGTGGGGAGAAGCCTTATTAACAGCTTGCTACATCCTAAATAGGATTTCCAGTAAATCTAAGGATAAGACTCCCTATGAATTATGGAAAGGTAGAACTCCTAGAGTTCATTACCTCAAAGTTTGGGGATGTCTAGCAAAAGTTGGAATCCCTGAACCAAAAAAGAGAAAGATTGGACCTAAGACCGTAGATGGTGTGTTCATAGGATATGCCTTAGATAGCAATGCCAATAGATTTCTAGTGACTAATTCTGAAGTAAATAAAATCTCTAACAATACCATTATAGAAGCTAGAGATGCAGTTTACTTTGAGAATATATTCCCTTTTAAGGATAGAATTTCTTCCAACCCCTCAAGTTCTTCCCTAGCTCCTTCTACAAGTTCCCATTGCCATTCATCAAGCTCACCACCTGAACAAGACTTAGAACCTAGAAGAAGTAAAAGAGGAAGGATTGAAAGGAATTTAGGGGAAGGCTTCTTCACTTATTTGATAGAGGGTGATCCCTCAACTTACGAAGAAGCAATATCTTCTTCTGATGCTCCTTTCTGGAAAGAAGCCATAAACAATGAGTATAACTCTATTATGGAGAATAATACTTGGTTTCTTGCAGATCTACCTTTAGGTAGTAAACCCATAGGTTGCAAGTGGATCTTCAAAAAGAAACTCAGAGCTGACAGTACTATAGAGAAATACAAAGCTAGATTAGTAGCCAAGGGTTTCACTCAGAAAAAGGGATTAGATTATTTTGATACATATTCTCCTGTAGCTAGGATTACTTCTATTAGAACCCTTCTAGCCTTAGCATCCATTCATAACATGCTGATCCATCAAATGGAGGTAAAAATAATATTTTTGAATGGAGATTTAGAAGAAGAGATCTACATGGAGCAACCTGAAGGTTTTATTGCTAAAGGTCAGGAAAAGAAAGTTTGCAGATTAGTAAAATCACTTTATGGCCTAAAGCAAGCTCCCAAGCAATGGCACAACAAATTTGATAAAGTGATTATAGAATATGGTTTCTTGCCAAATGAGTATGACAAATGTATATACTCTAAAAATTCTGGTAGAAGTTGTGTCATTTTATGTTTGTATGTTGATGATATCCTTATTCTAGGATCTTCACTGGAACTGATAAATAACACTAAAAATTATTTATCTAACCAGTTTGATATAAAAGACCTAGGCAAAGCCAACTTGAACCTAGGAATACAAGTGTCCAAATGCAAAGAGGGCTATACTCTATCTTTAGCACATTCAATTGAGAAAATGCTAAAAAAGTTTGAGTATTTTGACAAAAAATCTGCCCTTACTCCTTATGACAGTAATGTTGGCCTCAAGAAGAATGAAGGATCACCTATAGAACAACATAGATATTCACAGATGATAGGGTCCCTTATGTACATATCAAATAGAACCAGACCCGATATTGCATTTGCTATTGGGAGACTTAGTAGATATACCGGAAACCCAAATCAGTCACATTGGACTGCATTGGATAGAGTATTTAGATATCTTAGAGGTACTCTAGATTATAAACTTCATTATTCTAGACACCCTGATATTATAGAAGGTTATTCAGATGCAAACTGGGTAACTGATTCACATGATGTGAAATCTACTACTGGATATGTTTTTACTCTAGGAGGAGCAGCAATCTCCTGGAGTTCATGCAAACAAACTATCATAGCTAGGAATACAATGGACTCTGAAATGATAGCTCTTGACACTACTTGTACATAAGCTGAATGGCTTAGAAATCTAATTATGCATATACCTGTTTATCATATTCCTGTTTCTGCAATTTTCATCAATTGTGATAATAAATCTATTATTGAACTACTAAAGCATGATTCTGTGAATGCTAAGATGAACAGGCACCTGTAGCTGCGCTTCAAGTCTATAAAGAGCCTATTGGGCAAATATGTGGTTCTTGACTATATAAAATCAGAAAAGAACCTTGCAGACCACTTGACGAAGGGTCTGTCTAGGACATTGATCCTAGAATCATCGAGGGGGATGGGGTTAAGCCCATAATTTAGTCACCAGCAGTGGCAACCCAACCGAGTCTGACTGGAGATCCCAAGAAGCCGGTTCAATGGGTAGGAACAAACTGGACTAGATGACTAATATGGAACACTGACCTTGAGATTAAATTCTCTTTAAAATAAAAGCCCAGGAGGCTGTACATGTGTACATTGATACCCGATCCCTATGGTGACAGTGTTCCGGTGTGATATGGTTAGGGTGAGTTTAAACTCTTAATAAGTCCAAGCATGATATGCAGGGTTGATACCTATCACTAACCCTTGAGGACTTACCTATATGAGAGGTCGTGAAGGCCGCGACTATAGGACAGGGCGATCCTAGACAACTCTCATGAATGTATAAAAGTGCGCATGGCTAATCAATGCGCCACCCGATAGACCCAAAGAACCTCTAGCGTATTATTTGTGCTATTTTCTGAATCTGGTTCAAGAAATCTGATTCAAGGCATAGTCCATCAAGCACTTCTTCAGACAAAGACAATAGTAACTAAGTGAGATTCAAGGCTGTAGTCCATCTCATCTATGCATAATATATATTTGCCCAGAAATCCTCTATCAATTCTTATTCCCTTGTCATCTCTATGTTTTTTGGAACTTGACTTTTGGGGGGGGGATTGTTGCATATTACATGCAAAAGCCAAGTCCTCAAAGCCAAGTCTTCAACATGCCAAGTCTTCAAACATGTGTCATTTTTTAAGTTGGAGACTTAGCCTCTTTTGGCTAATTTTAGTATAGGCTATTTTAAGCATATACTACTTTAGCATATGCTTAATGCTATATAAGAGAGAGCCCTTTTTCACAATCTTCACTCCAGTCTCTCCCTCTCATTCTCTCTTGTTCAATTCAAAGCTTTGTTCTTCGGTTTGTGCTCTGGGCAGAAAAGCTAAGTTCGGGGTCGCTCTTTTCGAGTTGTGTGCGACGAGGAGATACCGGTAGAGCGGGAGTTTTACCACTAGGAGCATTCGGAACAAATCTGCACATAGACCTGAATCAACTCTTAGGGCAGTGCTTCGTGCGCGACTTTCCTGGAGGCTGATAACATTTACTTTATTTTATTTTGTTTGCAGATTTTTTGGAATAATTTCCAACAACCCATGCACAGTCTTCTTCTCTCTAACACCTGGTCATGTATGAAGACACGTATGCGGAGGGAAGAAGGCCTCCAAACTCTCATGTCTACTTGTAACCCATCGTTCATATTCTTTTGTATTCATTCTCACATCCCTCCCTAATAGATATACACTACAACAAGTTATATGATCAATCATGGTTTAGGAACATCGTTGGATACATACTAAGGAGAGAGAGTAACTAGGAAAGGTGAGTGGAAACGAGTCTAAGGGAAACACACAGTGGTAGGTCCGTTGCGCTGTAGGAGGGGAAAACCTGACGCCAACAAGAGGATGCAGTAGAGATGGCGGGGCTCCGGCAGTGTGTGTTATTGTCGGGACATAATTTTCGATAAAAAATTGAGAAAATGAAACAATTATAAAGACAACGTTTCAACGCAACACTTCAAAGAATGTGCACAACAGAGATCCTAGGAGGATTCTAGATTACGCAATCTAAAAAAATTTCGTAATCAGTAGCAAACGACAGTAGCACTTCTAAACAGAAGGTACGTATCGAAATGCAAACAGCAGCAGCGATGACAGACGAAAGATGAAAGATAGCCTGCTGGGGTGAATGATCACCGTTGCTCAAAGCTTTATTCGCCCCACACGAACAGCTTCCAGGAACCAGCAAGTTCGTTGGAGAACTTTGGAACACTCCTGCTCTTTTGACTCCTTGGATCGTACACGGACTCCCGTGCAAAAGCAATGCTGGTGCAAAACTTCTCTTCTCTCTCACAGCTTCTGTTTACTTGTGTTAAGAAACACTTGTAAACTCTTTTAACTTTCTGTGTAATCTTCTGTATATGTCCTGTAGAGAGAAGAGACCTTATATAGGCCTGAGTGGTAACTGCCCGGTTTCCATAATGTTCGGAACGTGGTAAAAACTACTCCGAACGTGTAGTAACCGTACAGATCATGCACATGCACGATCTGTAGCAAGTTGTGCCACTTGCGCACACCATGCGCAGAATGCTGAGACACTTGCGCCACCAGTGCGCCCTGTGCGCCCTACGCACCCTGCGCGACCCGTACAACTGAGCGCGCAACTGGACGCACACCTGGGCGCGCATATGTGCGGGTAACTGGACACGCACCTGGCCGCACAACCTGGCCTGCGCACCTGGCCGCGCAACCTAGCCCGTAACCAGAGCCGCGCAACCTGGCCGCGCAACCTGTACCGCACAACCTGGCAGCTCAACCGGCTACGCAAGTGGCTTGCGCAACAAGCGCAACTTAAGCGCACTATGTGCCTAGCGATGATGCTGACGTACTAAGTGCAAAGTGCGCCAAAAAATGTCAAATTACGTCTCATGAGCCTATGAGCCCGAGTCCGTGTCCGAGTCCGAGTCGCAAACCCCTACGAGGCTTACCTCCCATGAAAATAAATTTCCCAAGAGCAAAAAGCATGAATGCTTTCAATTGTTGATTTAGCCTTTTTTCCATTAGAAAAATAACCCACATAGCACACCCATGTGCACCTTCACACCACATGTGCATCTCTAAAAACATATAGCTAATATATAGAGATACAACTCCTTTGGCCTAGCCGATGTGGGACTAAAGTTCTAATCTAAAAAGGCCAAAACCCAACAATCCCCCACATATCTCTATATATTGGTATAAGTGTTCCCCACAGTAACTGTCCATCATGCATTAGGAGAGATGTCGCTGACGACTTGAATCTTCCCGCATGGGTCAAACAACAGACTATAATACAAGAATGGTCTAAGCCTTGAATTCTGCACCATAGCTGAAATTCTTTCCACTCACATAATGTAGTTACATGTGCTTCTGGCTTACACATTAAAGGCCCTGTGCCAGCCTGGTTTTATTGTATAATTTTGGACATCTACAAGTTTACCCTCAAGAGACGGCCTGATATCTCTTTCCATACACTATAGGTGAGTTCTTTGTTAAAGAGACATGGCATGAAGCGCTTTGCACTTCCTTTGCGGTGCTATGTCGCTATGATATGGCCTAAAGCCGAGGCCTTACCCCGTACCGGGAACCTCATCGTAGTGTCATACTACTGTAGCATGAGGTCACCGCCTCTTTGTAGTGTCATACTACCCAGCATGAAGCCTTAGGCTCCCTTGCGGTGTTATGCTGCAACGACATGGCTTGCAAGGCCGAGGCTTTATCCCTAACCAGGTACCCCATCGTGGTGTCGTGCCACTGTAACATGAGGAACTCCTCCCCTTTGTAGTGCTGACTACTCCCCTCTTATTTAAACATACAGCATTAGGCTACCTGTCTATTTGCAGTGCTACGCCACTGTGACTTGTCTCGCATAGCCGAGGCATTACCCCTTTCGGGAACCTCATAGTGGAGTCACCCCACTGTAGTATGGAATTTTACTCCATGTAGTGCTGCTCTACCGTGCTTCTTGTAAAGCACACCAGGCATTCACTCTGCCTGAGAACTCATTAAGGCGTTTAAGCCAACCTTCCTACATGATCCATTTTTCGCAGAAGACAACAGTGGTTGAAGGTCCGTAACCTCTCCATGCCCAATAGAACATATACCTACCGTTCCTGATATTCTTCCAATTAATGGTCCTCCCTTGAACCAAAAGCTAGATGCCTAGTAGATTTCTCTTTGAGCTAATAGCATAAAACTTTATGGTAGGATTACAATAATACAAAATCAGAATGCCTTCAAGCCCATTTTACAAGCTGTGTCATCGACCAGCTGACGCTTGAGGCCCTTGGTGAACGGATCCGCTAGGTTCTCCTGACTCCGAACATCAATCACTGCAATTACACCTCTCTTGATAAGATCGTGTATTTTCCTGTACTTCAACCGCACAGTCCTCTTTTTTTCCGTTGAAGAGGTCATTTGATGCCGCCGCCGCAGTCGCCTGGTTGTCACAGTATATCGGTATTACCGATATTTGTGCCCCAACCACTAGAAGATCATACATGAGCTTCCGAAGCCATTCTGCTTCCTCCGCTGCGGTATCAAGTGCAAAGAACTCATATTCTATGGAGACCGCGAGAGCATAGTCTGCTTCTTCGTTTTCTACGATATAGCAGCTCCACCCATTGTGAATATGTATCCACCTGTGGACCTCTCGCTCTCCACTTCTGAGCACCAGCTGGCATCACTGAAGCCTTCCACTACAGGCGGATCTCTGCTGTAGTGCAGTGCATATGTCTGAGTTTTCTTGAGATATCTCATAACCAGTTTTACAGCTTTCGTGTGCTCAATGCCTGGGTTACTCATGAAACGACTCAGCATTCCCAATACGAAAGCTATGTCAGGCCTTGTGGCAGTAGTAGCATGCATCAAACTCCCGATTACGCTTGCATACTCCATTTTCCTAACCCTTTTTCCTAAATTAGGCTTCAGCTTCAGATCACACCTGTACAGCGTATCGATCTATGGAAGGTCCTGATACCTGTAACGAGTGATCATCTTCTCAACATAATGAGACTGTGATAGCGCTAGTCCAGTATCTATCCGGATGATCTTAATCCCTAAGATCACATCAGCTTCCTCCAAGTCCTTCATACTGAACTTGCTCGAGATGAATTACTTTGTCTCTGAGACACATCCCATATCCGTACCTAGGATCAGCATATCGTCCACGTACAGACAAATGATCATACCTCTTCCATCAGCAAACTTCGTGTAAACACACTTGTCCGTCTCGCTGACCATGTAGCCATTTGACCTTATAACCTTGTCAAATTTCTCATGCCGCATGTTGGAAGCATGTTTAAGACCGTACAAGAATTTCACCAACTTGCAGACTTTGTCTTCAAGACCCTTGACGAAAAATCCCTCTGGATGTTGCATGTAAATCTCTTCGGTCAGCTCGCCATTTAGGAAAGCTGTTTTCACATCCATCTGATGTATCACCATCTTATGTATTGCTGCGAGAGCAATCAACATACAGATGGTGGTCATCCGGGCTACTGGAGCATACGTGTCAAAGTAGTCAATCTCCTGCTTCTGAGAAAACCCCTTGGCTACCAACATAGCCTTGAACTTGTCAATAGTTTCGTCTGCTTTCATCTTCTTCTTGAAGATCCATTTGCATCCGATGGATTTCGCTCCTTCAGGAAGATCAACCAACACCCAAATGTTATTTGAGGTGATGGAATCAATTTCATTGTCAATCGCCTCCTTCCAGAAGATTGCATCTCTGGTCTTCATCACCTCATCATAGGTAAGCGGATCTGCTTCCACATGATAGATGACAAAGTCATTTCCGAAGTCCTTCGGCCTCCCCACACGCTTCGCTGACGGCTCAGCGAGTTCTGGTTCAACCGTTGTTTCAACAACAACATCTTCTTGGACTAATTCTTCATTGAAAACTTCAATTTCTTGTGCACCCTCATTATTCTCCGGTATATCCGCAAGAACAATATTCTTGTGTCTTACAAATTTATATTCAAAATATTCTGCGTCGCGAGATTCAATGATATGATTTGACTCAATATCAAAAAATCTCCGAGCATCACTCTTCTTGGCATACCCCAAGAAGATCGTCTTTGTAGTCCTTGTCCCAAGCTTCTAAATCTTAAGTTCTAGAAGCTTGACATATGCCAGATACCCCCACACTCGAATGACACTCAAGTTAGTTCTGACCTTGAACCAAAGTTCATGAGGAGTAATATCTGAAGTTGCATGAGGCACTCTATTTAGAATAAAAGTGGCCGTCAATGTAGCTTCTCCCCAGTAGCACTTTGGAAGACCCGCAGTCAACAACATTGAGTTAATCATTTATGTTAACGTTCTGTTCTTCCTCTCTGCTACTCCGTTTGATTGAGGAGAGTACGGAACCGTAGTCTCATTGACAATTCCATGTTCTTTGCAGAATGATGTGAATTCATGAGACTTGTACTCTCCACCTCGATCATTTCTTATTCTTTTGAGTTGTTGTCCAGTCTGCCGCTCAGCTTCGACTTTAAACTCCTTGAACTTCTTGAATGCTTCGTCTTTAGCCTTCAGCAAGTAGACGAACGCATTCTTAGAGAAGTCATCGATAAAGGTTATGAAATACTTCATCTCGGCCTTTGTAGAAAACTGTTTGAAGTCACAGATATCGGAGTATACCAACTCCAGAAGATTTATACTTCGATAAACCCAAGGAAAGGGTTTCCTTGTGATCTTCGTTTGAGCACAAACTTCACATTTCTCTACCTTACCCCCACACTTGGATATAAGTCCTAGACTAGACATTCTGTTTATTCGTTTACAATGAACATGTCCTAGTCTATTATGCCACAACTCAAGAGTATAAGCAGAAGGAGTGATTGCATTAATTATATTAGAAAAATTTACAAGCTGAATTTTGAACATTCCTTCAGTATAAAAAGCTTTCCCGAAATATGTTTCCTTAATAGACATCACCATCTGGCCAGCATTGATGTCTATACTGAGGCCTATGTTGCAGAAAAGGCCTCCTGAGATTAGGTTCTTGCCGATAGCAGGTACGTGCTTCATGCCTTGAAGCGTCAGAGACTTGCCAGAAGTCAGCTTCAATACCACCATCCCAATTCCGAGCACTTCAGCTTGTGCCTGGTTTGCCACCATAACCACTTCAGAAGTAGGTGTGTAGGTGGTGAACCACTCCTTGCTGGAGCAGACATGGCAGGTGGCTCTAGTGTCTATCCACCAGTCAGAGTCAGTCCCTACCGCATCAACCTGTACAATCATAGCAACAACGTCAGTGATAATAGATACCTTGCTAGGCTCTACTTGCTCTGATTACTTGGTCTTTGCTTTGTATTCACTCTTGAAGTGGCCCTTCTTGCTATACTTGAAGCAAGCCAAATGAGACTTTGGCTTCTTTTGCTTAAATGAAGTTCCCTTGACTTTCAGATTGTCAGAGTCCTTCTTCTTGCTGTGGGAAGCCACATGTTTTCCCCTTGGTTCCCTGGTATGAACCATATTGGCGTTAGCCAATTGCTTGGACAGTGCGTCCACTTTTAGTTGAGCCCGTATCTAGTCCTCAACATAAATTTCCTGCAAGAGTTCTTTAAGGCTAATCTCAAGCTTCTTCTTATGCATGTTTGTATAGAACTTGCTCCACCCAACGGGGAGCTTCAAAAAAATCCCTCCAACAATAAACTTATCAGGGAGGGGCATCGCCTCGTCTTCTAACTTCTGTTGCAGCTTCAGGAATTCCTTCACCTGCGGCAGCATGGACTTCTCGTCCTCAAAGAGCCATTTGTGATATTTTTCAACCATAAATATCTTGCTCCTATTTTTGTCTTCTTCGTACAGTTTCTCCGTAGACTCCCATATGTCTCTGGCAATTGTCTTCTTACTGTAGGATTCTCTCCATAGCATTCAGGATAAACAGCCTGCAAATGCTATTCTCCCTTCTCCACTTAGCCTGAAGTTTAGTAGCCGCAGTGATTGCGGCAGCAGACCCAGTATCTGGAACAGTAGGTTCCTCTTCAAGAAGCACGTGATCAACGTCTCTGAGTTGAAGAGTGAGATAAACCTTCCTCTTTCAGACTTGATAATGTTCTCTATCAAACTTTTCTAACTTACAAAAGTCAGTATTGAGGAGTAAAGCATTAAGGTTTTCCATCGTAGCAATAACGCTTTGAGATTGTTATTGCAGGGGCACAATTTTTGATAGAAAACTGAGAAAATAAAGCAATTATAAAGATAATGTTTCAACGCAACACTTCAAAGAAGGTGCACAACAAAGATCCTAGGAGTATTCTGGATTACGAGAATCTAAAAAAATTTTGCAATCAGTAGCAAACGACAGTAGCACTTCTAAACAAAAGGTACATATCAAAATGCAAACAGCAGCATCGATGACAGGAGAAAGATGGAAGATGGCCTGCTGGGGTGAATGATCACCGTTGCTCAAAGCTTTATTCACCCCACACGAACAGCTTCCAGGAACCAGCAAGTTCTCGGAGAACTTTGGAACACTCCTGCTCTTCTGACTTCTCAGATCGTACACGGACTCCCGTACAAAAGCAATGTTGGTGCAAAGCTTTTCTTCTCTTTCACAGCTTCTGTTAACTTGTGTTAAGAAACACTTGTAAACTTTTTTAAATTTCTGTGTAAACTTCTGTATACGTCCTGTGGAGAGAAGAGACCTTATATAGGCCTGAGTGGCAACTGCCCGGTTTCTATAATGTTCGGGACGTGGTAAAAACCACTCCGAACATGCAGTAACCGCATAGATCATACACAGGCACGATCTGTAGCAAGTTGTGCCACTCACGCACCTTGCACACCGTGCGCAAAATACGCACTGGACCACTTGCGCCACCTACGCGCCCTGTGCGCCCTACGCACCTTGTGCCACCCACGCAACTGAGCGTGCAACTGGGCGCACACATGTGCGCACAACTGGGCGCACACCTGTCACGACCAGCTCCTGAATAATCAGACATGCCCAGCCTTCGTCGTTAGACACGACGAAGTAAGTTGTACCAAACTAGGGAAGTCTAGCCAGATAAACAGGAATAAGTACAAATCATAACATCTATAAACGAATCCCAGAATCAAGTACAAGTTTAAAAGTTATTACATTTCCAGCAAATGAGAAGTAAAGTCTGATAGTCTCAAATACAAAGAAATATGGACTACTAATGGGTAAAGTGCTAGGCTTCCTCAGCCTCTAAGTCCAGAGCAACTCCAGCTGGCTCTACTGCATCTACAAGCTTTCAGCCATAATATGTGTCACACAAAGCCTCCATCTCACCTGCAATATATCCTAGTCAGGAGCGGAGCAAAGTACAGTTCTAGGTAATGAACAAGAACATCATGATATAAAAATGAGTACAGGAGAACATGAACTATATAATACAGGAAAAGAACATGAAAGTACAGGAATGAAAGTACAGGAAATAAAGTACAGAAATGTAACTATGAACCTGAAGTAGAAGACATGACAAGTATACCATGTTTGAAATACAACTAGTCTATGTGACCGGCTAAGGTGAGTACAGGAACATGTACAGGAGTACATGAATATTGGTACGGCTTAGGACCCGCGTGCACAATGCGAGGCCTCAGTTATCTACATGAATATAGTAACCAGGGTTTGGTCACATAGCTAGAGTATTTTCCCACACGACACAAGTAAGTGCAAGAACCAGAAATATAGGAGTACAAGATATCGTGTCATGACGTGTCATAAGGAGAGTATAAGATATGTAAATGCACAAGACCATAGAAAAGTATTTGCCTTGCTCCGGAAAATCAAATGTAATAGATGGAGCTGGATGTCCTCATGTTTATTTTAAGTACAAGTTGATTAAGTTCTAAATAATATCATTTGACTATCTCTTCTCTTAACCATAAACTAACTACAATTTATATATATAATACTATGCTTAGCCCTACACCCTTTGTAACTAGCCATAGAACGAAAATATATTATTACTTTAACTAATTCTAAATAATGCTTACATTAACAAGAGGTTAACAATTCTAGCAATTCACTTGCTAAAATTTACAAGAATCCCTTTAACTAATAATAATTCAAGCAAGTCCAAAATCTTACATATAGAACTATATAAATTCATAAAACTCTATACCTAATATCAGTTGCTAAGTAGCTGATTTAAAGACATTTCACTCAAATTTGAAATAAAACTATTAGCCCAATCATGCACTGATGTAAACCAACCCTGGAACTAACCACCTACATTTCTCAAAAACAAAATCCAATCACTAGTCTTCTTCATCTATACACCACTCATAATAATCCCAGAAAGATTCAACGTAAGATTGCACTGCTTCAGCTATTTGATTTAAAGAAAACAGTCCAAAACATAACATTTCAAAATACTGAACTTAATACAACCATATTGAATGAGAAAATATACAATCAAGAAAGAATCAGATTTGGAAATTCGAATGGAAACATAAATAAAATTGCATTTGCTAAGCCAATTTCCTCCCATCGCACGAATACTGCAATTTCTACTGTACCGGACACAAATACTACACCAGGACACAGCTCTGGTTAACTGGACGGTACAACAAGACTTGTATGAAATCGAGCAAGCACATACGGACACAACCACTGATTTGGACACAGCTACGGTATATACACCACGAACCGTACTCAACACGTATGGTATCGGAGTCTCGGACACTATCCAACATCCCCAAGAGTGACATGAACGCACGCCCAAATCATAAAAACAAAATGACAACAAAATGAAACACAATCAATCAACTAACCACAAAAGAAATAATCAAAATGTAGAGGAGAGTTACCTGAAGAATTTGATCTGCAACTAGAATACAACAGGATTCGACACGAATCTTGACAGCTCCTCTGCAGTAATTCAACAATCAATTGTGCTCATCAATTTAAGTTTGAAATGCAAATCCCTTCCACTTGTTTCCTCGAGCTTCCAATTAGACGTTCAAACATAAAAGTGAAATTACTCACCGGGATCTGATCGATCTTCCTCTGACTTCCAATCAAATGGCCGATCGTCGATCCTCAATTCAAGATCTGGTCGAATTGAATCAATGTAGGAGAACTTGGTTCGGATCCAAGAAATTAATTATGCTGAACAAACAAGCTCATAAATCACAGATTTAAAAGAAACAGATCCAATCTCTACAGAACAGAGAACAAATTCCTCAAGGAATTGATCGACTGACCTAAATCAACGGAGACAGGAAAATTATTATGCTGAAGAAGAAGAGTCGTCCATTGTTGTCGATCTGCATGGCGGTGGCTCGCTACTCTGAGATTCCGTCGATATGAAGAATGATAGATTTCGATCAAAAGATGATCAAAAGGACATGAATCAACTAGAAGGATCGATCGAACTTACAGAAGAACCAAATCGAACTGATCCGAGAAACGAAGATCGATCCTGATATCGTCGTTGCCGCAACGATGAAGTCTCCTGATGAAACCAGCTCAGCCGTCGGTGGAAACAATGCTCGCCACCGTGGTCGCTATCTTCGTCGCCACCATGGTCGCCGTCTACGTCGCCGCCCTAGTCGCCGTCTTCATCGCCGCCCTAGTCGTCGGAAGCTAGGGTTAGGTTGCTGAGAGAACAAATTGGGGAAGAAAGGAATTTCGAGAGTTGCTACTGAGCTTCTCTCTCCACTGGAATGGAGAATAAATAAGGCTGTGCCATATTTAAAACCCCCCTCCACTAATGGCCTTTTAGCAGATAATTCCCTCCCTATTTCCTATATTGCAGTATATCCAAAATTAGTTAGAAATTGGTTATGAGATTTGAAAAATGGGGACCACTAAATTTGTTGTAACAAACTAGGAATTCCCTCCAAAATCAATAATTCAATTTCCATCCAAAACTAGTAATGAGGATAATAATTCAAATTATTGGTTTAAATAAAATCTATTATTGAAAACTTACAAAATTCTCAATAATCGGGAAAGTGGAGTTACAAATCTCCCCCCTAGAAAATTTCGTCCACGAAATTCAAGAGACAACAAAATCAATTCCAAAATCACAATTAATTGTTCAAATACAAGTCATTTATTAAATTTAAAATTTTCTCGAAAAAAACCAAAATACAATCAAGCAAACAAACTAGGATAGCGCTCCCGCATCTCATCCTCGCGCTCCCATTGGACTCTTCCGGAGAGTGGTGTCTCCACATGACTCGAACAAGCGGTATAGTCTGATTCTGTAGTTGCTTCTCCCTCCGATCAAGGATCTCCACTGGCTGCTCCTCGTAGGTCAAGCTCGGACCCACCTCTAGCTCTGAGTAGTCCACTACATGGCTCGGATCTGGAATGTAGCGTCGAAGCTGGGACACGTGAAAAACATCGTGTACTCCTTCCAAACTGGCTGGAAGAGCTAGTTGATATGCCACCTCGCCAATCTGTGCAGTCACATCGAAGGGCCCGATGTACCACGGACTGAGTTTCTTGTCTCTGCCAAATCGAATGACACCTCTGGTCGGTGAGATCTTCAGGAACACTCTATCTCCAACTGCGAACTCTAGTGGTCGTCTACTGCTGTCTGCCTAGTGTTTCTGCCGATCCTGTGCAACTCAGAGACGCTCTCTGATCAGTCTGACCTTCTCAATCGAATCTACCACCATCTATGGCCCAAGCAAAGCCTTCTCGCCAACGTCGTCCCAAGATAAGGGTGTACGACATCTCTGTCCATATAGTGCCTCGAACGGGGTCATCTCGATGCTAGCCTGATAACAGTTGTTATAGGCAAACTCTACAAGATGCAAGTGATCCTCTCACGAACCGTCGAAGTCGAGTGCGTAAACCCGTAACATATCCTCTAGTGTCTGAATGGTCCTCTCGGACTACCCGTCCGTCTGTGGATGATAGGCGATGCTGAACTTCAACTGTGACCCCAAGCTCAGCTGTAGACTCCTCCAGAAGTGTAATGTAAAGCGGTTATCCCTGTCTGAGATGATGCTCATTGACACTCCATGAATCCGCATGATCTGTCGTATATGGAGGTATGCAAGCTTCTCGGTCGACAACCCTACCTTGAACGGAATGAAGTGAGCAAATTTCGTCTAACTTTCCACGATGACCCAAATAGCATCCTTGCCACTGGGCGTACGCGTTAAACCAGAGACGAAGTCCATGGTGATGTGTTCCCACTTCTACTCCGAAATAGGTAAAGGCTGGAGCAATCCTACTGGTCTCTGACGCTCCGTCTTGACTTGCTGGCACACAAGGCATCTGGAAACAAATCTGGCAACCTCTCGTTTCATCCCATACCACCATACATACTCCCGCAGATCCTTATACATCTTGGTAGATCTAGGGTGAATAGAATATTGTAACTGGTGGGCCTCCTGCATAACCTTCTCCCGCAAATCCTTGGGCAAACACACAACTGGTTTCCGTACCTCAGGGATCCATCCTCTGCAATAGTGAAGTCATCGAGCAATCTTGCCTCTGTGTGGCCTCTGAGGTATCGGAGTCCCTCATCTAAAAACTGGGCCTCCTTGATCTTCTCTAACAGTCCTGACTGTATCTGCATGTGCATCAGCTGTCCTCCATCTCCTGGAAGAATAATCTCAATCCCCAGACTCTCAAGATCCTCTAAAAGATGTTGGTCCATAGTGAGAAACATAGAAACAGGATATCGACTGAGAGCATCTGCTATCACATTCGCCTTCCCAGGATGGTATTGCAGATTGATGTTGAAATCCTTCATGAGTTCCAGCCATCTGCGCTGCCTCATATTCAGCTCCTTCTGAGTAAAAATATACTTCAGGCTTTTATGATCCGTGAAGATATCCACTCTCTCTCCATACAAGTAGTGCTTCCACAGTTTCAAGGCAAAAATGACTGCTTCAAGCTCCAAGTCATGTGTGGGGTAATTCTTCTCATGAGGCCTCAACTGTCTAGAAGCATAAGCAATGACCCTCTTGTTCTGCTCAAGCACACATCCCAAGCATTTTTCTGATGCATCGTTGTAGATAACGAATCCTTCCAATCCTGATGGCAAGGCTAGAACTGGCGATGTAGTGAGTCTTCTCTTCAATTCTTTAAATGCTGATTGGCAGGCGTCACTCCAGATGAACTCCTCGTCCTTTCACGTAAGCTTCATCATTGGCTCTGCTATATTGGCAAAATCTTTCATGAATTTCCTGTAGTAACCTGCTAGACCCAGGAAACTATGAATCTCTGCTACTGACTTGGGAGGTGCCCATGCTTCCACGGCTTCAATCTTCTTGGGATCCATAGAAATCCCTTCTCCAGTCACCACGTACCCCAAGAACTCCACTCTGTCCAGGAAGAACTCGCACTTCGAGTGCTTCCCGTACAACTTCTCCTTCCGCAGAATCTCTAATACAATCTGCAGGTGCTCCACATGCTCCTCCTCGATCTTCGAATATATCAGAATGTCGTCAATGAAGACTACGAAAAACTTGTCCAAATACTTGTGAGAAATCTTATTCATCAAGTTCATAAACACTGCTGGGGCATTGGTGAGTCCGAACAGTATCACCAAGAATTCATACTGGCCGTAATGAGTATTGAAAGCTGTCTTCGGAATATCCTGCTCCCGAACCTTCATATGATGATATTCCGACCGAAGGTCAATCTTGGAAAAGACCTTAGCTCCATTAAGTTGATCAAACAGCTCATCTATCCGCGGCAACGGGTATTTATTCTTGATAGTGATGTTATTGAGTGCATGGTAATCGACACACATCCTCACAGTCCCATCCTTCTTGGGCACGAAGAGTACTGGTGCTCCCTAGGGTAAAGCACTGGACTGAATAAAACCCTTTCCTTCCAACTCATCAATCTGGGCCTTCAACTCTGCAGCTTCCTTCGGGTTAATCTTGTAGCAATGCTGGGACTTCGGTGCTGATGCAGGCACTAAGTCAATCCTAAACTCCATATCTCGATCTGGTGGCAATTCTGGCAACTCTTTGGAAAAGACGTCAAGAAACTCCACAATCAACGGGTGCGGCAACTCCTGGTCTTCTGCAACTGCTCCAAAGTAGACTCCCTCTGGCATCTCTGCAATTCGTATGGTGATCTCGAACGGTGAAACTCCAGGTGGACTAAAAATCACCTTCCCTTCATGGTAATCTATTACAGCAAACTGCTCACTCATCCAATCGATGCCGAGAACTATATCAAATCCGGGCAATGGCATCACTAGAAGTCGAGCCCTAAGCTCCCTTCCAGCTATAGTGATAGGGCAATCCACCATCTCAGTAACTGGCACTACCCCTCCTCCTGTCATAATCCGACAGTTCCTCCTAGTGGGCTTAGGTGTGAAGCCGTGTCTATACAGAAACTCATATGATACAAAGCTATTGTGGATCCAGAATCAAACAATGCAATGGCAGAAAATAAATGTAAAAGGATAGAACCTGTGATCACATCTAGAACTGCCTCATCCTTCTCAACTGCGGCCATGACGTAAGCACATCCATGCTGTGGTGGTCCCCTCTACTGCTGGTGCTGTACAAAACGCTGCTGCTGAGAAGGTAAAGCCTGAACCCTCTGTGGTGCAGCTAGTAGAGCTTTGGGTGGTACAGGTGGTGGTCCTCCAGCTCCTCGAGGTCCTCCTGTCAGTCGTGCTGCGGCCTGTAGACAATTCCTCATCTATTGTGCATCTGATCTGCAAAATAAGCAGAGTACGAGCCTCTTACGGCACTCGTCGAAGCGGTGTCCTGGTCGGTAACAGAATACGCAAGTAGCTGCCTGCTGCTATCTCTGTGGCTGATGTGCATGAACTCTGGTTGGACGGTAATGCAGCTGTACCGGCTGCTGTGCCGGCTGCTGTGGCCTCGTCTGAATCTGAGTCTAGGTCCTCTTTGCCGGTGTCTGGAAGCTGCTACTGCCAATGTCCCGGTCCCTCTTCAGCTTCTGATCTGCCTTCTTCTCCACAGCATGAGCAATCTTGAGGATGCTCGCATACGTCGTCGCCTGACTAATAGCCACTGCATTCCGCAGCTTCTTGGTGAGGCCCTTCTTAAATCTCCAAGCTCTATCCTCCGGTGCTCTGACTAGGTTCTCCGTGAACCTGCTGAGTCGAATGAACTCTGATGTGTACTCCGCCACTGTCATGGTCCCCTGCTGTAATGCCTCGAACTGCATTCGAAGCTCATCTCACTCCACGTCGGGGAAAACTTCTCCTTGAATAGAGTTTTGAAATCTGCCCAAGAAACCTGGGGCTCCTCCCGGTACCAAGCCCTGGCTAAATCAAAAAGTCGTATACTCGTAACTTCCACCTTCAAGTCATCCGGGATCCATGCCATCTTCAGTGTCCTCTCAGCATTCTCCAGTCACCTATCCGCATAAATAATCCCCTCGTGGCCCCAGAAATCCATCGGACAGAGGTTCTGGTAGTCTCTGGCAGTCCCCGGTCTCGGTGCTGCTGGTGCTGGAGGTGCCACCGGTGCTGGTGCTGTCGGCTCTCAAGTCCTGAGCGCATCTACTACTGTTGCCTAAAACTGTACGAACTGGTAGTTCTGAGCCTCCATGAACTGCTAGAACATGGCCATCACCTGAGCGCCGTCGAAAGTCATCGTCGGGGGTAGCGAAGGAAAGATATGAGGCGGTGACGGAAGCTGTTCTAACAGAACGTCTGGTGCAGACTGTCCCGAGCTGCCTGCAACTCCAGACGGATCAGCGGTCTTCCTCGTAGTGACCATCCTGCAACAAAAGAAAACTTCGTGATTGATAAAAACCTAACCTACAAGTAAATGTAAATGTTTATATAATATCCATATATACCCGATGCACCCGATTTTCTATACTGTGATTCAATTTCCCTAGTTTAATCAAGTCCCCCAATAGTACACTAATACCTAGGTACTATTAGGACTGACCTGTATGGGCCACCACTAAAAATATGTCACGACCCGCTCCTGAATAATCGGACACGAATCGAACACGCCCAGCATTCGTCGTTAGAAACGACGAAGTAAGCTGTACCAAACTAGGGAATTCTAACCAGATAAACAGGAATAAGTACAAATCACAGCATCTATAAACGAATCCGAGAATCAAGTACAAGTCTAAAAGTTATTACATTTCCAGCAAATGAGAAGTAAAGTCTGATAGTCTCAAATACAAAGAAATATGGACTACTAATGGGTAAAGTGCTAGGCTTCCTCAACCTCTAAGTCCAGAGCAACTCCAGCTGGCTCTACTGCATCTACAGGCTCTCAGTCATAATATGTGTCACACAAAGCCTCCATCTTACCTGTAATATATCCTAGTCAGGAGCAGAGCAAAGTACAGTTCTTGGTAATGAACAAGAACATTATGATATGGAAATGAGTACATGAGAACATGAACTATATAATACAGGAAAATAATATGAAAGTATAGGAATAAAAGTACAAGAAATAAAGTACAGGAATGTAACTATAAACCTGAAGTACAAGATATGACAAGTACACCATGTTTGAAATACAACTAGTCTATGTGACCGGCTAAGGTGAGTACAGGAACATGTACAGGAGTACATGAATATTGGTAATGCTTTGGACCCGCGTGCACAATGCGAGACCTAAGCTATCTACATGAATATAGTAACCGGGGTTTGGTCACATAGCTAGAGTATTTCTCTACCCGACACAAGTAAGTGCAAGAACCAGAAATACAGGAGTACAAGATATCGTGTCATGACGTGTCACAAGGAGAGTACAAGATATGTAAATGCACAAGACCATATAAAAGTACTTGCCTTGCTCCAGGAAATCAAGTGTAATAGATGGAGCTGGATGTCCTCATGTTTATTTTAAGTACAAGTTGACTAAGTTCTAAACAATATCATTTGACTATCTCTTCTCTTAACCATAAACTAACTACAATTTATATATATAATACTCTGCTTAGCCCTACACCCTTTGTAACTAGCCATAGAACGAAAATATATTATTACTTTAACTAATTCTAAATAATGCTTACATTAACAGGAGGTTAACAATTCTAACAATTCACTTGCTAAAATTTACAAGAATCCCTTTAACTAATAATAATTCAAGCAAGTCCAAAATCTTACAAATAGAACTATATAAATTCAAAAAAACTCTATACCTAATATCAGTTGCTAAGTGGCTGATTTAAAGACATTTCACTCATATTTGAAATAGAACTATTAGCCCAATCATGCACTGATCTAAACCAACCAAAGAACTAACCACCTGCATTTCTCAAAAACAAAATCCAATCACTAGTCTTCTTCATCTATACACCACTAATAATAATCCCAGGAAGATTCAACGCAAGATTGCACTGCTTCAGCTATTTGATTTGAAGAAAACATTCTAAAACATAACATTTCAAAATACTGAACTTCATGCAACCATATTGAATGAGAAAATATACAATCAAGGAAGAATCAGATTTGGAAATTCGAATGGAAACATAAATAAAATTGCATTTGCTAAGCCAATTTCCCACCATCGCACGCATACTGCAATTTCTACTGCACCGGACACAAATATTACACCAGGACACTGCTCTGGTCAACTGGACGCTGCTACGAGGCTTGTATAAAATTAAGCAAGCACGTACGGACACAACCACTGATTTAGACACAACTACGGTACATACACCACGAACCGTACTCAACACGTATGGTATCGGAGTCTCGGACACGATCCAACATCTCCAAGAGTGACTCAAACGCACGCCCAAATCATAAAAACAAAATGACAACCAAATAAATCACAATCAATCAACTAACCACAAAAGAAATAATCAGAATGTAGAGGAGAAATTACTTACCGGGATCTGATCGATCTTCCTCTGACTTCCAATCAAATGGTCGATCGTCAATCCTCAATTCAAGATATGGTCGAATTGAATCAATGTAGGAGAACTTAGTTCGGATCCAAAAAATTATGCTGAACAAACAAGCTCAATAAATCACAGATTTAAAAGAAACAGATCCAATCTCTACATAACAGAGAACAAATTCCTCAAGGAATTGATTGACTGACCTAAATCAACGGAGACAGGAAAATTATCATGCTGAAAAAGAAGAGTCGTCCATTGTTGTCGATCCGCATGGCGGTGGTTCGCTACCATCGATATGAAGAATGATAGATTCCATTCAAAAGATGATCAAAAGGACATGAATCAACTAGAAGGATCGATCGAACTTACAGAAAACCAAATCGAACTGATCCGAGAAATAAAGATCGATCCCGATGTCGTCGTTGCCGCAACGATGAAGTCTTCTGATGAAACCAGCTCAGCCGTTGGTGCAAACAAGGCTCACCACTGTGGTCGCCATCTTCATCATCACTATGGTCGCCGTCTATGTCGTCGCCCTAGTCGCCGTCTTCGTCGCCGCCCTAGTCGCTGGAAGCTAGGGTTAGGTTGCTAAGAGAACAAATTAGGAAAGAAAGGAAATTCGAGAGTTGCTACTGAGCTTCCCTCTCCACTGGAATGGAGAATAAATAAGGTTGTGTCTTATTCGAAAAGCCCCCTCCACTAATGGCCTTTTAGCAGATAGGTCCCTCCCATTTTCCTATATTGCAGTATATCCAAAATCAGTTGGAAATTGGTTATGAGATTTGAAAACTGGGGACCACTAAATTTGTTTTAACAAACTAGGAATTCCCTCCAAAATTAATAATTCAATTTCCCTCCAAAACTAGTAATGAGGATGATAATTCAAATTATTGGTTTAAACAAAATCTATTATTAAAAACTTACAAAATTCTCAATAATCGAGAAAGTGGAGTTCACACCTAGGCGCGCAACTGGGCGCGCACCTGGCCCATGCACCTGGCCGTGCAACCTAGCCCATAACCTAGCCCACAACCAGAGCCGCGCAACCTGGCAGCTCAACCGGTTGCGTAAGTGGCTTGCGCAACGAGCACAACTTAAGCGCACTATGTGCCTAGCAACGATGCTGACGTGCTAAGTGCAAAGTGCGCCAACAAAATGCCATATTATGCCTCATGAGCCCATGAGCCCGAGTCCGTGTCCGAGTCCGAGTCCGAGTCGCTATGCCCCTACGGGGCTTAACTCCCATGGAAATAAATTTCCCAAGAGCAAAAAGCATGAATGCTTTCAATTATTGATTTAGCATTTTTCTATTAGAAAAATAACCCACATGGCACACCCATGTGCACCTCCATACTACATGTGCTTCTCTAAAAGAGCATAACTAATATATAGAGATACAACTTCTTTGGCCTAGCCGATGTGGGACTAAAGTTCCAATCTAAAAAGGCCAAAATCCAACAGTGTGCACCCCGCTGGACATTGACGCTAGCATCTGAGTTGTTCGAACCCCGACGAAGGTGGAAATATCGGAGGGTGGGTGGCTCGCCAAGCACCAGCAGCTCGTCTCCTAATCGATGTAGGCCCCTCCGAAGGGTACTGAACCGTATCGTAGGCTGTCGAGAGTCTTCATCCATTGATGGGGATTCCTGGAGGAGGCGGCTAGGGTTTACTAAACGATAGAGGAATGGGAGCCTGCTATAAATATAGGAGGAGAGGAAGGGCGCAGATGCGCGGCCAGCTGGTGGGGAGCGGTCCGTACACACGTGCCTGTACGTCTACGAGATGGCAGATGGTGTACAGTCGACTGCGCACCTGCGCTTGCGAGAGGAAGGAGATAAACAGTAGATTTTTAAAACAATTATGCTATTTAGCTCTCAAAAATTTTGGGTGATGCCATCTCCCATTATGTGGCATCTGACGTGGCAAGTGACATGGTAGCTGACATGTCATATTTTAACCCAAAAAATTAATTACCCAAAAAGTTCTATTGTTAATGTTAATGTTAATGCTAATTTTAACTTAATGTTAATGTTAATATTAATTTTAATATTAATTTTAAAATAAATTTTCATGTTAATGTTAATATTAATATTAATGTTAATGTTATGCTAATTTTAATTTAATGTTAGATTTAATTTTAATGTTAATGTTAAAGTTAATATTAATGTTAATGTTAAATATAACATTAATGTTAACGTTAATATGAATTTTAATATTAATGTTAATGTTAATTTGATATTAATATTAATTTTAATACTAGTTTTAATATTCAATTTTGCCATGTCAACGGTCATGTCATCAGCCGTATCATATGCCACATAATGGGAGATGTTATCACCCAAATTTTTTGGGAGCCAAATAGCATTTTTGTTTTCAAATTATATGAGTAGGTCGGGTTCTGGGTCTGCTCTGCCCGACCCGGCTTCATAGTTTTAGTTGCAGGACTGCATGGTTTGGACTGTGGGTCGGATGTGGGTTCGGGCTTGGTCTCCAACCGACCCAGACCAGCTAGTGGGGGTTGTGGGCTCATGTGGGTAGGCTGGGACTTGAGGAAAAAAGAGAAATAATGATAGTAGCAATAATAAGTTGTGAGTTGATTGGGCCGGGCTTAGGGGTTTAGGGAAGCAGGCTGTTAGGAATTGCTTAGGGCTTTATTTGAGCTTTAAAGAAGGGAGAAGAAAATGGAAAAATGAAACATAAGACATAAGCTATCTAAATTAACCATATATATATATATATATATATATATATATATATATATATATATATATATATATATATATATATATATATATATCAACACCTCATGGCAACCTGGGCATCGGCGTCACATGATCACCAGATCGTCGCCGCGGTCGCCACGTGGGTTCTTTGGAAAAATCGGAACAAGGCTAGATATGAAGGACGCCAGTACAACGCTGCCCAACTAATTTGGGAGACTGTTCGACAGTGTCGCAAACGGAGATCCCTCTGCTCTCATGGCCAGATGGGTTTCTGGAACTCTCTCCTTTCCCCGGATTAGCCGGGGCTATTCTAGGTTTTCTCTTATTTTATCGGTATACGTGTATAGGCATCGATATTTTGCGCCTCATGGTATACTTGTAAAGGTAAGGCCTTTCGACCTTTATGAATAAAATGGGTGGTTTTAAAAAATATATAAATATATATATATATATAAACCAAATGCCCATAGACTAAAGCCCTCGGGCTAGAGCCACCCAGCCAGTACTTGGCCCCGGAGCCGTGGCCACTGTAGTGACCCGCTCCGCCCTAGCGGAATGCCGATTCAAACGGCAAGTGCAACGACTCAAACGAGCCGTCGACCCGAAGAGTTGGCATCGAACTGATGAAGAATCGATGCATGACTTACATTGGCCGTCAAAGATTAATCCAGACTTAGACTTTCAAAGGCGCGCTCGGGGTATCGCTCGGCCGATGCGAACATCGCTAAGGTGGGTGGCTCCGATGAACCCGTCTTTGCTTAGCCTAGACACATAACAATACGGACACTATCATGAGAATCGCTAGGCGATAATCCCGCGTATGCTAATAAATGAATGACTCAACGCACCTAGCTAAGGGAATAATCACATCTTGCATGCTTGTATAGAATATGGAAAAGAACATGGAAAATACGAGAACTCTCGTACCGTGCTCCACGCTCGTGCTAAGGCACAAGCTTGCGTTCAAGTCCCTTATGCGTTCAACAATGAAACAATGAATGGGTTACAACAATGAAATGGGAAGACTATCAATATAGTCGTTCCGAGTAGAGTATAGCAACATTGAAAGGCTATGGGACCGATGGGTCGCCAAGGCGACTTTCGCACAAGGAGTTGCGTAATGTATGAATGAATAAGTGAATGAATGAATCAATGAATGAATGAACAAGTGAAAGAAAGAATGAATAAAAGATAAGAAGGATGGAAATGGTTAGCGACAGGTATGACGGGCACGTGCAACGGGGCTCGCTACCCGCGCTGCACGGACGCCAACCTGGTCGATAACGCATTAAGGCTAAGGGTTAGCCTACGGCTCAGAGACAGCCGATAAGTTAAAAAGACAAGTTAATACGAAATGGTCGTGGACAAACGGCACGAGCGAGGGGTGGCGATGCTGTGGCCGTGAAGAAAAAGGGATTCTGCGGCATGATCAAAGTGTGAAGGACTTGCCGGTCCGGACGGAATCAAAGGAAATGGCTTACGTACAGGCCTGAGTGCGGGCTTGGCCACCAGGGGACGTAAGGCCGGGTATTTCAAAAGACTATCAGGGTGTACCAAGCCGCACGCCATGATAGGTGAGAAATTACCACAGGGGAAGACATGTCCAAAATAGCTTATGGTGCCAGCAACCGGTGCATATAGAGTTAAGTGGGCTTTGCTGATGGCGATCCACGTGCAAGTCCTTGCATTGAAATCAAAGTAGTCCAAGTTAACTAAAGGAAGTTCCTTCTGAACAGGCTTGAAATGTATCACACCAAAAGATAATGAATACTTCGTACAATGAGTTAGAGAATACGCCTACGACGCGCTAGAAACTGAGGCAGGAACACGCCCTTGATATTGAATGTTTCCAAGAATCATGTTATGTTATTTCACATAAATTATTGACTAACTTGGTTTACTTTGGACAGGGAAGGCCGGACGGTAAGTATGGGTAAGTCGTGCATTCATTTCCATGCACACACTTGAATTTGGCAACACGGGATAGGTTATGAAATATGCCATGAAACTGATCCTAAGGCAAGATTAGAAAGACAATGAATGATAGAGATGCACAAAAGTAAATAGAACGTGTTTGGTAATGATGGTATTGTGGACGAGCTAGCCTCCCCACCAGTGCATAACAATGTACTGATAACCCCACAGTCTGCATGCAGGATGCAGGAGACGCCGGCGGGTGCGGAGCTTCCATCGAACGTGTTAAGGCGCGGAGCCAACTCCAGGTCCTTGGGACGTTTCAAGAAGCTGAAGCACCATATACAGGACATAATGTATCGGAACATCGCCATGAATCATTCCATCTTGTAAGCCACTTGGCACGCCTTTTATGTTTCAGAGAGAGAGAGCTTGAGCGATTTGTAATATCGGCCTAGCGCCGCTTGTAAACTTCTTGAAAATCAATAAAGAGTTTGAATTCGCTTCCACTTGTGTTCATTTACTTTCCGCTGTAAATGGGGACACTCTGTGTGACTCTGTGGCCTAGCTCAAATCGGCCGTTTCTGGAATTAGCCTTGCACAGGCACAACCTAGGCCCGTGCGGCATCACACCTTAGCGAGGACGATCGCTCTTACGGGAGCGGGGCATGACAGATTGGTATCAGAGCACGGCTTCACGTCCTTGGACTTCATTTCGATTTTCTCAGTTTTGAAAGCTCGGTTGGAAACAAAAGAAGTGTGCGCTCTCTCTCGTTGTGCCTTGAGATGTTTCATACAATAAGTCTAATATTTTCAAAAGATCGTACAAGTACTCGGTTGAACGGGATCGATAGGCGAAGGCTTTATGCCGAACGATGTTAAACATGACTCGATAGAGAACACATGCTAAGTTAGCAAGTCGCGTGCATGCCCAAATAGTCCTACGTCGACATTAGCAAGTGAGCGTGCAGACTTGAATATAGCCCGCACAGGATGGTTATGCGGCACAACTTAGTCCGCGTGTCGCACACCTCGACTTTTTGGTGCAATCGAGTTGCGAGCGATATCAAGTACCGCTCGGTCGGGAACGGCAATACACTTAGAGTGTATATCGATAGGAACGCTATCAAACTAACGCTTAGACGTACACGGAAGATTTATTAGATTTTGAGGATAGTACAAACGACTTAGTACGTCAAGGCGATGTGATGCGATTACGCTAGAGATTCATCGAACGAATCTAAAGGATGTCTTAGCGCATGACGCGAACGTGATTGAGGACTAGATCATATGGCTTGAATCCGAGTGGTGTATGTGATAGGTTTGGAGAAGAATAAGAATGAATGTCGACGATTAGTCGAGTGGCTCGAACCCTGTGTGGTGTATGGACGTCATAGTAATTGTTCGAGCGAGACTAAAGGATTTACGGATCGTACGAGTATGTCGGCAAGCGATGCGATCGCGCAAAGCCTTAGAACGTGTCAGGCTTAGTTGGCCGTGACTTCAAAAGTCCCGAACGAGATGTCGCTGGACAACTTGTCAATGGGCAATGCGAGTTAGAAAATAGGTCGGAACGACGAATGAAAATGAATGGTCTTGATCGAGGAAACTTAAAGGATCGCGCGTACGATCTCGGATTGATTCAAATGAATTATGACTTGAGTTTGAACAATAATCTTGAAACTAGCTTGAGGAAGAGCGACGGAACTTGATCTTGAATATCGAGGAAATTGTGGAATATCCAACTCGGACAACAGCATCAACGCACGACTTGAAATCGGTTGCAAAGGAAGATCGTCAGGTTACGCATATCGTTGATGGTATTGAGGCGTATCAAAGATCGATATGCGATAACTCGGGGGTACTCTGACTCGGCGAATGACGATCGTGCAAATGTCATTGTCCCGTTGGATGCTATACTTGGGATGTTAAAAATGTGTCGAGGAAAAGATAGATTTATCTCGAAAATTTTCTAGTCGAATGTATGACGGTCAGACTATCGAATTGATTTAGCTTGGATGAAAATATGAATGCTTGGATTTGCTTCGTTGACAACCACAACGTTGACGTTCTTGTCTTATGTGAGCGCAACTCCAGCCTCGCATATGTATCGTGCCGGATTATGATGATCACTCCGCGTAAGCGCTGATATGGTGATTCATACAGCAGGAGTGATTGAACTTGGATGGCGTGGCAATCTGATTGCTTCGACTTGTGGTTTGACGCGAAGGTGGACTCGAGAATGAAATTGTGTGCTTGAAGAATTGAACTTGAGGATTGAGTAGGTCCAATCCGCGTATCGAAAATGGGTTAGTCTAAAACTCAAACAAGAGTTACGCCCCGATAAGAATGATTATTCTACGGGAGCGTTGCATGGTGATTCATGAACTGCCGTGGATAATAGGACTCGCGTGAGATTGGGGCGCAATGTATTGTCGAGCTGGATGACCTCGTGATCGAATACACGAATTAGTTAGAACTGGTGATTGAACAGAATTGAATATGTGCAACGTAAGTCTTGAGGCAAATTAGGTGATCATGCTCGATGTTTAGAAATTTGAGTGAAACGAACTTGGGTAGAAACTCCCGTACAAGCGAACAAATAGTCTGACCATAGGATTTGGGGTGAGCGTCGTGCAACGACCTTGCACGACGAGCCACGGACCTGACGTGTAACTATGACCTTGTGAGCTGACCTAGCGGATAGGCGGACGACCCTGTGCCGAGTGATTGAACCTGTGCGATTAATATTACAATATCGTCTGGACGGACGATAGACTTGGGGCAACAAGACTTAGAGTAGGACGGGAAACTGGGAGTATGCGTGAACGACGGTGAGACTGGTCCCAAACGAAGGGAATGATAGGAATGGATGATGCGCAAGTAAAGTTGGAATAACGAATTGAATCGTTGATAGGAAGACGTACTCGATAATAGTGAAATATTTGGTCTTAAATCGGACGGAAGGTACTTAAGACTTGGTCGACCCCGCTAAGAAGAAATTATATTGATTTCATTGACAAGAGCGCTTGAGAAGCGAATCGAATAATCTCGAGGACCGAGGTAAACGATATGTGATACACACATGAGTTCGGTTTTAAATCGAAGTTACAAAGCGATCGGCAAATCAAAACTATCACGAGTAGCTTGTCCGACTTCGCTAGTCGCTAAGCTTGGTTGAAATGTACGTGTTCGAGGGACGCCTTGGATACGTGCACGATCCAAACTCAGCGATATGATGAACTCGAATGCAGCTGCAAGTGGGTGTTGCGATGCGCATAAACGAAAGTGAGTTTGCCTGAGCCTACGACACTCGCATTAGAGGAATTACAACGTACCTCGTGCGGCCGTTTCAGTCCCATGGTATGTCGAAATAGTAACCTAGTCGAAGAAACGCGACGATTGAATAAGTGCCATCAACTCTAAAGATGAATAAAAAAGCCATTCAATAAAATCGATCAAACGTATGCGACACGGAACTTGGAAAGGTACCGAGCATGGTTCGATGCCATCGAACGATAGAGCCGTTCGATAGAATTGTCTATGAAACATGATGACACGAGTTAAGGAATGGTAGGATGACCTGCACTCAGGAAGTCTCGAGGACGAGACTTGTTTTGAGTGGTGTATTATGTAGTGACCCGCTCCGTCCTAGCGGAACGTCGATTCAAACGGCAAGTGCAACGACTCAAACGAGCCGTCGACCCGAAGAGTTGGCATCGACCTGATGAAGAATCGATGCATGACTTACATTGGCCGTCAAAGATGAATCCAGACTTAGACTTTCAAAGGCGCGTTCGGGGTAGCGCTCGGCCGATGCGAACATCGCTAAGGTGGGTGGCTCCGATGAACCTGTCTTTGCTTAGCCTAGACACATAACAATACGGACACTATCACGAGAATCGCTAGGCGATAACCCCGTGCATGCTAATAAATGAATGACTCAACGCACCTAGCTAAGGGAATAATCCCATCTTGCATGCTTGTATAGAATATGGAACAGAACATGGAAAATACGAGAACTCTCGCATCGCGCTCCACGCTCGTGCTAAGGCACAAGCTTGCGTTCAAGTCCCTTATGCGTTCAACAATGAAACAATGAATGTGTTACAACAATGAAATGGGAAGACTATCAATATAGTCGTTCCGAGTAGAGTATAGCAACATTGAAAGGCTATGGGACCGATGGGTCGCCAAGGTGACTCCCGCACAAGGAGTTGCGTAATGTATGAATGAAAGAGTAAACGAATAAGTGAATGAATGAATCAACGAATGAATGAACAAGTGAAAGAAAGAATGAATAAAAGTTAAGAAGGATGGAAATGGTTAGCGACAGGTATGACGGGCACGTGCAACGGGGCTCGCTATCCGCGCTGCACGGACGCCAACCTGGTCGATAACGCATTAAGGCTAAGGGTTAGCCTACGGCTCAGAGACAGCCGATAAGTTAAAAAGACAAGTTAATACGAAATGGTCGTGGACAAACGGCACGAACGAGGGGTGGCGATGCTGTGGCCGTAAAGAAAAAGGAATTCTGCGGCATGATCAAAGTGTGAAGGACTTGCCGGTCCGAACGGAATCAAAGGAAATGGCTTACGTACAGGCCTGAGTGCGGGCTTGGCCACTAGGGGACGTAAGGACGGGTATTTCAAAAGACTATCAGGGTGTACCAAGCCGCACGCCATGATAGGTAAGAAATTACCACAGGGAAAGACATGTCCAAAATGGCTTGTGGTGCCAGCGACCGGTGCATATAGAGTTAAGTGGGCTTTGCTGGTGGCAATCCACGTGCAAGTCCTTGCATTGAAATCAATGTAGTCTAAGTTAACTAAAGGAAGTGCCTTCTGAACAGGCTTGAAATGTATCACACCAAACGATAATGAATACTTCGTACAATGAGTTAGAGAATACGCCTACGACGCGCTAAAAACTGCGGCAGGAACACGCCCTTGATATTGAATGTTTCCAAGAATCACGTTATGTTATTTCACATAAATTGTTGACTAACTTGGTTTACTTTGGACAGGGAAGGCCGGACGGTAAGTATGGGTAAGTCATGCATTCATTTCCATGCACACACTTAAATTTGGCAACATGGGATAGGTTATGAAATATGCCATGAAACTGATCCTAAGGCAAGATTAGAAAGACAATGAATGATAGAGATGCACAAAAGTAAATAGAACGTGTTTGGTAATGATGGCATTGTGGGCGAGCTAGCCTCCCCACCAGTGCATAACAATGTACTGATAACCCCATAGTCTGCATGCAGGATGCAGGAGACGCCGGCGGGTGCGGAGCTTCCATCGAACGTGTTAAGGCGCGGAGCCAACTCCAGGGCCTTGGGACGTTGCAAGAAGCTGAAGTACCATATACAGGACATAATGTATCAGAACATCGTCATGAATCATTCTATCTTGTAAGCCACTTGGCACGCCTTTTATGTTTCAGAGAGAGAGAGCTTGAGCGATTTGTAATATCGGCCTAGCGCCGCTTGTAAACTTCTTGAAAATCAATAAAGAGTTTGAATTCGCTTCCACTTGTGTTCATTTACTTTCCGCTGCAAATGGGGACACTCTGTGCGACTCTGTGGCCTAGCTATAATCGGCCGTTTCTGGAATTAGCCTTGCACGGGTGCAACCTAGGCCCGTGCGGCATCACGTCTTAGCGAGGACGATCGCTCTTGCGGGAGCAGGGCGTGACAGCCACTGCTACCCACCCGCTCCCGTGGGTCGCGACCTCACACCCCGGTGCCAACGGTCTTACCGTTACACTAACGCGTATATATATATATATATATATATATATATATATATATATATATATATATATATATATCAGCAAAACACTCCCCATTTTATTCCATAAACAAGAAAAGCCGAAGCTAGACAAGTATACCAGAAGGCGCAAAATTCTGAAGCCTATACACGTATACTAACAAAAGGAGGGAAGGAGGGAGCCCAAAACAACTAGACCCTGGAAAGGAGGGAGTTCCAAAAGGTCATCTAACCGTGATTGCAGTGTGCGCGCCGCTTGCTGCACTGCCTGATGGTCTCCTTGAACAGGCGGTCGGCGAAAAACTGACGGCCTTCGTATCTCAACTTGTTGCGATTCTTCCAAGTAACCAAGTCACAGCGGCCGCGACAACCTGATGACCGTGGGACTGGGAGCTCCATGTCGTAATAAGGTCCTCGTAGCACTCAGCCTCGTTGTCCATCCTGCAGTGGAGGGAGAGATTATTCCAAACTATGGCGGGAAGATCTTCCTGATAAAAGATCTGGTCCACCGTCTCCGAGGAGCGGTCTGTGCAGCATGTGCATGCGGACGCTAGGCTGAAGTCGATAGTGGATAGGGTATCGTCGGTAGAAAGGATATTGCGAAGAGCTCTCCAAATGATAAAGGACCATTTATTGGGGATGTATGTCTGCCAGAATGGTGTAATGTTAAGGGTAGGCGCTCCAGTGCCTCGGATCAATTTCCTAGCCGACTTAACCGAAAAATAGACTGATGCCGTCTCTTGCCACCGGAGCTCATCAGCTTCAGTCCCAATCGCCAATCCCTCACGACAGATAAACTCGACTACCTCGAAACCAGCCCACTCCTGTACTTTATCCCAAATCCAAGTCTTCCCAATGGGGTCCCATATGTCCTTGATCTTGCAGAGCCGGTGACCCTCTGAGAGGATTGGAAGTAAAGAATCTCCAACCCATCGTTCCAGGAAAGCCTGAGATTCTCCATCACCGATCTTGAGATGCATCACCGGTTCGACAAGAGCGCGCCCGATGAGCATACGGCGCCATGCTGCGGAGGATCTGCTGTTGGAAGTGGTCGTAGATGGATGGATGTACTTAAAGTATCTAGCCTTCATGAATCTGGACCAAAAGTTCTGAGTGGTGCACAGCTTCCACCAGAGTTTCATCAAGAATGCTTTAATAATGTAGAAAGTTTGGTGAATCCTAGCCCCCCTCCTCGGTCGGCCTGGCCATGGAGTCCCAACTAGCCCAATGGTGCTTGTCATTGTCGTCGCTGTGCCCCCAGAAGAAGTTGCTAAAATTGCTCTCAATAGAGTTAAGAATAATCTTTGGGGGAGAGCAAGCCGCAAGAGTGTAGATAGGTATAGATGTGAGGACATGGTTAATAAGGATCATTTTGCCTCCTGGCGAAAGTGTCGCGTTGTGCCAACCTTCAAGCTTTTTCCTGATACGGCTGATGAGATCTTCGAAAATATCGACGTTCGATTTCCCGTACACAAGAGGACAACCCAAGGATTGGAATGGGGGATGATTTATAGGGAAGGAGGTGGAGTTGGAGAGGGTGTCGGCGTGCTCTTTCGTTATCTTGTGGTGAGTGTAGATAACGCTTTTATCCGGGTTGATCTTCTGGCCCGAACAGGTAGCATATTTTTGGAGGGTGTTGAGGACCACCTCCACCGAACCAACGTCCCCAGATGAGAGAATGAGGATGTCGTCAGCAATGGCTAGGTGCTTGATAATAGGGCAGCCGCTGGCAGTATGAAAGTGGTGGAAGTTGGTGATGCTCGGCATCCTGTTAAGGTTCCTGCTCAGGGCGTCCGCAGTGATAATAAAGATGGTAGACGATAGGGGGTCACCTTGCCTAACCCCGCAGGTCGATTTGAAGTAGCCATCGTCCTGATCGTTGATGACCGTTGAAAACCAGGAGTTGCCGATCGATCTCCACACGATGTTGGTTTAGGTTTCTGAGAATCCGAAAGCTCTGAAGACCCAAATCATGAACTGCCAATCTAGTTTGTCGTAAGCTTTCTCCATGTCTAATTTGATTGCTATGTTACCCCCTCTTGTCGGGAACTTCATACAAGTGATTAATTCTTGGGCCAATATGATGTTATCTTGGATATTTCTGCCGTGGACAAAGCCACTTTGCTCCTCCGAGATGATCTTGGGAAGAAGATCGGACATTCTGGCTGCGACGATCTTGGATATGATTTTGTTGGTGAAGGTGCAGAGACTGATAGGGCGGAAGTCGCGAAAAGACTCTGGGTTGTCTTTTTTTGGGATGAGAATCAGATTGGTGCTGGAGATGGCTCTGGGATACGACGTGCAGAAGGCGATGACTGCCTCGTGGATATCTGCCTTAATGATGTCCCAGCAGGAACGAAAAAAGCCCCCCGAAAATTTGTCTGGGTCTTAGGCACTATGCTCGTCCAGGGCCCAGACGGCGTCTTTCACCTCTTGCTCGGAAGGAAGGAGGGGTCCCTGATGTTATCACCTCAAGCCGGATGTTATCACCGTCATTGACGAGGTACGGGATTTCCTCCAGGAAGGAAGGGTCCCTGATGACTGTCTCTTTGGAGAACAGTTTGGAGTAGTACTCGGCCGCTGCTTCCTGGACACCTTTTTGGTCTTTGATAATATTCCCGTTGCTGGCCATGATTTGATGGAGGGTAAGTTTCTGCCTGCGACCATTGACGCAAGCATGAAAGAAGCTCGAGTTTTTGTCCTCCTCGTTGTCCCATTTAAGCCTGGCTTTCTGTTGCCAAAAATCTGTCTCCACTTTCAGACGAAATTTAAAGATGGCTTTGGTGAGGTTGAGGGCTGTCCTGGCCTCGGGAGATCTATCGTTCATGAATCTGATCAAATGACCTCTAGCCTAGTGGTTAAGAGAGATGTATGCGGCCCAAGTGGTCAGAAGTTCGAGCCCCAGCGGAGGCGAGTTCGCCACAATTACCCATTGCTTCAAATATATATATATATATATATATATATATATATATATATATATATATATATATATATATATTATATATATATATATATATATATATATATATTATTATTATTATATATATAAATATAATAATAATAAAATAAATATATATATATTATATATATTATATATAATTATACTAATAATACTAGAATCTGGGGGGGGGGGTGTTTACATCTTTCCTACTTAGAAGAATTTTGTCTCCGAAATTAAGAATGTTGACACGATTATAGAAACAAGAAATGAAGGTTATAAAAGTTAAATGCAGAACGTAAGTTCGTACCTGACTCCTCAAACAAATACAGGAAATGCTTCCGGATAAAATCTTCCCGCTCCCAAGTCGAGTCGTCCAGTGAATGATGCTTCCACGCCGTACGGACTAGTCGAATCGTCTGTCCCTTCAATACCTTCTCGCTGCAGTCGAGAATCCCAACTGGTTGCTCCTCATAAGACAGACTTGGTCCAACTATGATCTTTGAATGATCAAGCACATGACTTGGATCAGACACGTACCTTTTCAACTGCAACACGTAGAATACATCATGCACGCCTTCTAGTGATGGAGGCAATACAAGTCTGTAAGCCACCTCGCCAATCTACTTTAAGATGTCAAATGGTCTGATATACCTCTGACTGAGCTTGCCTCTAGCTCCAAATCTGATTGTACCCCGGGTAGGCGAGATCTTCAAGAACACATGATCGCCTTCCTTGAACTCCAAGGATCGACGATACGCATCTGTCGAATGCTTCTTTCTGTCCTGCGCTGCCCGCAGGTGATCCTGAATCTGCTTCACCTTCTCAGCTGTACTGGTCACTATCTCTGTCCCTAAAATCTACATCTCGCCAATATCATCCCAACATATGGTAGAAAAAAACTTTCTCCCATAAAGTGCCTCGAAGGGTGCCATCTGAATGCTAACTTGGTAATTGTTGTTGTAGGAGAATTCCACCAAGTGCAGGTGGTCCTCTCATGATCCCCCAAAGTCAAGCATGCATAATCGAAGCATATTATCCAATGTTTGAATAATCCGCTCGGACTTCCATCTGTCTCTGGGTGGTATGAAGTGCTGAACTTCAGTCGAGTCCCGAGGCTCTCCTATATGCGACTCCAGAAATGAGATGTAAATTATGAGTCTTGGTCTAATACAATACTGACTAGCATTCCATGCAAGCATACAATCTGCCTCATGTACATATCCGCCAGAATCTCCATCGATTGCCCAACTCTGAAGGGCAAAAAGTGGGCCGACTTGGTGAATCGATCCACAATCACTCAAACTACGTACTTTTCGTTGGGGCTCCTCGGGATTCCAGTGACGAACTATCGTGATATGTTTCCACTTATACTCAGGAATGGAAAGCGGCTGTAATAGTCCCACCGAACTCTAATTTTTGGCGTTGATCTGCTGACAGTCCAAACATCTCGTCACAAATTTGGCAATCTCCTTCTTCATCCCATGCCACTAGTAATGCTGTCTCAAATCTTGGTATATTTTTGTACCTTCGGGATGAATGGAGTATATTGAATTGTGTACCTCTGTCATCAGCTCTTGTCGCAACTCTTCATTCAGAACATATAGGCAATCTCCACTCCTCAATATCTCGTCCTCGTAGATCCGTAGTTTGGTCTGCATGCCTAAATCTATCCTCTCTCGGAGCCTCTGAAATCTAGCATTTGTAGGCAGAGCTGCCTTGATCCTCTCTACCAATAAGGACTGAACCTTATGGTTGGCTAACTGCCCATCCATACCTGACAGTATGACCTCTATCCCGAGCTCCTATAGATCCTCCAATAAGCGACGCAAAGTCGTCAAGAAGTAGGCCATAGACTTCTTACTCAAAGCATCAGCTACAACATTCGCCTTGCCAGGGTAATATTGTAGCTTGATCTCATAGTCCTTCATCAACTCCATGTTCACTCTTGCTGAGTAAAGATATATTTTAGGCTCTTGTAATAAGTGAAAATCTCGACCGCTCTCTATATAGGTAATGCCTCCATAGCTTTAGTGCAAATATCACCACAGCTAGCTCCAGATCGTACGTCAGGTAGTTCTTCTCATGTGTTCTCAGCTGCCTCGATGTATATGCCACAACCTTGCCATGTTGTATCAGCATATATACCAATCCACTCCCAGACGCATCTCTATAAACCACGAATCCTCCAGATCCCATAGGAAGGGTCAAGATAGGTGTCATCGTCAGATGCTTCTTCAGCTTATCAAATGCCAACTAATAATCCTCCGACCAAACAAACACCTGGTCCTTAGTGTTAAATGCGTCATAGGCTCGACAATTCTTGAGTAGTTTTCCACGAACCTCCAATAATATTCGACAAGTCCCAAAAAACTCCTAACCTCCGATATTGACGTAGGCGTAGGCCACGTCTCAATTGTGGTGATCTTTTCTGGGTAGACAGATAACCCATCTCTAGTGATAATGTGTCCAAGAAATGACACCCTGTTCAAGCAGGACTCACACTTGCTGAGCTTGGTATACAACCTCTCCTGGCGTGCGTCTCCAGCACGATCCTGAGATGCTCCACGTGCTCTTCATGGATCTTAGAATACACTAAGATGTCATCTATAAAAACTACTACAAACTTGTCTAGATACTGATGAAACACCTTGTTCATCAGGTTCATGAATATTACAGGCATGTTGGTTAAACCAAACGATATAACTAGAAACTTATAGTGCTCGTATCTCGTCCGTAAAGTTGTCTTCAGAATATCCTCCTTTCGAACCTTTATCTGATGGTAGCAGACCTGAGATCAATCTGCGAGAAAACTTGTGTTCCACTCAACTGGTCAAACAGATCATCAATACGCGATAGAGGATACTTGTTCTTCACCATCACTGTATTCAGCTTCCTGTAGTCGATACACAATCGTACTGTCCCATCTTTCTTCGAAACGAACATAACTAGTGCTTCCTAAGGCGAAGCACTAGATCAAATAAGGCCTTTATCCAACAACTCATCTACCTGGATTTTTAGCTCATCCAACTCCTTCGGTGCTAGCCAGTACACATAGAAAGAGATCGGTTCGGATCCCAGAATCAGCTCTATAGTGAACTCTATCACACTGTCAGGTGGTAATCCTGGCAGCTTCTCATAAAAAACATCCTGGAACTCGTCTACGACCGGAGGATTGGGTATGCCCTCCAGTGCTAATTGCGTCCCATCGACTGGCTGGTCGCCTCCTCTTATGGCTTCTCTGTAGAATTCAAAGTTTGGTTGTCCTAGGGGTCGAAAGATTACACATCCACGCCGGCAGTCTAGCATAGCATGATACTAGCTCAACCAGTCCATCCCAAGGACGGCATCAAATTTTGACTTATCAAACACCAAAAATTGTGCCATTATGTCTCTACCACACTCAATTATATAACATCCTCTACAAATGTCACTGACATGCACTATATCACCTCCAGTGAGTATCCTGACATTCTTAGTCAAGGACTGGGTCGCTACTCTATGCATGGCTACGAAACTAATAGAAGAAAGGAATATGTAGCGCCCAAATCAAATAATACGTGAGCAGGAAATAAAGCTACTATAATGGTACCTGCGATGACTTCTTCTTCCTGCTCAGGCTACTTAACAGCCATAGCATAAGCCTGTCCATGCCTCTGTATCCCCATCTACTGTCTGTAATGTGTTGCCTGATTAACCTAGAATGGTCCCCTTTGATATCTACCTTGTGATGGGGGACATTGTGCTCCTGGTGCTGTAGGCCTCTGAATCTGCTGTGGAGGTACTGTGTGAGCAGTCTTTTGATGCTGCATCACTGTCTCGTATCCCTTGTATTCCAAAGTCCGATGCTAGTTGCTCCTACATGCTAAATACTGACCCAAACATCGATGGCAGTCCCTCTAAATGTGGCCCTTCTTGCCACAATAATGGCAAGTAGAGAGCTGGCTGGGGTAAGAAGCTGCCCGCTACTGGTGTTGGGCCATAGGACGCCTCAATAGTTCATTCTGAAATGCTCACTATGCTGGCACAGCAGGGTCAGCACGCCTCTCGGGGGCCCTCTCCAATTAAATGGCCTCATGGATCTTAGCAGCACTAAGAACCTCCGCTCTAGTAGTATGAGCCACAGTACCAGTAAACTGTCGGAGCTCATGGTTGAGGCCCTGATGGAACATCCGAGCCTTGTTCGACTACTTCCCAACTAACGAAGGGGCAAATATGCTCAGCCTACTAAACTCTGCATCATACTCACTCACCGTCATATTGCCCTAACGGAGATGAGTAAAAAATTTCTGGAGCTCAAACTTGACTGAAGATGAAAAGTACGGCTCCATGAATAGCCTACAAAACCCCCTCCAAGATGGTGGTGTCTTAAGGTGATGCTCTTCCGCCTTCCACTAGTGGTGGGCTAAGTCCTTCAGGTGCATGAGGATGGCAGTTACCCTTCTTCTTGGGTAGCTCAGCTGCCTCCAACATTTGCTCAGTGTTAACGAGCCACTCGTTCACCTCGAATGGATCCTTAGTGCCCTTGAATGGAGGGAGTTGCATCCCTCTAAACTTGTCGATGGTGTCTGGCTGCCCCAACTCAATGCTCTTCCTTATGAGCTCGTTATGCTACCATTGGGCCTACATCATGTCCTGGAAGAACTGGTGCATGAATGTCGGGCTATCCGACAATGGTACCATCTGACCATGCTGTGGCTGGGGCAGAAATGGAAATGGTCCCTAGAAAGAAAATGGTAGCGGTGGAGGCAAAGGTTCCTTCCCTTGTCTCTGGGCTTGCTGGCCTTCCTAATATGACTATAACTGAGTCGGCTCCTCCACAATCTTCACCTCAGGCTGTCTAGAGGACTGACCCTGTTGAAGGTAGGGAGCTGGCATCAACATAAGTGGTTGCTTCATAATATGCTCTCTAGATGCTCAGGTTCCTCACGAAATATCTTTCGGCTGAACAACACGTCCACTGCAGAGATTCATCTCTCTGGCAAAGAATAAGGATATTATCGGATAAGAATAGAATCAAATGAGATGCAACTTAAAGACTGAAATTTTAGGACAAGTGTGGAATCAAGAACGATAAACTGAATGAGATTCTAAAATTCTAATCCTATTGCAGGCTCGCTTGGCACAATAATGTAACCAAGACAATTTAATTCAGGACCTGCATGGGCCACCACAAAAACCATGTCATGCCCAGTCCCAAAATACTCAGACCGAGACACGTAACAATGGCCAACAGACACGTATTCAAGAATTTCCCCAATTTAGTGGCAGTTCTCAAATACGTATTAAGCTGTAACAAATAATAACAGGATCATAGGCATGCTAAATCTTATCCACAAAAGAAGTAAATAAACTAGTCTGAATACGAATAAGTCATGTAATCAGAAATAAGTCCTATATAACCATAATGAATATAAAGTTGGTGGAGACATATCTACTACTCAAATATTCTGAAATTTAGAGTACAGAAAGAAAGTGCTAAAAGTAAGATAACCAGATACAGACTCCAATGAAAGACTGTATCCGAGATGGTACCATACCCAAGATCAGATGTGCTTTCCTGGGAATATCTTCTCGTCCTCGAATCCAGCGTCAGGTCCTGGTCTGTAAACCTGCTCGTACTCCTATTCCGCTAAGCCTGAAGAGAGACCAGGTCTTCAATGGGACATAACAAGATACATAATATACGAGCCAAAATGCAGTATAAGTAAAAGAGTCCAAGGTGTTCCATCAGCTAAGTATAAATGTAAAGAAGACAATATTCCACGAATGGAGCTCTCTCTAAGGGGTAAATGTGCAGTGGTGCTCATCCGAGGCACCAACATGCAGCAACATCTAAAGTGAACGCTACAGGTAGCTCCTCCGTCTAGTGACTGTCCTCCCTGCCCAATGTACTACAAGTGTTGACTCCTTGACGTGCTCAATCCAAATATGTAGTCCAGTATATAAAATAACAAAATAGCTAGCATGAACTATGCCGTCACGTGTCCTGATCGCACTGATGATCAGTCGGATGTAGGGATACAAGTCCTACATCTCTGTAACATCTCATTGTGTCCAAGCAAGTGTTGGGTCTAGTGAGATACTGTAACACCCAGTCCCAAAATACGTAGGACTAGGAACGTAGACATGCTAGTTGTATACATACGAAGTACACTCTAATATATGGAAATCTCGTATGAATACATAAGCTGGAAAATACAGTAGAACCATAACTAATCTCATCCACACAAAATAAATAAATAAAAGATATCATATAATCAACTATGAATTGTAATTGGTACATATAGTTGGACGGAGACAAATCCACTACCAGCTATGAAAATAAATAAATGATATACAAAAGAATGATTTTGGCGAGCGAAGCGAAGACGATCAAAGTACAATCATCCTCGGAGAAATGGTGATGATCATGGCCACGGCTAGAACACCTGCGAAAGACAAGAACACACACCTGGCGAGATAACCAAGTCCTCAGAGGGACGTAACAAGACACATAATATCATGCCATATAAATTGAATAAATATTGCTCAAATAAATAAGTCAATTGAATTATAACATGGTCCAATACACACCTATTGAACTAGCTTACCATCCCCCCAACCAAACAAGGACAGGATATGGTAAACTAATTCACGATGACGTATCTTTCCATGCTATGAATCCAATATGGTATTTGGACCCCAACAAGGTTCAATACCTTCTCATCGATGTAGTAAGTCACACCTACAACCAAACAAGGACAAGATGTGACGAACTAATCCGCGACAAGTTATTATTCCAAGCCACGGTCAGATACAAGCACCCAAACTAAAAGTACTCGTACCTAACGGATAAGGTAGCCTAACCGTTCTAAGTGAAATACAGTTAAGAATAATCTTTCCTACGCATGGGACCTGGCTAAATAGGATCGGCATAGTCCCCCCTTGGGGCACCAGAGGCCCAATCAATAAGAGCATAACATTCCGCAGAACGTCAGTGGCCGTCAGTAATCACGGGTCATCAATCCTGTATCTCCAGTAGAGCTTCCGGGTCACAAAGGAAAGTGCATCGAAGCCCATACGCTAAGGAATTGTCCTCCCCGCCCAATGCCTACTATGTTGTATCCACAACAGAAAACCTCTATAACTGCTAAGTCAAACTAAGCATACAACCTCTATTAGCGGTTATTCCTATCGTACGGCTTATACGTAACGATGGCCAGCCAGTCATGCATGTCCGTGTTTTATATGCGACACACAACTTCGTGGTACAACGTGTCAAGGCCAATGAATGCAACACACAAAGGTGGTCCCTTAAATCTAGGTTTAATATGTAAGAAAAATAATACATAGCAGAAAATATAACTAAACAGTAAGTTCTAACAGGTTATGCCATGTATCACAGTTTATTTTGCATAAAAAAATAATAAATAATGCTTGAAATATGAGCTAAAATAAATAAACAGCAAATAGCAAGGTGTCTTGCCTGGTAGGACGCCTGGTGTGCTGCGATGATCAAGGTAGCATGAACAGCGACTTTGGTGTAACAGCTACGCAAGGTGACCTCTGATGACAGCACGGACGGTTCCATCGGGTCCAGGATGGTCAGATTAGTTAGGGTTGACATAATGTGTACAAAATTGGTAATGGAATAGGAAATTATGGGATTAGTCACGGACAAGAGGATAATGGAAGAAAATGAGTGTAAATAATACATATACTATTTTTGGAAAACTATTTATAATACTTAAAATCTATATTTACTAGTAAAATGATTTTGATAATTATTTAAAAAAATAAAGAAATAATCTATTTAAGCTAAAATCTAAAATTTGTATAAATATGTTTATAGACAATAACGACACTTCATAAAAATATTTTAAATAAATAATCAAAAATATTAATAAATCTTTTAGGCTAAATCTATACCTTTGTCAAATACATATAAATCTAGAAGAACAATTTATTACTAAAGCTAAATCCTATCAAAATAAGTTTCAGGTCAATGCTATATTTAAAATAGGTAGAAATATAATATAAAAATAATTTTAGGGTTTTCAACTAACATTTCGAAATAATTATTTAGCAGAGCCTAAAACAACACTTTGTTATAAGGAAAAAATATTTTTTTTTTAAAACAACTAATTATTAATACAAATAATAAATACAAAATATACCTATACAATAATGTAACTGCTAACATATATGGTCAACCTTGACTGTTTCTAAAAAAATAATTTATATAATAATAATAATAACAATAATAATCAAAATCAAAATAATAATAAAAACACGCATTTACTGTTCTCCTCGAGAACAGCTAAAAACAGATTAAGAAGAAGAAGAAGAAAGAGAAAGAGAAGGAAAGGGTTCGGGGGATTCGAGACGAGAGAGAGAGAAAGAGAGAGAGAGCGGGGGAGAAGGAGAGCGGGTGGCGCTCGGGGCGGCGTGCACGGCTCGAGGCGGAGGAAGGAGGAGAGGGAACTGGTTCGGAGGAAGGACCCTGCCACTGGCTCGACGATGGCGGCGGGTGAAGCATGAGGCAGAGGCGCGCGGCGGACAGGTGAGTTTAGGGTTAGTGTTTGTTTAGTTTTGGGGGTTTTCCTGACCGGTGGTCGGGGTTATGCTGTTGGCGGTGGTTGGTTAAATTTTGGAGGAAATTTTGATGTGGTGATGACGAAAGTAGGGAGGCTGGTCGAGCGAATTTGGCTGGAGTGGGGGATGGTCGGTCGGAGTGGCCCGGCGGTGGTGGTGGCAGATGGTGATGGGTTGGCTGGTGGTGATATTGGTGGTCGCTAGTGGTCGAAGTTGTGGTGACGGGTTCAATGGTGGCCAATGACGATAGTGGTATTGATGATCTGTGGTGGCGGCGAGCATGGCCGGGTCGGGTGGCCACAGCGGGGTGTTGATGGCAGCGTTTGTCAAGAAGGGGAGAGGTGTCGGTGATGTGTAGCCGAGGCTACTGTCAAGGTCGGGGGAGACGTGAGGTCGGGGTGTTGGTGTGACGATGGTGGTGGTGGTGAGCCTGTCGTAGTCGGGGCGGATCGGGTGGCCGAGGGGAGTCGGGCTGGTCGGCTATACTGGGGTCGGGCAAAGACTGGTCGTTGCGGTAGGGATCAGGCTGGACGGGGATGTCGGGATGGCTGGTGGCGGTGAAAGTCTAGGGATTTAAAGTTGGTGACAGGGTGAGGGAGTCTTGGTGGTGGTCTTGCTGGTTCTGGAGGTGATGGCTGGGATCAAGCAGAGGTCTGACTGTCAGGGCAGAGTTTAGGAGGCAACTATGGTGGCGTTGGCGATTTGGGTTGGGTGTGTCGGGAATGTCCGACACGGAGAGAAACAATGTATATGTATTTTTATTGAATAAGAACGGATGGGCACAGACATGATGCACGCACATTATGGTGGATTTTGTGAAGAAATTTTTGTGAATGGAAGAAATATATAGATGAGTACCTCTCCTTATATAGGAGGTGGGAATTCCCAGTTGGATAAGGATTAGAATTTAAATCTCCTTTTTGATAAATCGCATATTAATAGATTAATTTAATCAAAATTCAATCTCAATCTAGTTTAAATCCAAATAAATCTAATAGATAAATCTTCATCCTTAAATTAACTATTTAAATCAAACCAATAAATCTAACCACAATTTAAAGTATAATAATTAAACTAAGATATCTTTTTATAATTAGTTAAAAATAATTTCGAAAATAAATAAATATTCTTAAATATCTTTTTGGATAATAATAAAATATTAATATTAATAAATTTCGAAAATGGAATTATATATAATTTCAAATTAATGTACCTCATATGCAAGGAATATTTGCATAAAATACTTTTCTAAATTACCACTTTTAAATAAGATAGTCTTTTATAAATAAATAAAAGTAATAAGTTTTGGCTATCCCGACACGATACTTTTCACAACTTTAAGTAAAATACAAATACAAATAATTATTATATATATTATTTGAACTATAAAAATAAAAAAATATTTTTCTAAAAATATGTACGCTCGCACATATTTGCACTCGTCGAGCAATTACAAAAACGAAATTTTGCGCACGACGTACAATGCAACTATGCGACGTACAAAATAATAAAATAAAATAAAAATTAATAATCAGTACCAAATTTATTTAAAAGAGTAATGCTACAGTTACAACCAAATGCTCACAACCCTCTTACAACCTTTACCCATTGCTGACATGTGGGCCATGACCCACATGTCAGCACATGGGTGAGTGGTTGTAAAAGGATTATAAGCATTTGGTAGTAGACTTAGCATTATTGTATTTAAAAATAGTAGAAATTTTAGGGATTTTACAGATACTGGTGTGTCTGTTGGGATTTTTTGAATAAATCTTTGTTTTAAATCTGTAAAATAATAAACTTATTAAAAGTTACTGGCCTTTGGGGAAGTTGCGCACGTAGCACTGCCCTAAGAGATAGTCCGGATCTATGTGCAGACTGGATCCGAACGCTCCTAGTGGTAAAATTTTTGCTTCACCGGAATCTCTTTGCCTCACACGACGTAGAGGGAGCGACTGTAACCCCTCTTCCCGAAAGTTTGAATTATATTTTTATTTATTTATTTGATTTAAATAGGAATTTTAGGATTTTATAAATGATTATTTAGTTAATTATTACGTTAGATGATTTTCTCCATGGTTGAGATTTGGAGTACCAGACGACTAGTAATCATGGCACGGATAGTGCAGTGGCATGCCTTGACTAGTGTATTAGCTATAGTAGGAATGGCCGAGCCATAGGAGTGTCCTAACAAGGAAAACCAGGCCAAGTTGCGACTTAACCCTATAGAACGTTTTATTTACTTATTAATTATATTATTGACTTGTAGGAAACTCGTTGTGTCGATTTAGCCCGAGCGGGCCCGAACCGAATCCGAGCCTATGTGGGCATGTAGTTGGGACCAAATACGGCCATGTAGGCATGTTTGGTAAATACAAATATTTTTGTATATATATATTTAGGAATTGGCAATTATTTTATAAATATTTATTATATGAAATATTTTAGGTATTGTTAATATTAAATAGCATTTAGAATATTGTACGAGTTCTAGAGCCAAAATGGTGTGGTTAATGAGTTTACCGAAATATACTATTGGTTTAATTTCAGTGATTATTAGGATTGTTATTATTAATAATGTTGTTGTCATTATTAAGCAATACTATTTTATTATTATTATTGGTTATAGGTGTGTGGATATATAATATATGTATATGTATATATATATACCAATATTCGTATATATGTATAAGTACGTATATAAATATTCGTATATATATATATATATATATATATATATATATATATATATATATATATATATATATATATATATATATATATATATATATATATATATATATATATATATGGTTTTAGATATATAGCTATGAATAAATACAAGTATATATATATATATATATATATATATATATATATATATATATATACGTGTATATGTAGACAAATTTATATGTGTAATTGCATGTATATATATATTAAAAAAAATATATATATATATATATATATATATATATATATATATATATGGTTAATTTAGATAGCTTATGTCTCATGTTTCCTTTTTCCATTTCTTCTCCCTTCTATATATATATATATATATATATATATATATATATATATATATATATATATATATATATATATATATATAATAGATATATATAAATATAGGCATGTATGTATACGTATATATACTTGGGCGTATATAAATATATATATATATATATACGTATATAAGTTCTTAACTCTAGAATAATAAAAAGAATAAAAGAAGAAGCAATAACACCAGCGTCCTCAACCCAGCCCGGCCCAGGCAAGCCCAGGCCCGAGCTCAACCTCCCAAAGAAGCAGCCCGACCGAGGGTTGTATATGCTGATATGCATATATGCATATGAAAAGAACAGGCCGAGCGCTAAACCCCTGAACCCGAACGGCAATTGGACAAATAAATGTATATATGTCGAGAGTTCTCTCGAGAGAGACAAACCCTAACTCTGAACCAGCGCCGACACCCTACCCCTGCGTGCGCCCACCACGCTGCTGGTCGGCCACCGCCGAGGGCCGCCGGTCGCCGGAGTCGGCCAGGCTGTCGCGAATAGCGCGTACAGGCACGGATGTCAACAGCATTAATGGCAGGGAATCACCCGACTTCGTGGCGCATTTCCTGTCGTCTCGTTGTGCCGTTTTGCGCATCGTCTTTGCAGGTACATCGACAATATAACCAACTCTGATTCCCTTCAAATATTTCGATTTGTTTTGCATCATGTACACCGTAAATCGAGCCCGAAGTTTGGCAAAAAACTGATCCAAAACAGAACACTAGTGCAGACCAATCACCCAAGTTTGACTATCGATTCTGATCGATCCAGTACCATATTAGAAAAACTATTTGAAGACACTTTTAGACGACATATAGGGCTTCATAGTCCTTTTTGTGGATTTGAAAATCATCGACTACGCGTCCAGAAATCGAATCCCAAAGTTTTCCAAAAACCTATTTTAAAAACTAAAAAATTCTCCGATACGACGTGCGTCCCGCCAATCCGGGCGACGTGGTCACGAACCGAAAGCATCGAAAGCTGCGTAACGGCTTCGTGGTCCTGTGGGCTTTGACGGAATTCAAATTGGTTGCGTGTGCGCGACAAATTTGATGCGTATCCGTCAAAATTTACCGTATCGGCCTCTGTGCAAATTTCTCAATTACTTTGTGCACGCTCGTCAGATCGAGATGAAACTTACGCCAACAGGACCGTATCATTTTTTTGGTCTTGTATGCCAAGTTTGGTCCGATTATGAGACAGTTGGTAAAATTGTCGTTTTGTGGGCTCCACGGTCCGACTCAACGGGTGATTTTGTGCACGGCCCGTCAGAATCCAACTTTGGACATACGGTTGGGTTCGTATCAAAAAACCGGACCTGTTGACATGTAGTTTGACGACTTTAGAGACCATTGACTCTGGCACATTTTCGGTGTAAAGCGGGTCCAACGGCGGACACCGTTTTGACCCGAAATTACCGTTTTGTCCCTGTATCCAGAATTGGACTTAAGGACAGGCAATTCTAGCTAGTTTGACTATTCTAAGAATATTGGTAATATTTATTTCAGCTTTCGGGGACTGTTGTACGAGTTTTGACTATTGTGGCATTCTGAGTGGTTCAGAGTATCGGTTACACCAGCACAGGACCACAGGCGAGTACATTTTATTGTCTGCATTTCGATATTGATTTTCACTATATTTCATTGGTTAGCCATTGGTTTTCTATTATAAATTGTTGAGTCGAGAATGAGAAGTACCAAGGATGTGTGATCTGACCTTAGACAGTGTAGACAGTGTAGACAGTGATTTATTATTGCAAAGTAGACAGTGTAGACAGTGATTTATTATTGCAAATTAGACAGTGTAGACAGTGATTTATTATTTCAAAGTATACCATGTTTCTTTATTGTATTATTTGTTGTAGACAGTGTAACTTTATACAATGTAGACAGTGTAACTTTAGACAGTGTAGACAGTGTAACTTTAGACAGTGTAGACAGTGTCGTGTAATTGTCCCGAGACCGATCACATATCAAAGGTACTTCTAACAGTTGGGAAAAGTATTTTGTCTCTATTTGTTTGCTATTGGTTTTCCGTATTTCCTGTTTATTTTCAAAAATATGTAATTGATGTCTAACCTCTGTTGTATAGTCATTTTCTTTATTTGAAATTGCATTCAGTGAATTGTGCTCGTTCCATTCCTGACTGGAAACCAATATTTTTCAGGTTAGCCGTGGATTCACTTAGCTTGGAGAGTGACGGAAATACTTGCAGACAAAGCCTAGAGACTAGCTAGATAGTGGACTTGTAGTCATTCAAATATTTGTACAAGTTTATATTTTCTGCAAATGTAAAACTTGTGAATATTGTAAGTTAAATTAGTTTTGTGAATGAGCATTATTTGTGATTTTGATCTTCATGGCCGTGACTGCGTTCTACCGCCGACACTGCGGCGTAGGCTGGCTTGGACACGTGTCGTATCTGTTTTTAAAAAAAAACGGGTGCGGGTCGTGACAGCGACCCCGACTTAGCTCTTCCCAGAGCAACAACGAAGCAACAGAAATTCGAAAGTGACAAAAATTTGAGAGAGTTTATGTAGAGGAGATTATTTTTTTGTGTTCAGAAGAAGAAGAGGGGATCAATATATATAGGCTGTTGGGTACTTACACCAACAGACAGAAAATAAAGTGGATTTAATTCGGACGTTTAAGAAGATAATTATATTTAAACGTTATAAAACGTTTACAGCACATGGTTCATTGAACCTGGACAGATATCAAGATCCAACCGTTACAGAATTTAAAAGAATAGTAACGATCAAAATTTTGAATATGAGCAAAAAAGATTTTTAGGTCTCAGCTCGAACCCGAAGAGAAAATCGGATCGACATTCGGCGCCCACAGATGTGGGCACATACCCGCACCCGTTACACGCGTCGAACCAAATCGAGCCAAACCGGGCCGGACGGCAGCGACGGGGCGTGCGTATAGCCCATAGGGCTCCCACACAAATGGTTCAATGAAGCAAGAGCAAGGAAAGTGTTATATGCACAAGGATGTCCATTTACCCAACCAATGTGGGACTAAATGGAATATAGGATTTGAACTTTTACTCACAAAAGTAGCAGCAGCTAACAATCCCCCCAAAAAGTCAAATTCCAAAGTAATAGAAGGAAGGAAAAAAATTAAAATTGAGTAGAAAAATTTATGGGCAATTATATACTATGCATAAATAAGATGGACTACAGCCTTGAATCTCACGTAGTGACTATTATCTTTATCTGAAGAAGTGCTTGATGGACTATGCCTTGAATCGGTCTTCTTGTACCAGATTCTGACAATAGCACACATAGTCCGCTAGAGGTACTTGGGTCTATCGGGTAGCGCATTTGATTGGCCATGCGCACTTTTACACATTCATGAGAATTATCTAGGATCGTCATGTCCTATAGTCGCGGCCTTCACGACCTCTCATATAGGTGAGTCCTTAAGGGTTGGTAATAGGAATCAACCTTGCATATCATGCTTGGACTTATTAAGAGTTTTAACTCACCCTATCCATATCACAAAAGGAACACTGTCACCATAGGGATGGGGTATTAATGTACACATGTACAGCCTCACGGGCTTTTATTTGAAAGAGAATTTAATCTCAGGTCAGTGTTCCATAATAGTCACATAGTCCAGCTTGTTCCTATCCATTGAACCGGCTTCTTGGGATCTCCATTCAGACTCGGTTGGGTTGCCACTGCTGGTGACCATACTATGGACTTAACCCCATCCCCCTCGATGATTCTAGGATCAATGTCCTAGACAGATCCTTCGTCAAGTGGTCTACAAGATTCTTTTCTGACTTTATATAGTCATGAACCACATATTTTCCCAATAGGCTCTTTATCGACTTGAAGCACAGCTGCAGATGCCTGTTCATCTTAGCATTCACAGAATCATGCTTCAGTTGTTCAATAACAGATTTATTATCATAGTTTATAAAAATTGCAGGAACATGATGAACAGAAACAGGTATATGCATAATAAGGTTTCTAAGCCATTCGGCTTCTATACAGGTAGTGTTCAAAGCTATCATTTCAGAGTCCATTGTGCTTTTGGCTATGATAGTTTGTTTACATAAACCCCAGGAGATCGTAGCTCCTGCCAGGGTAAAAATATATCCAATTGTAGATTTCACATCATGTGAATCATTTCCCAATTTGTATCGAAGTAACCTTCTATAATATCATAGTGTCTAGTATAATAAAGTTTATAATCTAGAGTACCCTTAATATATCTAAATACTCTGTCCATTGCAGTCTAATATGACTGATTTTGGTTACTAGTATATCTACTTAGTCTTCCAATAGCAAATGCAATATCAGGTCTAGTCCTATTTGTTATGTACATAAGGGACCCTATCATTTGTGAATATCTATATTTTTTTATAGGTGATCCTTCATTCTTCTTGAGAACAATATTATTGTCATATGGAGTAAGGGTAGATTTTTTGTCAAAGTGCTCAAACTTCCTTAGCATTTTCTCAATTGAATGTGCTAAGGATAGAGTATAGCCCTCTTTCCCTTTGGACACTTGCATTCCTAGGATCAGATTTGTCTCACCTAGGTCTTTTATATCAAACTGGTTAGATAAATTGTTCTTAGAGTTATTTATCAGTTCCAATGAAGATCCTAGAATAAGGATATCATCAACATACAATCATAAGATAACATAACTTCCATTTGTATTTTTAGAATACAAACATTTATCATATTCATTTGGCACAAAACCAAATTCTATAATGACTTTGTCAAATTTGTTGTGACATTGCTTGGAAGCTTGCTTTAGGCCATAAAGAGATTTTACTAATCTAAAAACCTTATTTCCTTGGCCTTTAGCAATAAAACCTTCAGGTTGCTCCATATATATTTCTTCCTCTAATTCTCCATTTAGAAATGCTGTCTTTACATCCATTTGATGGATTAGCAAGTCATGAATGGAAGCTAGGGCTAGGAGGGTTCTAATGGAAGAAATCCTAGCTACAGGAGAGTATGTATCAAAATAATCTAATCCCTTTTTCTGGGTAAACCTTTTGGCTACTAGCCTAGCTTTGTATTTCTCTACGGTACCATCGGCTCTAAGTTTCTTTTTAAAGATCCACTTACAACCTATGGGTTTGCTACCTAAAGGAAGGTCTGCTAAAAACCAAGTATTGTTCTCCATAATAGAATTATACTCATTGTTAATAGCTTCTTTCCAGAAAGGGGCATCAGGAGAGGATATTGCTTCTTCATAAGTTGAAGGATCACCCTCTATTAAAAATGTGAAGAATCCTTCTCCTAAGTTCTTTTCAATCATTTTTCTTTTACTCCTTCTAGTTTCTATGACTTGTTCAGGTTGAGAACTAGGTATTTGATCATGAGAACTAGTAGATGGAGTAAGAGAAGGGTTAGAGGAAGATGAAGGTTTTCTATCCTTGAAGGGAAAGATATTCTCAAAGTAAACTGCATCTCTAGCTTCTATAATTGTGTTATTAGAGATTTCATTTACTTCAGAATGAAATACAAGAAATCTATTGGCATTGCTATCTAAGGCATATCCTATGAACACAACATCTACAGTCTTAGGTCCTATCTTCCTCTTTTTGGGTTCAAGAATTTCTACTTAGCTAGACATCTCCAAACTTTAAGGTAATTAATCCCAGGGGGCCGACCTTTCCATAATTCATATGGGGTCTTATCAATAGTCTTACTCGGTATCCTTTTAAGAATATAACAGGCTGACAATAAGGCTTCTCCCCAAAGGTTATCAGGAGCACCTAAGCTGAGAAGCATGGCATTGACCATGTCTAACAGAGTGCAATTCTTTCTTTCAGCAACTCCGTTGGACTGTGGTGAATAAGGAGCAGTTACCTTATGAATAATTCTATGTTCTTTACAGAAATTAGTCATGTCATTTGAGGTATACTCTCCACCATGATCTGATCTAAGGATCTTAATCTTTCTATCTAGCTGGTTCTCAGCTTCGGATTTATAGACCTTGAATCTGTCTAGAACTTCATCTTTGGTCTTAAGGAGGTAGGTGTAACAATACTTTGAATGGTCATCTATAAAAGTAACAAAGTATTTTCTACCGCCTCGGGTCAAAACCTTATTGGAATCATAAACATCAATATTGATAAGTTCTAGGAGTTCCGAATTCCTATAGACAGATTTGAAAGATAATCTAGTATGTTTGGCTTGAACACAGATCTTTGTGTTCATCGTCTATAGGAGTCTTAGGAATAAGATCTAAGTTCATCATCCTTTTAATAGATCCTAAGTTCACATGACCTAATCTACCATGCCAAACATTTGATGATTCAATATTTGCAACAAAAGAAGGATTTGAACTTTTATTCATAGTACTTAAAATAAAGAGCCCATTTTCACAAATCCTTTCCCACAAAAAAATTATTCTTAGAAAAAACTACTTTATTTGCCTCCATTATAATTTTGTATCCTGAGGCAACAAGGAGGGATCCACTAACAAGATTTCTTCTGACAGACGGCACATAAAGCACATCATAAAGAGGTAGAATTTTTTTGATAACATCTTCAGATCTATTCTTCCTCTTCCTACAATTTGTGCCGTTGAGCCATCTCCTAAAGTCACGCCTCCTCCACCGGATTCCTGATAGGTTGAAAAACAGGAGCGATGAAATTAAACATGAACATTAGCTCCAGAATCTAACCACCAATCATCAGAATGGAAAGACAAGTTTACTACAGGTTGAAAGCTTACAGACCTCAAGGAGCTGGAAGACCCATTCAGAATCATGTTAGCCTCTGGCTTGCCTTTTTTTTGAAGGAGTTCTGGATAGGTTCTTTTTTCCTTTGGAAGTAGTTTATGGCTGTATGGTTGGTTCTACCACATACAAATTAAAATCTCCTTTGATCCTGAGTCTGACCAAAGTTTCTAGGTTTTTAGGGTTTGTACGCCCAGCCTTCGTCGATGGATACGACGAAGTAAGCTGTACAATTCTAAAGAAAACTCACGGATACAAGATACATAAAACAACACAGCTTCTATACACGTACCCAGAAAAGATCTCCACAATCTATCAAGTCAATACAACATCATCCGGAGACAAATCTGGTAACCAGAATAAATTTATTCAATCCTGAATCCTCAATGTAATATTACATGATACAACTCTAAATAACTAGAAAAATGATCTAATCTAGGGCACTGCAACTCTAAGTCCATCCTGAAACACAGCTCCACCATCTTCGGGCTCTGGCCCAAGGTGGTACAACATCATCAAGAAGACCTGCAACGTATCCTGTCAGGAAAAGAGCAAAGTACAACCCCGACAAGAAGCTCTAAACAATATAAACTGAAATGCATAAAAAAGAGCCACAATATGAACTATGGTACAAGACAGGAATATGAAACTGTGGTACATGAATAACAATGAAACTATAGTACCGGATCCAGAAACAATGAACTATACTATCAGTGTAACATGCATTTGAAATAACTATCAGAGTATGTGACCGGCTGGGTAAATAATGAACAATAAGCACATGAATAATGGTACGGCTTAGAGTCCCGCGTGCACGATGTGAGACCTAAGCTATTAGTCAATGCCTAGCTAAAATAGGATTGGTCACATATCTGTAGTATTTCCCCACCCCGATGTACAAGTAAGAACAATGAACTATGAACGGTGAATAATGAACAATGAACAATGAACAATCGTGTGTACAACGTGTCAATATAGAACATGAAGCGAGACAGAAAATACAGAGTAAAGGTTCGAGTAGGTGTACTTGCCTTGGTCCTTGCAATTCAATATGTTCCAATGTCTTCACCTAGAATAGGGCAAGGATATGTTAACTTCTTGTCAATGATTTTAACTACCTATTTGCTAACAAGCTAAACTACTATTTAATTATTTTCTAGTTAAACATATTTATATATATAGGCTAACATATCTAACTATGTATTACTTCTACAAGCTAAATGTACTTCCTGGCTAGCAAGAACTTAGTAAAATATTATTTAGATAATACTATTATTGAAACATACTAGAATATTTGCTACCAAAATAGTATAAATAAAATTATAGCAATTATGTACTAGTTACAATTTTTTAGAAATATATACTATAGCTTAAATCCCAACAATTTCTAATGGAACTATATTTAGCAAAGAATCATTTATGTTTATAAAATACTTGCTGGTAAAAAAAATATTTATTTATACAAACTATTAATTTAGCAATAATATTGGTTATAGGTAAATAATTTATTTGGAAATACTTAACAGAATACTAATTAAAATATGAACTTAATCATGCACACTAAATTGTTAAAGAAGATTGACCACAATAATATCAGCCCCAACTCAAACAACACACTCCAAGCCCAAGCCCAAAAGTCCCTATTAACTTCTCTTCCTGCCCAACTTATCAGGCCCGACCTACCCATTCATTCAAAGAAACTAGCAAGCCTGGCTAGGTAGGCTTGGCCCAAATCATCTCACTCCCTGTAATTGTATTGATTCTATAACAATTCAGAAGCAAGCATATACTACTTAATAGCCCATGATTGGTTCAATCATCACATTCCAGACTTGTAGCCCAGTCTAACTCCATCACCAATCTATACACCATCCAAAGTCCAGCACCATGTTCAACACTTATCAACCTCATCTCCCACCCAAGCTCCCTAGACAAGTTTTCGGAATTATACATACAGAAATCAAAATTTACCAAATACGAAACCAAAGGCCTGCAGAATTTATGCAAATCAAGAGTCTCCAAGAACAAGCAAAATCTACAAAACACCTGCATATCCCACCTGTTGGTGCAGACTATAACCCAGTCCCTCTCTACTTCATCCAACTTTAATTTAGTTAAAACTCAACAATAAAAAAAACTATAGTCCAGAAAACTCAAAACCATAGATTAGAATATGTGATCCGACGTTCAATAAGCCATTCAACATTGAATGTTCAGTGGAACATTCAATCCAAATGCCCAGTATTTAAAAACAATAGTCCCGCCAGCATACAAATCCCAACCTCTTGCATCCGAACGCTAGTCCCCTGGACACAATGTAGCTCCCCTTCCCGAAATTTTTTAAAATATTTTTATTATTTAATTGCTTTAAATGGTGATTTTAAATTTGTTTTTATAAATAATTATTTAGTTAATTATTACGGTAGATGATTTTAATCATGATTAAATTTTGAGTACAAGACGACTAGGAATCGTGGCACGGATAGTGCAGTAGCATGCTTTGACTAGTGTCTAGCCATGGTAGGGGAATGCCGAGTCATAGGATTGTTCTAACTAGAAAAACCAAGCTAAGTTGCGACTTAACTCCTAGAAATAGTTAAATTGTTAATTATTTATGTTATTAAATATTAGGAGACCCGGTTGTGCAAAATCAGTCTGGACTAGACTCGAACCAAGTCCAAGCCCATGTAATGATGTAGTGAGACCAAGGACGACCATGTAGACATATTTTATGTGTACAATTATTTCCTAAATTATTTTAGGTATTGATTTTATTATTTAAATAATTATACAAATTGGTATTTTAATATTAAATATTGTTTCAACGTAATTGTACAATTTTCTGGACCCGAATAAAGGTGAATAGTAGGGATTCACCAAGCCACCATTTAATTATTTTATTATTATTTTATGGTGATTAACCAAGTATATTTATTACTTTTAGATATTACTAATTTTGGTCATTTAAAATATTTTATTGTCTATATGAATTTGTGGTATTTATATATATAAATATCAGGATATATATATATATATATATATATATATATATATATATATATATATATATATATATATATATATATATATATATATATATATATATATATAAATATATATATATATATATATATATATATATATATATATATATATATATATATATATATATATATATATATATAAAATATATATATATATATAAAATTATATATATATATTTTATATATATATATATATATATATATATATATATATATATATATATATATATATATATATATATATATATATATATATATATATATATATATATATATTTTATATATATATATATATATATATATATATATATATATATATATATATGAATTTGTGGTATTCATATGTGTATATTTATATACACATATATACACATATATTTATATATATATATATATTTTATATATATATATATATATATATATATATATATATATATATATATATATATATATATATATATATATATATATATAGGTATAAAAAAAATATATATATATATAGGTATATATAAATATATATTATATATGTGTTATGTGTATATAAATATATATATATTTGCGTATGTGTAATATATATATATATATATATATATATATATATATATATATATATATATATATATATATATATATATATATATGTGTGTGTGTGTGTGTATATAAATATATATAGTATACGCATACGCATATGTGTATATATACGTATATATATATATATGAAAATATATGTGTATATATAAGGCTAGAAAAAGAAAATAGAAAAAGGAAAAGGAAATGGAATAGAAGAAATAGCAGCAGCAGTATCAGCTGAACCAAAGCCAGGCCCGACCTACCAGCCCGAGCCCGGCCCCACATCAACAGAACAGCCCGACCTAAACTCCCTTCAACCGAGCTCAGCCCACAATTACAATGAAACCAACTAAACAAATTTTTCCCCACAGGCCGAGCAAGGCTACAGCAATTCCCCAAGTCCCACAACCCGAGCCCTAATACTGAAGCGAACCCGAGCATATGTATACATAAGTATAAGAAGAAATGGAGAGAGTTCGAGAAAAACAACTCAAGAAACCCTAACCCTAACCCAGCAGTCGACCCCCTCTGCCCTGCACGACCCCCGGCGACCACAGCGCCGCAGTAGGCGACGGAGCAGTCACCGGAATCCACGCGTGTGCTGCCTGGAAACTGTGGAGTAGCAGCAGCAGTTGTACCAGTCGTCCAAGTTCGCAAACCAATATCTCCGCCACCGCTCAATCTTTCTTCATGTCGTTGCCTCAGGTATGAAGTAGATATATACGTCTCCAACTCTTGTCTTATAGTTTCTTTTTTGATAGAAGAGATCGATATAAAAACAGGGCCAAAGTTCCCGAAAAACCTATTCTAAACAGGACCTATAGGACAGCCAACTACCCGAGGTGGAAGACTGTTCTCGGTCAATCCAGTGAGAAATCTAGGAATCTACTTGAACAGGTTTTTAGACAAACTAACCGAGATGGAAACCTAATTTTTAGTTTTATTTCTAGTTCATTAAACAGAAAGATAAATCAGTTCAAATATCAGGAAAAACCATCTTCAAAAATAATAAAAAAAAACATAGAAAACCCTCCGATACGACGTGTGTACCTCCATTCCGGACGACGTGGTCGCGAACCGAAGGCATCGAAAGATGCGTAACGACTTCGTGGTCGTGTGGGCTTTGACGAAATTCAAATTGGTCGCGTGTGCGCGACGAATTTGATGCGTATCCGTCGAAATTTACTGTATCGGCTGTAGGGTGTGAAAATTATGACACGCTGACATAAGACTCAGCCAAAGTCATACGCTCAAGGCCATACGCTCAGCCAAAGTCATACGCTCAAGGCCATACACTCAGCCAAAGTCATATGCTCAAGGCCATACGCTCAGCCAAGGCCATACGCTCATCTAAAGGCCGTACGCTCAGTGAATATTTTAATATTTCTTGAGATGACAGTACAGCATGTATTTAATGAAGGATGAATCTGACACTTCGTCTTTCGTGCAAAGACAGCTGTCCTATGAAGATTAGCCGTCGTATAGGTTTTCGAGAAAAGATTTTGTCTCTTACGAGGACAGCTCAGCAGCCATCATAAATAAAGAGCCATCATTACTGTCATTTCTGACAGTCTGTCAGCCATCATATCTGCAGCACGACGCTCAAGAAATATTTGTCAGTATTTGAAGATATGGCGTGTTTGCGAAGATTGAGAACAGCCACGTGTCTACTCCTTCAATCTATACGGCTTCCCACCAAGTGAGCGTATGGACCTCATACGACTCCTTGCCATCCAAGTGAGCGTATGGACCCCATACGACTCCTTGCCATCCAAGTGAGCGTATGGACCTCATACGACTCCTTGCCATCCAAGTGAGCGTATGGACCCCATACGACTCCTTGCCATCCAAGTGAGCGTATGGACCTCATACGACTCCTTCCCATCCAAGTGAGCGTATGGACCTCATACGACTCCTTTCCAACCAAGTGAGCGTATGGACTTCATACAACTCCTTCCCAACCAAGTGAGCGTATGGACCTCATACGACTCCTTCCCAACCAAGTGAGCGTATGGACTCCATACGATTCCTTCCCAGCCAAGTGAGCGTATGGATCCCATACGACTCCTTATCAATAAAGTAAGCGTATCAGCCTTCTATGGCTCTATGCTGTCTAAGTCAGCGTATGCAAGACATGTGCCTTCAAAAGCTAGCGTATGACTCCTCTTCAAAGACAAGCGTATCATAGTAAAGGCATCCAGGATGATTTTCAACGTACAGTCAACACACGTTCTCACGTGTCCTGTACTCAGTTACCCACTTATCCAGAAGTTATGCAACGTGGCATTCATGCCATCAATCTCTCCTAGATATATTCCACTACTTTCAACCGCACTCCAACGTGTCTCCATCAGAATTCGCCACGCGTCCCTGCAGTTATGCACACGTCAAGTAACTGACTGAGCGTATGCTTCAGAACAGTTATCCAGAACTCTATAAAAGAGAGTTTCTTCATCTTCATCAAACACAATTAATTCAGAGAGAACAGAGAGATTGCCCAGTTGCTGTCCAAGTTCTTCAAAGTTTGAGTTTTCTTCATCGCATCGTCCAAGGGATAAAGTAATCGTCTTCTAGATTAGATTCCTACAGTTGTAATTTTCTCAGATACAAAATAAATAAAGTGAATTTATTTATGGAAAACAAATTGGCGACTCTGCTGGGGAAAGCTGTCTCCTCCAATGAGATAGCAACAACTCAATACGATACTTCGTCGATCGGTTCGACGAAGAAGACGATGGTCGTACAATTCGACCAATCTGCTTACGAAGAAATGCTCAAGGCGAAGGAGGGCCGAACTGCTTCCTCCGCTCTTCCTGCTGTCAAGAAGAAGGGACGCTCTGTCTATGTCCCTAAGTCTTCTTCAACAGCCCAAGACGTTTCTGTCACTTCTCATGCTGACAAGAACACATCTTTAACTTCAACGAAGCACACTTCGGCTTCTCTGAACACAGCAACAGTGGCTTCTCCTAGTCACGCTGACAAAGTGGGTTCTTTAACCAAGTCAGCGTGTCCAAGGAAAACCATCTCTGGATATGTCAAAGTCTCTTCTCCTTCTACTCTTACGACAGCAGTCGGCTCTTTAGCCATTGATGACTCTGTGCGTATGGCAGTCAAAGGGCAGCGTACGGCAAAGGCAGCGTACAAAAGCCAACAGCAGGCAGCGTACGCTAAGCCAAAGCCAGCGTATGCTAATAAAAAGGCAGCGTATGACCAGAAGTCCAAACTGAAGTCAGCGTATGCTAACAGATACAGTCCTTTGACTGTTTCTCAAAATCAGGCTGGGGGTTCTTTTCCACAGAATATACAAATGATTCCCCCACAACTTGCACATCTTGTACCAACCAAGGAGAAAGACTCTTTAGTCAACTCCTCTACTCCTAAGGTCTTTACCTTTGGAGTTAATTTGACTAGTACTTTTACTAGATCAAACAAAGGAAAACGCCTTTTGGCTAATTCCTCTCAAGATGGATTATTACCGACTCCTAGTCGGAATAATACCTATTTTCCTTCTCCCAAAATTTCTCGATCTGAGAAAGGCAAATTACAAGTATCCAAGACTGATACCAAAGTCATATCTCCTACGGATCTTCGTAACAAGCTTAATCAGAATCATCTCAGTTCCACTTCTGGTATTAAGAAGCCTGATCAAACTGAGAAAATTATACTAGACTCTGATGCAGAATATGCTAAGAACTATGTGGCTCAAATTAATCAGTCTTTCACTCCAGAACCGAGAAGACAGAAAAACAAAAGACAAGTTTCTACACAGAAACTATCTTCAAGTACTTCCCAATCTGTTCCTACAGATCTCCGGGAGTATTTGCAAAATAAACGGAGAATTGACACTCCATCTGGCCATGACATTGCTCATATTTGCTATGAAAAGCGTGGTTGCAACTTCCAACCTCGGGTTGTAATTCAGTGTTGTTGTTCACCAAAAAGACGATCTGTTTTCGAACGGATTCAATATGAACCAATATTGGATGAAGATGAACCTCTTTATGCTTCTGTCAACATGACTTCCAGGAATATTGGGGGTAGCATACGGTCTGATGCTATATCAGATTCTGAAGATGGTGTTTATCTCGGCACCCGATCCAGGACCGGAGCCTTGGCCAGGGTCTCTTCTTCTTCTCATCCAAGTGGTAATCCAGAGATCACAGAGGATTTCCTTGGAGAGTCCAACTTTCCAGTATTGACTCCCGTAAATAGTCCCGGGAAAGATACTGACTCACACAGCGATGATTCAGAACAGACTGTTTCATCGTCTATTCCTCGAATGGTTACTACTTACATGGTGGATGGCAATCATGAACCTTCAACTAGCACTGAAGCTCATGAACAAAGGATTTCTTCCTTGGAACAACAGTTGCAAGCTATGGCAGATACATTGAATGCTATGCACACTCTTATGCAAGCTCAGCATCAAACTCAGCAAGTCCAACAGACAGCTCCTCCAGTAGTATTAAATACTCCTGTTGCTCCAAACCCGGAACCCTCTACTATTCCGGGGGTACAATCTAATGTTCCTGTACAACCCACTCCAAGTCAGTCTGGAGCTGGGGGTGGTACATATGCTGCAGTTCCTCCTTCCAATTACACTCAACAAGTTACAACTCCACAATCCTCTGGAATTGTTACTGAAGAGTTAAGGAATCTTCGAACTCAGTTCGAGGCATTCAAACAGAAGGATGGTTTACAAAGGTTAGGTATCAAGCAACCTTACCCGATATAATGGAAGCAAGTATCATATCCTCCTAAATACAAGCCTCCGACTATCTCTTTCTTTGATGGAACTACCTCCCCAAGTCAGTTCATTAATCACTTTGAAGTAATGACTGATCAGTTGCAACCAAGCGATGCCCTCCTCACTCGGGTATTCGTTGGATGTCTCAAAGGAACAGCTTATGAATGGTATAGAAGTCTCCCGGATGGGTGCATTACCTCATTTGCTGGTTTCAAACAAATATTTCTCGAACGATTCTATGAAGGGCTCAATGACATGACTATGTCAGCCCTCATAAGAATTAAACAGAAAAATAATGAAACCACTGAGGACTTCATTGAAAGATTCAGAAGAGAAGCCCTTAAAATGCCTCTCGGAACTCCCGATGCTGTTACTATCGACACTTGCAAGTCGAATCTCTTACCAATTATCAGCATGTGGACAGGTTCCACTCAGTTCCAAGATTGGCCTTCATTCATCGTCAGTGCCAAAGCTGCCGAGGTCAGTGCTGAGACCGTCAAAGGTCTGGGGGTACAAATGGCTCCCAAGGAATCAAATCAGAGTGCTAGCAATAATACTCGACCCAATAATCGAAAAGGGAAAGAGGCTCTTGAAGTCAATCTCCAAAGCAGTAGTCAAGAGGTAAAGACTACTCAAGCTACCCCAGCTCCAACAAATCAACAACAGAGACCTCCTCGGCCGAAGGAAGAATATTCTTTCGACGATGATGATGTTTAGGGTATCTTTGAATGCTTACTCAAAGGTAACAAGATTCAATTGCCAGAAATCAAAAAGCCTGATGAAGCCAATAAGACAGATCATCCAAAATATTGTCCATATCATAGAATGCTAGGTCATACAATTCGGTCTTGCTATGTGTTAAAAGGAAAGATCCAAGAGATGATCAAATCAGGAGCTGTGACACTGACACCCAAAGACAAGACAGTCACAGCAAATGTAATTTCAATGCAGTTCGGTGACTTCCCTCCTTTAATGGTGGAAAGTGGGATTGTTTCTATCCCCAAAGCAACTTTCGAAGTTGTAAACATCCCACCAGCACAGAATGAAGGACTTGTTCCTGTCACAACTAAGAAGGGAGAGATCATGTGGATCCACCCAGATTTAATGACGGAGTTTGAGACGTCTTCCTCTTCTCCTCGGAAGACTCCTTTATCTAAAAAGAAGCACGGGAAGACTAAGTCATGCAATGTGACTTCTAGTTTCACACCCGATTTTTATCTAACCTCTACTTTCATCTTGGCAGGAAATTTACTCCCTACGAAGATAAAATCTGTATCTCAATCTGAAGATAGGTACAAGCCTGCATTTCATCTATACAGTTCACAATCTCGTGAATTAATGGCAAAGATGGGTTATGATCTAGCCACTGCTCCTGGTTTGAACTCAGGCAAAGGACTCCGAGCACCTTTAGCCATCACTATGAGACATAATCAATCTCGTGTTGGTCTCGGTTTCTGGAATGAAGCTCTCATCAAGCATAAAAGAACCAAGAGCAAGATGAAGAATTGTAACATGGTTTCCATAGACCCTGAACCGGAATCTGAAGTCGAAGTTCATGCTGGAACTCGGTCAGGAAAAATATATCTGAAAGATTATGCTGACGTTCCTGGAGAAACTCCTGATGTCCCTCCGGTTACAGCTCCAACACCAGTCTCTACTGAAGAGCCTTCAAATGATCCTGTTGAGACAGTTCCTTCTAAGCCAACAGCAGCTGACAAAGGCAAACAACAAGTCCGCTTCGACAAACCATTGAAGAAGTCATCTCCTACAGGACTTGAAAAGCCTTATAATTTTGATATATTGGCTCAACTAGCCAATACACCAGCTAAATTATCAATCTTTGAGCTCTTATGCCTCTCTAAAGAGACTCGAGAAACTCTGAGTGAAGCACTGCTACAAGCTGAGACCTGCTTAACTCTCCTCAAGAAGTTGGAAACAGAACCTGTCTCTCATTGCCATAATGTATTAGAATTTATTCCAAATATTACCTTTACGCAAGACGATATGCTGCTAGAGGATAATCGACACGACCGCCCTTTATATCATACAGGATATATCGATTCTATGAAGGTTGATCGTCTACTGATTGATCCAGGATCTGCTCTCAGTATTATGCCGAAGGCTATGCTAGATGCACTGAAGATACCTGTGCATAGTCTTTCCAGTACTATCACTACCATCTTGGGATTCAATCAAGGAAAAAGTGAGCCTTTGGGCAAGATTCGCCTCAAATTTCAAATAGGCGATCTTCGCACTAAAGTTACTTTCTACATCATCGACAATCATGGTTACTCATATAATGCTTTATTGGGGAGACCATTCTTGCATGAACATAATATCGTTCCTTCGACTCTTCATCAGTGCTTCAAATATGTTGATGATAATAGAGAAGTTCAAAAGGAGATTGCCGATCTCTATCCATTCAAAGGAGTCGAAGCTTACTTCAATGACGCTCGTATGTACAAAGATGAATACTCAAAAGTCTTGCAAGCTATGGATAATGATGATGAGATGTCAAAAGTCGATACCTTTGTTATTCCTGTAAAAGGGCGTATCACTCCTCCGCAGTCTGCCCAAGCTCCACAAGGTTCACTGATAATTCCTGTCAGTGGACGTACTACTTCATCATCAGCCCAAGCTCCACAAGGTTCACTGATAATTCCTGTCAGTGGACGTACTACTGTATCGTCTTCCCAAGCTCCACAAAGTTCGCTGATAATTCTTGTCAGTGGACGCACCACTCCTCTTCCATCTTCTCAGGCTAGACCAGATACTCTAGTCATTCCAGTCAGTGGACGTACTACTTATCCACGATCTTCTTCGAGGGAGCTCACCTCTCCTGAGCCTTTTGTTATCGATCTTAATCGAAACAAAACTTCTGATCGCTCTTCTTCTCCCTCTTTTGTCATTAATTTGACTAAGTCTGATAAGGCTCAGCCTTCTGTTGTAAATACAGTATCTAATATTAATGAAGCATCTCCTTTGCAGTATATTGATGTCTGTAATCATGTACAAAGTTATTTACAATTGCTAGATAGCTTAGAGCCACTAACTATAGGAGTTGTTCAAACCCTTCATACAGATGTATCATTAGAGTCTATACAAAAATCGTACTTCGTGGTTCCTATTCGAAAGAAAGGAGAAAATCCAATATTCTTCTACAAAGGACCCCAGAATCCTCCTAATCTGGAAGAAGATGAAAAAAACGACGATACTGGAAGGTTACAACTGCGTCGCTACATTCAACAGTCCAAAAATATCATCAAGAATATGGGTTATGACTTCAGAACCAGTCTCAATAATGGAAAAGGAAGAAGAATGCCTGTTCGAATTCCTCCATTAAAATATGGAAGGACAAAATGTGGTTTAGGTTACATTGCTCCTACCTCCTTTATCAACATAGTCCATGAAGATTCAAAATCCGATGAAGATGAACGATCTGAATCTTCCGATTCTCTTTTTTGGGATTCTGACACAAGTATTGGCGATCTCCATCGCTCTATTCTATCCATCAATATGGTCTCCGTTGATGGCCCGCAAGAAAATGATGAAGATGAGGATGATTTTGAAATATCACCCGAATCAGAACAATGGGCTCAAAGATTAGACAATCAATGGGAATTCAGGTTCGAGCAGAGAGAACCTCCTACTGAAGATAAACTGATCCAAATTGATGTTGGGAAAGAAGGGTCCCCTAAACCAATATTCATCAGCAAAAGTCTTTCAGAAACAGATAAGCAAGACATGATCAAGATTATTCATGATTATATCGATGTCTTTGCCTGGAGTTACGAAGATATGCCAGGATTAGATCCAAAGATTGCAATGCACAAACTTAATATCATGCCAAATGCTAAACCGGTCAAACAACAACAGCGACGATTTCGTCCAGACATCATGGATGCAATTGAAGCTGAAGTCAACAAGCTTATGGCTTCTGAATTTATTCGAGAGGAACAACATCCTGAATGGGTGGCTAACATCGTTCCTGTCCTCAAAAAGATCGGCAAGATCCGAGTTTGTATAGACTTTCGCGATCTCAATGCAGCTTGTCCTAAAGACGAGTTTCCTCTTCCAATTACCGATGTCATGATCGATAACACATGTGGTTTCGAACGAATGTCATTCATGGATGGGTATTCGGGATACAATCAAATCAAAATGTTTCCGGACGACGAAAGACATACTTCCTTCAGAACGCCGATCGGTACATACTGTTATACAGTGATGCTGTTTGGTCTCAAAAATACAGGAGCAACATATCAGCGAGCAATGAGCACTATATTCCGCGAACATCTCCGAAAAATAGTCGAATGCTATGTTGATGATATTGCAGTCAAAAGTCGACAAAAGGAGGATCATATCCAAGATTTGAAGACTATCTTTGATTTAATGTGTCAGCATCAACTTAAAATGAACCCTACTAAGTCCTTCCTGGGCGTCTCTAGTGGTAAATTTCTCGGCTTCGTCATTACCGCTAAAGGTATACACGTGGATCCCGAGAAGATCAAAGCCATTCAAGAGATGCGTCCTCCACGCACCTTAAAAGAGCTACGAGGATTTCAAGGAAGAATTACTTATATCAGGAGATTCATTTCCAACTTATCAGGACGCTGCAGACCATTCAACAAACTTCTGAAGAAAGGTGTATCTTTCGTCTGGAACGAAGAATGTCAAAAAGCATTTGACGATATCAAACAGTATCTCATGAACCCTCCAGTGTTGGTACCTCCTGTTTCGGGAATACCATTCCTTTTATATGTTCGAGCCATGGATCATTCTCTTGGTGCATTACTTGCCCAGAAAAATAAAGATGACCATGAACAGGCTATTTATTATCTCAGTCGCACAATGACAGGCGCTGAACCGCGTTATTCTCCAATCAAGAAAGAATGCTTAGCATTAATGTTTGCTGTTCAGAAAATGCGACATTATATTATCGGTCAAACGATTCACATCATTTCCAGAGTGAATCCCATCAGGATTATGATGAAGAAACCCGGTATTCTCAACTCCAGATTAGCTAATTGGGGAATTTTGTTAGCTCAATACGACATGCATTATATTCCTCAAAAGTCAGTTAAAGGACAAGCTCTTGCTGATTTCTTGGCAGCTCATGCGGTTCCAGAAGATTCTAAATTATATGATGAAATTCCTGATTAAGTCTTGGATTCAAATCTGGTTTCTGAAGAAATTCCTACCTGGCGTCTATTCTTTGATGGAGCATCTAGAATAGGTCCTAACGGCGATATTGTCGCCGGAGTTGGGATTGTTCTCGTATCCCCAGAAGGACTAACTATTCAGAGGGCTTATTCTCTGGATCAATCATGTTCAAATAATGTAGCCGAATATAATGCGTTGCTCATTGGTCTTCAACTTGCTAAACATCTAGATATTCAATATTTGGAAGTTTATGGAGACTCCAAGCTTATTATCAATCAGATCAGGGGAACGTATGAAGTTCGTCATCAGGATTTGATACCTTATCATCGAGCAGCACTCTCTATGGCCTCATCCTTTGAAGGTTTCTTTATTGAACATGTTCGACGAGCCTATAATGCAGAAGCTGATGCTTTGGCTAATCTTGCTGCTGTATTAGCCATACCAATCAGACGTCGGCAAGTGATAGTGGTTTATAACCGAGAACTATTCTGCATTGAGAATAATTTGGCTTTGGCTTTTCCCCATAATCCAGACAAAGATTCTCTCAACCTCGATGCTGGATTAAAGTTTGATAAAGTGTCCTCATCTTCTTCAGATTCTACTATGGAATGTGTCTTTTCTAATGAAACAGAAGCCATAACTGAAGACTGAAGACGCCCGTTTCTAGACTTTGTATTGTATGACATACTTCCCGATAATCCGAGTGAAGCAGCGTCTATTCGACGTCGATCTCTCAGATTCTATTATAATTATACTACGAAGACACTATATCGTCGGTCCTACGACGGTCTTCTCCTCCGATGCATTGCTGGTGAAGAAGCACAGCAGATTATCCGTGAAGCACATGATGGTGTTTGTGGAGCCCATCAACCAGGTCCTAAGCTTCAAGATCGTATCCGACGTATGGGTTATTATTGGCCCACGATGGTGGCTGACGCCATTCAATATGCTCGGAAATGTAAGGCCTGTCAAATTTATGCAGACTTTATCCATCAACCGTCAGAATTCTTACACCCAACAGCGGCATCATGGCCCTTTGAGGCTTGGGGCATGGATGTCATTGGTCCTATCAACCCACCATCATCAAAAGGACATCGGTTTATTTTAGCAATAACTGATTACTTTTCCAAATGGGCTGAAGCAATCCCGTTATCTGAAGTCAAAACTTCTAATGTTATTAACTTCGTCAAACATTATGTCATCTATCGATTTGGTGTTCCTCGGCGTATTATCCATGATAACGGACCGCAGTTCGTCAGTCAGAAATTTATTCGATTCTGCGACGACCATCGGATCAATAATTTAGCTTCTACAGCATATAATCCAGCAGCTAATGGATTGGCAGAAGCTTTTAATAAAACGATCATCAAACTCTTGAAAAAGTTCGTTTCTTCCAACAAACGCAACTGGAGCGAGAAGCTTGGTGAATGTTTATGGGCCTACCGCACCACAGTTCGCAATGCGACTGGATGTACGCCTTTCTCTTTGGTATATGGGTATGAAGCTGTTCTTCCCCTTGAGATCCAGATTCCTTCTCTGAGAATTGCAATCTCCAATGAACTTACGACAGAAAATAATGATCGTCTTCGACTTCAAGAATTGGAAGCTCTAGATGAAAAACGATTGTATGCTCAACAAAATATCGAGCTGTATCAGGCCCGAATCTCAAAAGCTTTTAACCGGAAAGTCAAAGTCAGAGCATATCAGAAGGGAGAACTAGTCCTTACTGTCAGACGTCCTATGACCATGACACATATGAGCAAAGGCAAATTTGACGCGAAATGGGAAGGCCCATTCGTAGTAAACAAAGTCTTCTCTAACGGAGCATACCAGCTTGCCTCTATGGATGGGAAAGTCACGATGATGCCTATCAATGGCAAATTCTTAAAGAAATATTATGTTTAATATTTTCATCATTCCCCAGCAAATATAAAATCAAAGTTAATTCTTCTCTACAAAAGTTATCTCGATATCGTTATCCCCAGAGGAAACTGATATTCTACCATGTATCATTTTTCCAAAGAATTTGATATTTTGTCTTATTAGATCCCCAGTGGGTTTAATAAAGATCTTGTATAGAAAATCATGTCCATATTACCTGTGAATTTTCTATCTCAGTATGTATCATATTTTCTATTCTCTGAAAATGATATCTCGTCTTTTGATTTCCGAGTCCAAAGATCATGGAAAATAGAATCCAAAGATATCTTTATATCTGAATTCTGTTTTCTCTAATCAATATTAAACTAAAATTATCTTTGGTTTAATATCATGATAGAGTTACAAAGTTTATTTGTATATTCTATTTTATTGAAATATGTCATGTATTATTTACCTCTGAACATGTTTTCTACAAAAATATCGTCCACAGAATTGAAATCAAGTCAAAATATTCATTTTAATCAAACATTGATTACAAATGGGTACCAAAACTTCAATACATGATAAATGTAAAAGATCTATTTAGGAGAAATTATCTCCTGAATACGAACGATTACATTATTTATCTTTTCTTCATGAGCTTTCTTGATTCGCTCTGTTGTTTCAGCTCCAATCATCCGTTGGTCATATTCCACAATAATAGAGCTACGGCGATTGGTCTCTTCAATCTGATTGGTTTGCATCAATTCTCGCTCTTGCTGTAAAAGTTTACAGCGTTCAGCTTCAGATTTACGATCAGTAGCAATCTCTGATTGTTCCTTTTCCACGGAGACAATTTGCTCCTGAATACGAGCTAGCTCTTCCCTCAACTTTCTAAGCTCTTCAGCTTTTGACGCTTCATCTTTCTCTAGGCGCTCCATATTCTGACGAGTACTTATTATTTCTTCGTCTTTCACCATTAACTCTTTAGAAGACTGAGCGAGGAATTCTGTCAGAGCAATGTGTTGAGCTTGGGCTTCATTCTCCAATTGAGTAATCTCAGCTGCAGTAAGAGACTCAATATCCTCCTTTTTAATCTCCCAATATTTGTGGATATTTGCTTCTAAATCATTCAGGAGATGTTCAAAAAAGACACATTGGGTCTCATAACCAGCCTGTCTTAAAGTTGAAAGTGGAAAACTAGTCGCCTCTCGAAGACTCGAAAAGGGCATAGTCTCATCCTTCATAAGTCGTCTCGAGAATGTATCCAGATATGAATAAATAATATCTGAGTACATCCCCATGATCTTTGCTATCCCTGTGTCAAAATCGGGAGTCGCTGCAATAGTAGAGGAAAGAGCAGGAGGAGCCTCTATTCTGGGAGCCGAAGAGAGTGCTTTTGGAGAACTCGGCAAATGTGAACTCCCCTCACCCACATCAGTTTGGACAAGTGGGGCTTGAGTAGAACTCATAGCTGGTGCAGTTCCTACAGCTGTTGGAATCAAAGAAGCATGATCAAAACAAAAAGACAATAAAGCAGAGACAAGACAAAATTTTGATGAATAAAATATTACCTGGAGCTGGTTCATATTCAGTTTCCTTCGGATCATTCAGACCGGCTCGTAGTCTGTTCAAAGTGCTTTCTGACACAGGATTTATTTCACTGCTTCCAGCCCCAGAAGTACTTGGAACTTGAACTTCTATATGCCTCTCCGGCTCTGGTGTCAACCCTGAGTGTTGACCAATGGTCTTCAGTACATCAATTGGAATTTTAGACGGTGATTCATCGTCTATCTCCATGTCTTCTTCTCCGAAAGAATGAGACGACGGTTCATAGTCAACTTGTTTGCTCTCTGAAGCTTCAGCAATTGGTTCGAGAGAAGTGGCTTCCTTCACTGATTCTCCCGAAATCAGTAAGTCATTAGCCGTTTCAGTCTGATGCTCGGCCTCTACCGCAGGTTGACTAATTACCTGCGCATCATCGGCCATTGGCGGAATCGATCCTATATCAGAAGGCATGGATGACCCAGCAGGTTCAGGAATATCTTCTTCAACAGGTTCTGTCTTTATAGAAAAATCAAAGGCAGCTTGTTTTTCTGAAGCCAATCGCACAGCACGATCGGTGGGACTCTCTGCATCGAGACAAATTACGGATTTAGTTTTTGAAACTATCACTTTCCTTCCTATTCTTTTTGTGAATGGAACAGTAGGATAATTGTCTTTTGGATCACTACCTGCTTCATCAGCATCTCTGACTCGATTGGAAGCAGGAGAAGTCCCTGGAATGGTAATTCCTCCACGATTTCGAGTCTCTGCTCGAGTGACTCTTTTTGGGGCAGGCCCAGCAGCACCTTTGCCCTGCTTCCTCTTCGGGGTATTATCGGTAGATATACTCTCTTCAGCACTCCCGATGGGTACATGTAATGGTTGATGAATGTCATCAGAGAAGAAAGTTTCTAAAACTTCATCATCAACTTCATCAGTGGCCAGAGGATCTTCTTGATCATGACAATCTCTAGGCAGGGCTGATTTAGTTGATTTCTTTTCAATATGAATAAAGCTTCTACCTAAGATGCTAAATTTTTCATCAAAAGTATTAGCTGATACATAGAACTTGGCGTAAGACGCCAATATTCTAGCTCCTCTATGATAGGTGACCGGATCTGGCATGGAAAAGGTAGCCCCTGTACCTTTAGCAATGTAATATATCCACGCTCTGGCACCATCAATCAACCCGCCTTGATAAGTAAAACACGTCGTTGCATTGCCCACATGCAATTGATCATAACCAAATTGCCGAGCAAACCTGCTCGGAAGATATGGTTCCAGATAAGTGATGTTGTCACGGCGGCAGATTAAATGAGATGGCCTGATTCTCTTCAGCCATTCATGTTGAATCTCATCCAATTCATTGCCACCAACGCCATCAATCAGCCTTCCAGGCATGGTTTCATAACCAACAGGGGGAGGAACGCAAGTGAAGCTCTATAGTTCTCCCATGTTTAATATAGTTCTGCAATCTGTCAAAGTGTCATATTTCCACTTTGGTGTGTGTCTGTATCTTTCCAGAAAGGTGTCATCTGGTCTAGCCATCCCAGCATCCAGGAGAGATTCAAAATGCAGAAGCACCCACCCAAATAAATATGTAAAGGACATTTCTACCCGAGGAAAGGATGTAAGGCTCTTCCTTGCTAAATCAAACATTCTGTCTGTATATGCCCTTAATCCAGCATTCAGACGGCATGTCATCGCTGTCAGTAAATCCATCTTATACCCAAAAACCAGACGGACTGCTGCGAAGACAACTCCTCTATGCATCATGTCTGCTGAACAGGTGCTAGGAACTACGAATTTTCTCAGCCAGAGAGTTATAAATCCGGCCAGATGACCCTCAGCAGATAATTCTCGGCCACCCTGCTTAATATAGGTCTCAAACCTATCACCGGCTTTATAAGTGCCTTCGTCTTCCTCAATGACGATGTCGTCATGAGTGGTGTCCTGGATGAGCCTGTCGATCTCAGCTTGATTCAGAGGTTTAAATTCACCGACATATTGCTCAGTCTTTTTCTTCTTCTGAACTTCATCTGTACGGCCTTGAAATAAATAGGCCATCCATTTGGAAGAATAACAGTTGGAATCTCCTTCTCCACCTTGTCCTTTATAAAAAGCCTTGCAAATACTATAATGGCACATCAATTCTTCAAAGACATGAAGAACCAGTGGGTTGGCTTCGGAGATCTTATTCATTTCATCAACAAAAGGGATATACTCTTCATATGGCAGATCTGCTGTTGGCAGCTGAGAAATATATGCCATTTCATGAAGGGCGAATCCCATCTCGCCTCTTGGGGTCATGAAGGTGCCGGTGCGGTAGTTATACCTCTCCGCTAACGCCAAGAACAAATCCGGGTTTGGCCTGAAACCATAAGCAGTGCACTTAATGGCATCATATAGGCCTATCACTTGTAACTGTTCACCAAAATTCTTCAGAATCCATTTCACAAGAGCAGTCCATCTGGTATTCTCCGGATTTACCAGACCAGTCAGCCTCATAGACTGTTTTGGGTAGATGGCATTTTCCAGTTGAGCAAATTCGTTTGCAAAGATTGGGACTCTGACTGGCTTCAGCAGTGCTGAGTCCTCAGGAGGGATGGTGGCAGGTAGCAGTCCTCGCAGAGATGTGACATGTGGTTCAGTACCACTGCAGAATCTTCCTTGACGATATCCTATCCACCCAGCCTTTGCTTGTCGGGATGGAGTGATATCCCACTTCATCTGTCTTTGACAACTCGCATGAAATAAACGAGCTATGTTGATGCTTTTTGATAAACCAGTCAAATACATTGGCTGATTTACATCACCATCCCTATAGTAACAGTATGATACTTTGTCCAGAGCAGGCTGAGAATTCATGTCAATAGCATCTCCGAAAAGAAATGCTGGCTTCGAATGGGTAACACCATCCACACTTTGTAAAGGCAGTCCACTCATCAGGTTCAGCAAAGTGTCATTTTCTTGATTGGTCAAAAGAGCTATTCTTGTAGAAGGTCCATCGAATTGGGGAAAACGAACATGTGATAGGTCACTGTTATAATTATTTCCTACACATCCTTCAAATTCTGCCTCCTGAGCCAGAATATCCACTACAAAAGAAGAATAAGAAGTTAGAAATCTTCAACATAAAGAGATGGCAAAGTTCAACATACGCTCAGTTTTTACTAAGCGTACGGCAGACTCAAAGTTCAACATACGCTCAGTTTTTACTAAGCGTATGGCAGACTCAAGGTTCAGCATACGCTCAGTTTTCCTTAAGCGTATGGCAGACTCAGGGTTCAACATACGCTCAGTTTTTCTTAAGCGTATGGCAGACTCAAGGTTCAGCATACACTCAGTTTTCCTTAAGCGTATGACAGACTCGAAGATCCATATACGCTCAGTTTATTCTAAGCGTATGACAGATTCAGAGATCACTTTTTACGCTCAGTTTATCTTAAGTGAATGATTTTAAAATTTCAGTTTATCTTCAGTTTGAGCATATCAGCGTATGGTTGACAAGATGATCATCAAAAACATACGCTAACACAGGAGTTAACGTATCTCAGTGAGACAACTTGACATAGCGTATTCTTTCAAGACAGCGTATTTTGACATTTCCATCAAAAATACGCGTATCATACAGAATACGCTCCAAACATATTTTTCGTATAAACGAAAAACATGGAATACGGCTAAACCCTAAAGAGGGAAGCGTATTTTCTGACGTATTTGACCCTAAAAATGGGATAAGTTTTATGATTTGGTTCTAACCAGAGCCCTAAATAGGGGATAGTTACTGTTCATCATCATCATCATCCTCACCATAGAGAGGCTTCAATGGGCGTTCGCTTCGACGAACGCGCTCATTGGTAGTCTTCTTAGCAGCGGCGGCGGCGGGCTGAGATGACTCCGCAGGAGCCTTCCCCTTTCCCTTCGCAGCAGCATTAACCTTGGGCGCCACTGATAAAGCTTGAGTCGAAGAAGAAGAAGTTGAGTCTTGAGTTTCTTTTTCTCTCTCGAAGATGAATGCAAAAGTAAAGAAATAAATTAGGTCTTGGAAGACCTATTTATAGAAGAAAAGAAGAAGTTCAAACGGTGGATATTCTTTAAACAGAATCCCTAAAGATTGGCACTGATATTGAGGAAGATAACAAACTCATGCCAGCGTGTCAGGACTTATTCCCACTTTAAGTTCAAAGTAATTTCGAACTTTTGAAATTCATAAAGTTCGAAAACTTTGAAGGGGGTCTTGTAGGGTGTGAAAATTATGACACGCTGACATAAGACTCGGCCAAAGTCATACGCTCAAGGCCATACGCTCAGCCAAAGTCATACGCTCTACACTCAGCCAAAGTCATACGCTCAAGGCCATACGCTCAGCCAAGGCCATACGCTCATCTAAAGGCCGTACGCTCAGTGAATATTTTAATATTTCTTGAGATGACAGTACAGCATGTATTTAATGAAGGATGAATCTGACACTTCGTCTTTCGTGCAAAGACAGCTGTCCTATGAAGATTAGCCATCGTATAGGTTTTCGAGAAAAGATTTTGTCTCTTACGAGGACAGCTCAGCAGCCATCATAAATAAAGAGCCATCATTACTGTCATTTCTGACAGTCTGTCAGCCATCATATCTGCAGCACGACGCTCAAGAAATATTTGTCAGTATTTGAAGATATGGCGTGTTTGAGAAGATTAAGAACAGCCACGTGTCTACTCCTTCAATCCATACGGCTTCCCACCAAGTGAGCGTATGGACCTCATACGACTCCTTGCCATCCAAGTGAGCGTATGGACCCCATACGACTCCTTGCCATCCAAGTAAGCGTATGGACCTCATACAACTCCTTGCCATCCAAGTGAGCGTATGGACCCCATACGACTCCTTGCCATCCAAGTGAGCGTATGGACCTCATACGACTCCTTCCCATCCAAGTGAGCGTATGGACCTCATACGACTCCTTTCCAACCAAGTGAGCGTATGGACTTCATACAACTCCTTCCCAACCAAGTGAGCGTATGGACCTCATATGACTCCTTCCCAACCAAGTGAGCGTATGGACTCCATACGATTCCTTCCCAGCCAAGTGAGCGTATGGATCCCATACGACTCCTTATCAATAAAGTAAGCGTATCAGCCTTCTATGGCTCTATGCTGTCCAAGTCAGCGTATGCAAGACATGTGCCTTCAAAAGCTAGCGTATGACTCCTCTTCAAAGACAAGCGTATCATAGTAAAGGCATCCAGGATGATTTTCAACGTACAGTCAACACACGTTCTCACGTGTCCTGTACTCAGTTATCCACTTATCCAGAAGTTATACAACGTGGCATTCATGCCATCAATCTCTCCTAGATATATTCCACTACTTTCAACTGCACTCCAACGTGTCTCCATCAGAATTCGTCACGCGTCCCTGCAGTTATGCACACGTCAAGTAACTGACTGAGCGTATGCTTCAGAACAGTTATCCAGAACTCTATAAAAGAGAGTTTCTTCATCTTCATCAAACACAATCAATTCAGAGAGAACAGAGAGATTGCCCAGTTGCTGTCCAAGTTCTTCAAAGTTTGAGTTTTCTTCATCGCATCGTCCAAGGGATAAAGTAATCGTCTTCTAGATTAGATTCCTACAGTTGTAATTTTCTCAGATACAAAATAAATAAAGTAAATTTATTTATGGAAAACATCGGCCTCTGTGTAAGTTTCCCAATTACTTGGTACACGCTCGTCAGATCAAGACGAAACTTGTGCCAACAGGACCGTATCGTTTTTCTGGTCATGTATGCCAAGTTTGGTGCAATTCTGAGATAGTTGAATCGTACATCATTTTGCGGGCCCCACGGTCCCACTCAACGGGCGATTTTGTGCACGGCCCGCCAAAATCCAACTTTGGACATACGGTTGGGTTCGTATCGGAAAATCGGATCCGTAGACATGTAGTTTGATGACTTTAGAGACTATTGACTCTGGCACGCTTTTCGGTGCAAAATGGGTCCAACGGCGGACATCATTTTTTGCCCAAAATTACCGTTTTGTTTCTGTATCCAGAATTGGACATAAGGACAGGCAATCCTAGCTAATTTGACTATTCTTAGTTTGTTGGTAACGTTTATTTCAGCTTTCGGAGACAGTTGTGATGATTTGGACTTTCTGACTTGTGATTGGCAATACATTGTTGGTTCTCCGTGCAACCCCCAGGCAAGTATACCTTGCCAACTCGTACAGAATAATTTATATACATGTTCATCATCTCGCTGCGGTTATTTTTCTTACATTTGTGATTGCTTTATTCCATGTCTAGTACACTCGTCTTGTTATAGTTTTACTTTACATGTTTCTAGTTGCCTGCACATTCTCGTTTCTTTCGGTTATGATGTTTCTATCTGTTACACTGTGTTAGTTTCATATGTATTCCTTGATAGAGTCGTCTAGTCCTACACCACGATTCTCTCGACTTGATTATAATTTGACTTGACTTAACATGACTTGAGTAGGACTCGACTTTGACATTCTATAGATTGTGAGTACTTACCTTGACTACGGTCTATAGGATTTTATACTAGGATTTGGCTACTGTCTTGGTTGTGAGTACTTGCCTTGACTGCGATTGAGACACTATAGATTGTGAGTAGTTGCCTTGACTGCAGTCTATAGCTTTGACCTATTAGCTATTTCTAGTTTGGCATGCCAGTGTCTTAGGATCCTTGTGTTTAGATCTTGTGTTTTGGTCCATTTTGTCTCGTTGGATGTCCTTGATTGTTCCTTACTTCTTTGTATATTTGTACTGTTACATATTGGCTTGTATATTATGTATCTTGCTAGTCCTCTGAGGACCTGATGATCTCTTCAGGTTTAGCGACTACATGGAGTTAGTTAGCAGAGCAGGATGGGAGAGGATTGCGATGTATGGGATAGGTATTTGCTTGTGATATTTCTTTATTATCTTTTCGTGCTTTATATTCAGTACCATGATATACTCTGCTCATATTATTCTTGGGGTCTAATCGAACAATATGCTAATGGGCTGCAGACCATGACCCATACTTGTTCATTCTTGTTTATATGATTCCTGTGGATTGAGATATAATTTAGATTAGACATGATACCATGACCTTGTCAGCTTATACGTACTCGAGTCAGGCTGGAGTCCGCTCGAGACGTAGCTGGCTTGCTCACGAGCTCGCGTCCGAAAAACAGGTGCGGGTCGTGACAAGTTTTTGTGGTGGCCCATGCAGGTCAGAGCATATCCTATCGGTTACGTAACTGTACTGATACGAGCCTGCGAATATGAATGAACCCTTAGGAATCTCAATCCACTCTGCCTTGAAAATTCTTTTAGAAATTTCTATACCGTTCTTGAAACTCCATATTTGCTCTCGATTATACTTCCTTGCTTTCCGTACCGTTGATTCTCGTCCCTTCCTATTTCGGAGTGACGAACGATCGTGCTGTCTAGAATTCATTAGAAATCCTTAAATTATAGTACATATTGCTTGACTATTGAATATTGATTGTTTATAGATATGAAAGATTATAGTTGCCACAAGCCCTAGATACCTGTTGGTAGAATTATTAGCAACTAGTTAGAAGATCATAAGACTTTAGTGACTGTATTTCGAGGGAGTAGCATGACCAAAGGTGGGTAGAAGTCCTCGAGGTTTCATAATTACAAATGGCTAGAGAGGGCTATAAAATATTTTTGGAGAAATTAAATTTGAGGAGATTAAGGTAATAGTCGATTTTGATTTTAAGGAATAGTTATGAAGTAGAATTTCGAGGACGAAATTATTTTTAAGGTGGGTAGATTTGTAGCTCCCCTTCCCAAAATTTTTTGAAATATTTTTATTATTTAATTTCTTTAAATGGTGATTTTAAATTTGTTTTTATAAATAATTATTTAGTTAATTATTACGGTAGATGATTTTAATCATGATTAAATTTTGAGTACAAGACGACTAGGAATCATGGCACGGATAGTGCAGTAGCATGCTTTGACTAGTGTTTAGCCATGGTAGGGGAAGGCCGAGTCATAGGATTGTTCTAACTAGGAAAACCAAGCTAAGTTGCGACTTAACTCCTAGAAATAGTTAAATTGTTAATTATTTATGTTATTAAATATTAGGAGACCCGGTTGTGCAAAATCAGTATGGACTGGACTCGAACCAAGTCCAAGCCCATGTAATGATGTAGTGAGATCAAGGACGACCATATAGACATATTTTATGTGTGTACAATTATTTCCTAAATTATTTTAGGTATTGATGTGCATTTAATTATTTAAATAATTATACAAATTGGTGTTTTAATATTAAATATTGTTTCACCGTAATTGTACAATTTTCTGGACCCGAATAAAGGTGAATAGTAGGGATTCCCCAAGCTACCATTTATTTATTTTAGGCTTAATTGCACTTTGCTACCCTCAACTATTCCGCTTTTTCAACTTGATACCCTAAACTTTTTTTTGTAACAAGTTGATACCCAAAAAAATTTGGGACAAAAATACCCCTGCTCAAACCTTAAAATTACCTCTCCTCCCCCAACTCCCCTCCCCCACTCCGGCTACCCCCTCCCTCCCGCTCCGCCTCCCCTCCGGCCACCCTCCCTCTCCCGCGTCCGGCTAAACCCCCTACCCCCACCGCCGCCGGCCGCCGCGGCAGCAGCAGCCGCAGCAGCAGCAGCCGCAGCAGCAGCAGCCGCAGCCGCCGGCTCGGCGGTGGCGCCGGAAGCGGGAGGGGGGTTGGCCGGAGGGGAAACGGAGTTGGAGGGTGGGGGTGGCCGTAGTGGGGGAGGGGGGGAGGGGAGAAGGGAAGGGGGAAGGGATAAGGGCATTTTGGAATTTTTTGAAAAATTAGGTATCAAGTTGAAAAAAAATTATAGTTGAGGTATCAACTTGTTACAAAAAAAAGTTTAGGATATCAAGTTGAAAAAGCGGAATAGTTGAGGGTAGCAAAGTGCAATTAAGCCTTTATTTTATTATTATTTTATGGTGATTAAACAAGTATATTTATTACTTTTTAGATATTATTAGTATTGGTCATTTAAAATATTTTATTGTCTATATGAATTTGTGGTATTTATATATATAAATATCAGGATATATATATATATATATATATTTCATATATCGGCATGTAAATGTATTTATTATTTATTAAGTGTATATATATATATATATATATATATATATATATATATATATATATATATATATATATTTTTATATATATATATATATATATATATATATATATATATATATATATATATATATATATATATATATATATATATATAAATGTGTACGTATATATATATATGTATAGGTATATCTAAAAATATATTATATATGTGTTATGTGTATATAAATATAAATATATATATATATATATATATATATATATATATATATATATATATATATATATATATTTGTGTATGTGTAATAGATATATATATGTGTATATATAAATATATATAGTATACACATACGCATATGTGTATATATACGTATATATATATATATATATATATATGAAAATATATGTGTATATATTAGGCTAGAAAAAGAAAACAGAAAAAGGAAATGGAAATGGAATAGAAGAAATAGCAGCAGCAGTATCAGCTGAACCAAGCCAGGCCCGGCCAACCAGCCCGAGCCCGGCCCCACATCAACAGAACAGCCCGGCCTAAACTCCCTACAACTGAGCTCAGCCCACAATTACAATAAAACCAACTAAACAAATTTTCCCCCACAGGTCGAGCAAGGCTACAGCAATTCCCCAAGTCCTACAACCCGAGCCTTAATACTGAAGCGAACCCGAGCATATGTATACATAAGTATAAGAAGAAACGGAGAGAGTTCGAGAAAAAAAAAACTCAAGAAACCCTAACCCTAACCCAGCAGTCGACCCCCTCTGCCCTGCACGACCCCTGGCGACCACAGCGCCGCTGTAGGCGGCGGAGCAGTCGCCGGAATCCGTGCGTGTGCTGCCTGGAAACAATGGAGTAGCATCAGCAGTTGCACCAGTCGCCCAAGTTCGTAAACCAATATCTCCGCCACCGCTCGATCTTTCTTCATGTCGTTTCCTTAGGTATGAAGTAGATATATACGTCTCCAACTCCTATCTTTTAGTTTCTTTTTAGATAGAAGGGATCGATAGAAAAACCGGGCCAAAGTTCCCGAAAAACCTATTCTAAACAGGACCTATAGGACAGCCAACTACCCAAGTTGGAAGACTGTTCCTAGTCAATCCAGTGAGAAATCTAGGAATCTACTTGAACAGGTTTTTAGAAAAACTAACCGAGATGGAAACCTAATTTTTAGTTTTATTTCTAGTTCATTAAACAGAAAGATAAATTAGTTCAAATATCAGGAAAAACCATCTTCAAAAATAGTAAAAAACATAGAAAACCCTCCGATACGACGTGCGCCCCGCCATTTCGGGCGACGTGGTCGCGAACCGAAGGCATCGAAAGGTGCGTAACGGCTTCGTGGTCGTGAGGGCTTTGACGGAATTCAAGTTGGTCGCGTGTGCGCGACGAATTTGATGCGTATCCGTCGAAATTCACCGTATCGACCTCTGTGCAAGTTTTCCAATTACTTGGTACACGTTCGTCAGATTAAGATGAAACTTACGCCAACAGGACCGTATCATTTTTGTGGTCCTGTATGCCAAGTTTGGTCCAATTCTGAGACAGTTGAATTGTACGTCATTTTGCGGGCCCTACGGTCCCACTCAACGGGCAATTTTGTGCACGGCCCGCCAAAATCTAACTTTGGACATATGGTTGGGTTCGTATCGGAAAATCGGATCCGTAGACATGTAGTTTGATGACTTTTGAGACCATTGACTCTGGCACGCTTTTTGGTGCAAAATGGGTCCAACGGTGGAAATCGTTTTTGTCCGAAATTACCGTTTTGCCCCTGTGTCCAGAATTGGACTTAAGGACAGGCAATCCTGGCTAATTTGACTATTCTGAGATTGTTGGTAACGTTTATTTCAGCTTTCGGAGACAGTTGTAATGATTTGGACTTTCTGACTTGTGATTTGCGATACATTGTTGGTTCTCCGTGCAACCCCCAAGCAAGTATACCTTGCCAACTCGTACAGTATAATTTATATGCATGTTCATCATCTCGCTGCGGTTCTTTTCCTTAAATTCATGATTGCTTTATTCCATGTCTAGTACACTCGTCTTGTTATAGTTTTACTTTACATGTTTCTAGTTGCCTGCACATTCTCGTTCCTTTCGGTTATGATGTTTCTATCTGTTACACTTTGTTAGTTTCATATGTATTCCTTGATAGAGTCGTCTAGTCCTACACCACGATTCCCTCGACTTGAGTATAATTTGACTTGACTTGACATGACTTGAGTAGGACTCGACTTTGACATTCTATAGATTGTGAGTACTTACCTTGACTACGGTCTATAGGATTTTATACTAGGATTTGGCTACTGTCTTGGTTGTGAGTACTTGTCTTGACTGCGATTGAGACACTATAGATTGTGAGTACTTGCCTTGACTACAGTCTATAGCTTTGACCTATTAGCCATTTCTAGTATGGCATGCCAGTGTCTTAGGATCCTTGTGTTTAGATCTTGTGTCTTGGTCCATTTTGTCTCGTTGGATGTCCTTGATTGTTCCTTACTTCTCTGTATATTTGTACTGTTACATGTTGGCTTGTATATTATGTATCTTGCTATTCCTCTGAGGACCTGATGATCTCTTCAGGTTTAGCGACTACATGGAGTTAGTTAGTAGAGCAGGATGGTAGAGGATTGCGATGTATGGTACAGGTATTTGCTTGTGATATTTCTTTATTATCTTTTCGTGATTTATATTCAGTACCATGATATACTCTGCTTATTTATAGACTCATATTATTCTTGGGGTCTAATCGAACAATATGCTAATGGGCTGCAGACCATGACCCATACTTGTTCATTCTTGTTTATATGATTCCTGTGGATTGAGATATAGTTTAGATTAGACATGATACCATGACCTTGTCAGCTTATACGTACTCGAGTCGGGCTGGAGTCCGCTCGATACGTAGCTGGCTTGCTCACGAGCTCGCATACGAAAAACGGGTGCGGGTCGTGACAAGTTTTTGTGGTGGCCCATGCAGGTCAGAGCATATCGTATCGGTTACGTAACTGTACTTATACGAGCCTGCGAATATGACTGAACCCTTAGGAATCTCAATCCACTCTGCCTTGAAAATTCTTTTAGAAATTTCTATACCGTTCTTGAAACTCCATATTTGCTCTCGATTATACTTCCTTGCTTTCCGTACTGTTGATTCTCGTCCCTTCCTATTTCGGAGTGACGAACGATCGTGCTGTCTAGAATTCATTAGAAATCCTTAAATTATAGTACATATTGCTTGACTATTGAATATTGATTGTTTATAGATATGAAGGATTATAGTTGCCACAAGCCCTAGATACCTGTTGGTAGAATTATTAGCAACTAGTTAGAAGATCATAAAACTTTAGTGACTGTATTTTGAGGGAGTCGCGTGACCAAAGGTGGGTAGAAGTCCCTGAGGTTTCAAAATTACAAATGGCTAGAGAGGGCTATAAAATATTTTTGAAGAAATTAAATTTGAGGAGATTAAGGTAATAGTCGATTTTGATTTTAAGGAATAGTTATGAATTAGAATTTCGAGGACGAAATTATTTTTAAGGTGGGTAGATTTGTAGCTCTCCTTCCCAAAAATTTTTGAAATATTTTTATTATTTAACTGCTTTAAATGGTGATTTTAAATTTGTTTTATAAATAATTATTTAGTTAATTATTACGGTAGATGATTTTAATCATGATTAAATTTTGAGTACAAGACGACTAGGAATCATGGCACGGATAGTGCAGTAGCATGCTTTGACTAGTCTATAGCCGTGGTAGGGGAAGGCCGAGTCATAGGATTGTTCTAACTAGGAAAACCAAGCTAAGTTGCGACTTAACTCCTAGAAATAGTTAAATTGTTAATTATTTATGTTATTAAATATTAGGAGACCCGGTTGTGCAAAATCAGTCTGGACTGGACTCGAACCAAGTCCAAGCCCATTTAATGATGTAGTGAGACCAAGGACGACCATGTAGACATATTTTATGTGTGTACAATTATTTTCGAAATTATTTTAGGTATTGATGTGCATTTAATTATCTAAATAATTATACAAATTGGTGTTTTAATATTAAATACTGTTTCACCGTAATTGTACAATTTTCTGGACCCGAAAAAGGTGAATAATAGGTATTCACCAAGCCACCATTTATTTATTTTATTATTATTTCATGGTGATTAAACAAGTATATTTATTACTTTTAGATATTATTAATATTGGTCATTTAAAATATTTTATTGTCTATATGAATTTGTGGTATTTATATATATAAAAAAATATATATACGTATATATATATATATTTTATATATAGGCATGTAAATGTATTTATAATTTATTAAGTATATGTATATATATAAATGTGTACGTATATATATATGTATCGGTATATATAAATATATATTATATATGTTTTATGTGTATATATATATATATATATATATATATATATATATATATATATATATATATATATATATATATATATATATATATATTGCGTATGTGTAATAGATATATATATGTGTATATATAAATATATATAGTATACGCATACGCATATGTGTATATATACGTGTATATATATGAAAATATATGTGTATATATTAGGCTAGAAAAAGAAAACAGAAAAAGGAAAAGGAAATGGAATAGAAGAAATAGCAGCAGCAGTATCAGCTGAACCAAAGCCAGGCCTGGCCTACCAGCCCGAGCCCGGCCCCACATCAACAGAACAGCCCGGCCTAAACTCCCTACAACCGAGCTCAGCCCACAATAACAATGAAACCAACTAAACAAATTTTCCCCCACAGGCCGAGCAAGGCTACAGCAATTCCCCAAGTCCCACAACCCGAACCCTAATACTGAAGCGAACCCGAGCATATGTATACATAAGTATAAGAAGAAACGGAGAGAGTTCGAGAAAAAAAAACTCAAGAAACCCTAACCCTAACCCAGCAGTCGACCCCCTCTGCCCTGCACGACCCCCGGCGACCATAGCACCGCCGTAGGCGACGGAGCAGTCGCCGGAATCCGCGCGTGCGCTGCCTGGAAACAGTGGAGTAGCAGTAGTAGTTGTACCAGTCGCCCAAGTTTGCAAACCAATATCTCCGCCACCACTCGATCTTTCTTCCTGTCGTTTCCTCGGGTATGAAGTAGATATATACGTCTCCAACTCCTGTCTTTTAGTTTCTTTTTAGATAGAAGGGATCGATAGAAAAACAGGGCCAAAGTTCCCGAAAAACCTATTCTAAACAGGACCTATAGGACAGCCAACTACCCAAGTTGGAAAACTGTTCTCGGTCAATCCAGTGAGAAATCTAGGAATCTACTTAAACAGGTTTTTAGACAAACTAACCGAGATGGAAACCTAATTTTTAGTTTTATTTCTAGTTCATTAAACAGAAAGATAAATCAGTTCAAATATCAGGAAAAAACTATCTTCAAAAATAGTAAAAAACATAGAAAACCCTCCGATACGACGTACGTCCCGCCATTCCGGGCGACGTGGTCGCTAACCGAAGGCATCGAAAGGTGCGTAACGGCTTCGTGGTCGTGTGGGCTTTGACGAAATTCAAATTGGTCGCGTGTGCGCGACGAATTTGATGCGTATCCGTCGAAATTCACCGTATCGGCCACTGTGCAAGTTTCCCAATTACTTGGTGCACGCTCGTCGGATCAAGACAAAACTTGTGCCAACATGATCATATTATTTTTCTAGTCCTGTATGCCAAGTTTGGTCCAATTTCGAGACAGATGAATCGTACGTCGTTTTGCGGGCTCCACGGTCCCACTCAACGAGCGATTTTGTACACGGCCCGCCAAAATCCAACTTTGGACATACGGTTGGGTTCGTATCGGAAAATCGAATCCGTAGACATGTAGTTTGATGACTTTTGAGACCATTGACTCTGGCACGCTTTTCGGTACAAAATGGGTCCAACGACGGACATCGTTTTTGCCCAAAATTACCGTTTTGCCCCTGTGTCCAGAATTGGACTTAAGGACAGGTAATCCTAGCTAATTTGACTATTCTGAGATTGTTGGTAACGTTTATTTCAGCTTTCGAAGATAGTTGTGATGATTTGGACTTTCTGACTTGTGATTGGCGATACATTGTTGGTTCTCCGTGCAACCACCAGGCAAGTATACCTTGCCAACTCGTACAGTATAATTTATATGCATGTTCATCATCTCGCTGCGGTTCTTTTCCTTACATTTGTGATTGCTTTATTCCATGTCTAGTACACTCGTCTTGTTATAGTTTTACTTTACATGTTTCTAGTTGCCTGCACATTCTCGTTCCTTTCGGTTATGATGTTTCTATCTGTTACACTGTGTTAGTTTCATATGTATTCCTTGATAGAGTCTTCTAGTCCTACTCCACGATTTCCTCAACTTGATTATAATTTGACTTGACTTGACATGACTTGAGTAGGACTCTACTTTGACATTCTATAGATTGTGAGTACTTACCTTGACTACGGTCTATAGAATTTTATACTAGGATTTGGCTACTATCTTGGTTGTGAGTACTTGCCTTGACTGCGATTGAGACACTATAGATTGTGAGTACTTGCCTTAACTGCAGTCTATAGCTTTGACCTATTAGCCATTTCTAGTATGGCATGCCACTGTCTTAGGATCCTTGTGTTTAGATCTTGTGTCTTGGTCCATTTTGTCTCGTTGGATGTCCTTGATTGTTCCTTACTTCTTTGTATATTTGTAATGTTACATGTTGGCTTGTATATTATGTATCTTGCTAGTCCTCTGAGGACCTGATGATCTCTTCAGGTTTAGCGACTACATGGAGTTAGTTAGCAGAGCAGGATGGTAGAGGATTGCGATGTATGGTATAGGTATTTGCTTGTGATATTTCTTTATTATCTTTTTGTGCTTTATATTCAGTACCATGATATACTCTGCTTATTTATAGACTCATATTATTCTTGGGGTCTAATCGAACAATATGCTAATGGGCTGCAGACCATGACCCATACTTGTTCATTCTTGTTTATATGATTCCTGTGGATTGAGATATAGTTTAGATTAGACATGATACCATGACCTTGTCAGCTTATACGTACTCGAGTCAGGCTGGAGTCCGCTCGATACGTAGCTGGCTTGCTCACGAGCTCGCGTCCGAAAAACGGGTGCGGGTCGTGACACACGACACCTACACTGGACACGAACAACACTGATTACTGACTTAAGCCGGACACGAACCCCTACGGACTTATACATTCGATTAACCCTGTACAGCAGTAGATCACCTATTCAAAATTGTAACGACATGATCTAATCATCAGAAAAGGTAGATCGATACCTGGAAGAAGTCGATCTGAATCTAAAGTGAAAAAACAAGCGTTTGTGTCCAAACCGATACGAGTCCAATCACAACTTAAACCTGTTTGAAGCATTAAAACAAATAGTTGGCATGCGATCAAATCTCGCGGTCATCCAGAGTTCTATTTGAAATTCGAATGATCAATTCTTGACTCTAAATCAAAATATTAACGATCATTCAAAAAAATCAACAAGAATCAAACTAATTCAAATCAAATTTTATCAAATCCAAGGATCTGTGTCCCAAAAACTAAGTTCCTGAGCCTGGGAACAGGAGGCTCAAGAACTGCACGTTGCCAGCAAGAATGTTGATCAATCAAGAAAATCTAGAAGAATCCACAATTAAAACCGAACACTTTTAGATAAAATCAATAACTCACCTCGTCCAATTGATCGATCGGAACAGCACGATGATCCTGCAGAAAATTCTCGATGAAGAAGCGTGAGAAGGATGATGATTCACACGTTGCCGGAGAAGATCGCCTAGCCGTCGGAGAGAAGTCGCCACGCCATCACCATCGCCGGGGAGATGAACAACTAGCCGTCGCCCAGCTGCGGTGGAGAAGATCGCCGGAACTTCTAGTGCGTCGTCGAGGGAGGAAGTCGCTGAAGAAACTGTCACTCCTTCCTTTGTTGGGGTCGATGAGATCTGAAAATGAATGGGAGTTGGAACGAAGAAGAACCAGTGAAAATTTGGAAAGTAACAGAGGGAAGGAGAGATCGAGAGCTCTGCTCTCTGCAGAGGAAAATGAGTTGTGTGAGAAAGTGAGAGAGAGAGGAATTTAAATAGAAGTTAGCTGGAAATGTAATAGAGTTTTACAAAAAAAAAAAACCCAACAATAACTTTATTACAGATTTGTTATGGAAATTAGTTAGAAGAGTTTTGGGAAATTTAAAAAGGTTGTTACAAATGGAGGGAACTTAAATTTTGAAACCAAATTTAAATTGCTCCTTTTTAATACCTATTAAGAAAATTTGTTTTATTAAGAATAGGTAAATCGATTAAATATTTCCATAAACAACCATAAATTGAAATATGTCTAAATTATAAAATCCCAAAAATATAAAAATTCAATAATTCAAAAAAGTGGGGTTACAAATTTTCCCCCCAAGAGAATTTCGTCCTCGAAATTTCAAAGTGGTATCACGAGCAAAATAATCAAGTACAAGATTTGAAATTGGCACAATTTAGAGTACTACCAAAGTGATAGTCACAGAAACATGATCAAAGGATAATAGTCTTAATAGTATCTGGCAATTATAAATATCCGGAGTTACTTTCCCTACAGTTCCTGCCCCGCCAGTATGTATCTGGCTGCAGCAAACCTTCGGTTCCATGGTCCCGATAATAATAACTAACGAGATATTTCATCAACTTTATCCGATAATAATAGAAATTTAGGACTTAGCTTCAATAATATCTGAGAACCTATGAGTACCCGCAATTACTTTGACTTAGAGCCCCTGCCTCGCCAGTGTACAGCTAGCTGCAATGGACTCACGGTCTCCATAATCTAGGTCATAGTAGGTTGTCAAATATTTTCTCAACTCTATCCAGAATTTTCAAGGAAGTTTAAAAATTTTAAATCATGATAGAGAGGAGTAGTATCTGTTCTTAGAAACAAAAAAAAATTTGTTGGATATCAAGAGACAATCAGCAGTTAACAAGTAGCTCATAGGTACTATGAAACAACAGTAAGATAGAGAGACTGTAAAATAAGTCTCGAATGAAGAAACAACAAGGAAATGCAAAAAAGAACATCAATGAAAGGTAATGATCACAAGTGCCTCCGGTCGTCAGTACTCGTCCAAAATCGGGATGGTCTCAACTTCCTCGGCTGTCATAAGGTAGACTCGCCCCTCTGGCTGGTCTCCTTGCGGCTGCTGGACATGAAGAGGCAAGTCCTCCTGCTGGGGTCCCGGTGCTCCTCGTGCTCGTCCCTCAGCGGCTTCTGGACAATCTCTGACCTGGTGAGCAGGTGATCCACAGAACAAGCAAAGCCTCAGTCTCTTGCGGCATTCATCGTAATAATGCCCCGGGCGATGACAGTAGTTGCAAGTGACTGCCAACTGCTGTCTCTGTGGCAGATCTGCATGAACTCTGGCTGGACGGTGCTGAAATGCTGCCTGCTGAACTGGCCTCATCTCAGTCTGCATCTGCACCCTCTTCGTCGGTGCCTGGTGACTGCTGCTGCCGATGTCCCTATCCCTCTTGGGCCTCAGGTCCATCTCCTTCTCAACTGCCTGAGCGATCTTGAGGATGCTCGAGTAAGTAGTCACCTGGCTGATCGCTACTGCGTGCCGCAGCTCTCTGGTGAGGCCTTTCTTGAACCTCCAAGCCCTCTCCTCTGACGTGCCGACTAAGTTCTCTGCAAACCTGCTGAGTCAGATGAACTCTGATGTGTACTCCGCCACTGTCATGGTCCCCTGCTGCAGTGCCTCGAACTGCATCCGAAGCTCATCCCGCTCCACATCGGAAAAAAACTTTTCCTTGAACAGAGTTTTGAAATCTGTCCAAGAAACCTGGGGCTCAGCTAACTGGGGGACCTTCCGGTACCAAGCTCTGGCCAAATCAAAGAGTCGCATGCTCGCCACCTCCACCTTCAGGTCATTCGGGATCTGCGCCATCTTCAGTGTCCTCTCTGTATTTTCCAACCACTCATCAGCATAAACAATCCCCTTGTGACCCCAGAAATCCATCGGACAGAGGTTCTGGTAATCCTTGGCAGTCCCTGGTCTCGGTGTTGCTGGTGCTGGAGGAGCTACTGGTGCTAGTGGAGCCGGCTCTTGGGTCCTGAGGGCATCTATGACTGTAGCTCGAAACTGCACAGCCTGATGGTTCTGTGCCTCCAGGAACTGCTGGAACATGGTCATCACCTGAGCGCCATCAAACATCACCGTCGGAGACAGCAGAGGAAACTGAGGAGGTGGTAGTGGAAGCTGCTTTACATCAACTGCGGTCTGATCCGAAGCTCCTGTAGCTCCGGGCTGATCTGCGGTCGTCCTGGTGGCAACCATCCTGAAATAGAAAGAAAACTTGTTGATTGCTAAGTCCTAGAAAAATAGTCAACCTCCTAGAATATATTGAGTATAATCAATCTCTATATTCAATAACTATAACCATTTTCCACGAATCCTATGCTGTGATGAGTTTTCCTTAGTCTAACAGGTTCCCCAATAGCACTTTATAGCCTAAGCGCCATTAGGACTGACCTGCATGGGCCACCACTAAAAACATGTTACGACCCGCTCCCGAATAATCGGATACGAGTCGGACACGCCCAGCCTTCGTCGATGGACACGACGAAGTCAGTTGTAAAATTCTAAGGAAAACTCCCAGATACAAGATACATAAAACAACATAGCTTCTATACGCGTACCCGAAAAAGATCTCCACAATCTATCAAGTCAATACAACATCATCCAGAGACAAATCCGGTAACCAGAATAAATTTATACAATCCTGAATCCTCAATGTAATATACATGATACAACTCTAAATAACTAGAAAAATGATCTAATCTAGGGTACTGTAACTCTAAGTCCATCCTGAAACACAACTCCACCATCTTCGGGCTCTAGCCCAAGGTGGTACAACATCATCAAGAAGACCTGCAACATATCCTGTCAGAAAAAGGGCAAAGTACAACCCCGACAAGAAGCTCTAAACAATGTAAACTGAAATACATGAAAAAGAGCCACAATATGAACTATGTTACAAGACAGGAATATAAAACTGTGGTACATGAATAACGATGAAACTATAGTACCGGATCCAGAAACAATGAACTATACTATCAGTGTAACATGCATTTGAAATAACTATCAGAGTATGTGACTGGCTGGGTAAACAATGAACAATGAGCACATGAATAATGGTACGACTTAGAGTCCCACGTGCACGATGTGAGACCTAAGCTATTAGTCAATACCTAGCTAAAATAGGATTGGTCACATATCTGTAGTATTTTCCCACCCCAATATACAAGTAAGAACAATGAACTATGAACGATGAACGGTGAACAATGAACAATGAACAATCGTGTGTACAACGTGTCAATATGAGAACATGAAGCAAGACAGAAAATACAGAATAAAGGGTTCGAGTCGGTGTACTTGCCTTGGTCCTTGCAATTCAATATGTTCCAATGTCTTCACCTAGAATAGGGCAAGGATATGTTAACTTCTAGTCAATGATTTTAACTACCTATTTGCTAACAAGCTAAACTACTATTTAAGCATATTCTAGTTAAACATATTTATATATATATATATATATATATATATATAGATATATATATATAGATATATATATATATATATATATATGCTAACATATTTATATATATATATATATATATATATATATATATATATATATATATATATATATATATATATATGCTAACATATCTAACTATGTATTACTTCTACAAGCTAAATGTACTTCCTGGCTAGCAAGAACTTAGTAAAATGTTATTTAGATAATACTATTATTGAAACATACTAGAATATTTGCTACCAAAATAGTATAAATAAAATTATAGCAATTATGTACTAGTTACAATTTTTTAGAAATATATACTATAGCTTAAATCCCAACAATTTCTAATAGAACTATATTTAGCAAAGAATCATTTATGTTTATAAAATACTTGCTGGCAAAAAAAAAATTATTTATACTAACTATCAATTTAGTAATAATATTGGTTATAGGTAAATAATTCATTTGGAAATACTTAACAGAATACTACTTAAAATATGAACTTAATCATGCACACTAAATTGCTAAAGAAGATTGACCGCAATAATATCAGCCCCAACTCAAACAACACACTCCAAGCCCAAGCCCAAAAGTCCCTATTAACTTCTCTTCCTGGCCCAACTTATCAGGCCCGACCCACCTATTCATTCAAAGAAACTAGCAAGCCTGGCTAGGTAGGCTTGGCCCAAATCATCTCATTCCCTGTAATTTTATTGATTCTATAACAATTCAGAAGCAAGCATATACTACTTAATAGCCCATGATTGGTTCAATCATCACATTCCAGACTTGTAGCCCAGTCTAACTCCATCACCAATCTATACACCATCCAAAGTCCAGCACCATGTTCAACACTTATCAACCTCATCTCCCTCCCAAGCTCCCTAGACAAGTTTTCGAAATTATACACACAGAAATCAAAATTTACCAAATACGAAGCCAGAGGCCTGCAGAATTTATACAAATCAAGAGTCTCCAAGAACAAGCAAAATCTATAAAACACCTGCATATCCCACCTGTTGGTGCAGACTATAACCCAGTCCCTCTCTACTTCATCCAACTATATTTTAGTTAAAACTCAACAATACAAAAAACTATAGTCCAGAAAAGTCAAAACCATAGATTAGAATATGCGATCCGACGTTCAATAAGCCATTCAACATTGAATGTTCAGTAGAACATTCAATCCAACTGCCCAGTATTTAAAAACAATAGTCCCGCCAGCATACAAATCCCAACCTCTTGCATCCGAACGCTATTCCCCTGGACACGACACCTACACTGGACACGAACAACACTGATTACTGACTTAAGCCGGACACGAACCCCCACGGACTTATACATTCAATTAACCCTGTACAGCAGTAGTTCACCTATTCAAAATTGTAACGACATGATCTAATCATCAGGAAAGGTAGATCGATACCTGGAAGAAGTCGATTTGAATCTAAAGTATAAACACAAGCGTCTGTGTCCAAACAGATACGAGTCCAATCACAACTTAAACCTGTTTGAAGCATTAAAACAAACAGTTGGCATGCGATCAAATCTCGCGGTCATCCAGAGTTCTATTTGAAATTCGAATGGTCAATTCTTGACTCCAAATCAAAATATTAACGATCATTCAAAAAAATCAACAAGAATCAAATCAAATTTTATCAAATCCAAGGATCTGTGTACCAAAAACTAAGTTCCTGAGCCTGGGAACATGAGGCTCAAGAACTGCACGTTGCCAGCAAGAATGTTGATCAATCAAGAAAATCTAGAAGAACCCACAATTAAAACCAAACACTCTTAGATAAAATCAATAACTCACCTCGTCCAATTGATTGATCGGAACGGCACGATGATCCCGCAGAAAATTCTCGATTAAGAAGCGTGAGAAGGATGATGATTCACACGTTGCCGGAGAAGATCGCCTAGCCGTCGGGGAGAAGTCACCTCGCCATCACCATCGCCGGGGAGATGAACAACTAGCCGTCGCCCAGCTACGGTAAAGAAGATCGCCGGAACTTCTCGTGCGTTGCCGAGGGAGGAAGTCGCTGAAGAAACTGCCACTCCTTCCTTTGTTGGGGTCGATGAGATCCGGAAATGAATGGGAGTTGAACGAAGAAGAACCAGTGAAAATTTGGAAAGTAACAGAGGGAAGGAGAGATCGAGAGCTCTGCTCTCTGCAAAGGAAAATGAGTTGTGTGAGAAAGTGAGAGAGAGGGATTTAAATAGAAGTTAGCTGGAAATGTAATGGAGTTTTACAAAAAAAAAACCAATAATAACTTTATTACAGATTTGTTATGGAAATTAGTTAGAAGAGTTTTGGGAAATTTAAAAAGGTTGTTACAAGGTTGTTACAAATGGAGGGAACATAAATTTTGAAACCAAATTTAAATTGCTCATTTTTAATACCTATTAAGAAAATTTGTTTTATTAAGAATAGGTAAATCGATTAAATATTCCCATAAACAACCATAAAATGAAATATGTCTAAATTGTAAAATCCCAAAAATATAAAAATTCAATAATTTGGAAAATCGGGGTTACAGGGTTGAGGGTTTTGGTGGTGATGGTTTTAGTGAGGAGGTTGAAAACTCTGCTTCTTTTTGAAGGAGTTTTTCTTAGATTTGAGAGGGTTGTTTGACTTAGGTTTTATATGGCTTTCTACAAGGTTTACCCTTGCTGTGGCATTTGACTTAGCTTTGGTCTTGGACCTATATTCCTCTTCTGTTCTAATTCTCTGCAGAGCTTGAGAGTTTGTAATAGATCCTTGTAGATGTAGTAGGTCATTTGCCACATTAGACCAAGACGGAGGGAGTTTGTCTATCAAACATCCTATTTTGTGTTCTGTAGCACCCAGTTTCTAAAATGAGGGTAATTTTGAAATTTTGTAATTATAATTATTTAATAATGATATTTAAACCATATTATGATTTTGGTGATTTTTAGTTATTTTAAAACTATTTAAAACCACGACTTGTGATTTTGATGTTTTGCTAGTGCAACCTTAGAGATTTCTTAACCTAGAGACTAACCATGATCATATGAGCCTAGCCATAGGTTTAGAACATCAAGTTAGGGCTTTTTAGCCTAAGGGCTATTTTGGTAATTTACTAGGAAATTATTGGATTTATGTAATTTATTATTATTTAATTAGTTAATTATTGTCATGAGAGTCCCTAACCTAGTTTACCCTAATATGGAGGTTAGCCACTAACCTAGAGAGTAGAGGATGGATATTGCATATTAGTCAAGGTAGGAAAATATCTAGATATTTACTTTTGTGATATTTCTTGAAAACCTAAAGATCTAAGCTACCTTTACATAGAAGTCAACCTTCCTTAACTTGGAAGCAACCCAAGGACACCCCCCCTTGTCTTGGCCGGCCATAGGGCACCCCCCCCCCCCCCCCCATCCTATTTAGTCACTACCCGTCTCATTTACATACCCTTTTACATTTCATTAAACCTTGAAATTCCCGTTCCTTCACAAGACCATAACTTGATCATTTTTGATCCAAATCACCTCTAGTCTTTTGCATTGAGACCCTACAACATTGAGGGTGCTAAGGGAGGCTAGCAATCAAGATTCCACAAGGCTAGGACATCACCAAGCGGAAGGACAAACACCCCCCTCTTCATTGAGTTTCCATTGGAATTGCACCAATAGGTAAATACCCTCATACATAGTTAATATTCTGTTTTCTCTTCATAAATGCATGCATCTAGGTACCATGGACCTGTAGGCCAAGTTTGGTAGGAAGTAGGTTTGATTTGGTGTCCGTATCGGACACGTATCCATGTTTAAAAAACTGTGTTTGTTGAAATGCCTCAAAGAAATGAATTTAAATATTTTGTAAAACTAATTACATATTCATGTAGCCCTAGGCTTATTGTTTACATCTACACTTGACTGAGCACAACACTGTGTCGATTTCGTGTCGAAAATTGACACGGACACACTATGACAGTACAAGCACAATGCCCTGCTACCCGACACGAATTCCTTCGTGTCCACGCCACGTGGACACGTGCCACTTGGCACAGAGGAGGGGGCAACCTCTGACAAGCCCCCCCTCGAGTTTGAGACACTCTCGTGTCGTATCGAGGACACGAGGACACGTGCACTGGTCGTGCACTGACAGTGCACATGCGCACGGGGCCAACTTCGTGCGCGTCGTGTCACGCGGACACGACACTTGGACACCTCGTGTTTGTACGAGTGTGTAGCCCAACATGTGGGCTACACGTGGACATGACCTCGAGGTCCCACGTGTCTCGTGTCTTGTCCACGAGACACGAGAACCTGTGCACGACGCGGCGCAGAACGGCGTGTATTAGTCGAGTTTTCTCGACTGATACGGTGTTCGTACCGTGTCCTGAGGACACGTGGACACTGTGGAGGCTACCCTACCCCTAGACTAACCCTAGGCGAACCTAGGGACACAATCACGAGACACGAGGACACGTGTGTCGTGTCCTAGAGCTAGGTGCACGCGTGCACGACGCGGTGACAGTTCACTGTGTCAGTGTTTACCCCGTTTCGGGTTTGGGAGTGGTTGACACTTCGAATCGTGTCATGGTGTCGTATCAGGCACTTAGGACACTAGAGGACACCTAGGGCTAGTGTTACCAACCTTGGGTTTCGAGCCTTAGCTCGGTTTGGATCGGGTATTGGGTTTACCTACTTTCCTATGAATAGTATTTCCTGGGTTCTTAAATTTGGTATTTTTTCTGAGTTTCAAAATGAATTTCTAACTAAATTTGTGTAATATATATGCGTATTTCTGTGTGTATTTATATTGTATATATATGTATATGTGTATATGTGCATATGTGTGTTTAGGTGTGTGTGTCTTAGGGTATATACATGGGTATATATGTGTGTATATATATATATATATATATATATATATATATATATATATATATATATATATATATATGTGTGTGTGTGGTGTGTGTGTGTGTGTGTGTGTGTGCGTGTGCGTTTGATTTCTGGGTTCCAGAAATCTGGAAACACCCCCCCCCCCCCCCCCCCCATGTTCCTGATCACAGTCCACACACACACACTATTCTCTCTCTCACTTCTCTCTCTCTCTCTCTCTCTCTCTCTCTCTCTCACACACTATTCTCTCTCTCACTTCTCTCTCTCTCTCTCTCTCTCTCTCTCTCTCTCTCTCTCTATATATATATATATATATATATATATATATATATATATATATATTATATATGTATGTATGTATTGTAGATATATACATATGTATATTGTATGTATAGATATATATATTTTATTATATATATTGTAGCTATGTATGTATACACTATATGATATATGAATATTACATAGGCTATAGGCCTATGTAGTGATATATATATATATATATATATATATATGTTATGTATATATATATGTATAGTTGACAAATTGTAGATATATATAAATATTAGATATATATATATATATATGGTATACATATAGTATCTAGGTTATGGTCTAGATACACTAGCCTATGGCCGAATTAGGGGTTGACCCTAATTTGTCTAAGTGACCCCTTGACCTAGGTACCTTAATGACCTTTGTTTGACTAGTGTTGACCAAAGTCAACCTTAGGTCAAACTTGACCTAATTAACCTAGAATTGACTAGGATTAACCTAAAGTGACTAGTTAAGCTAAGTTGACTAAACCTTAACTAGTTTGACATTGGTTGATCTAACTTTGACTAGTTTGACCTAGTTTGACTTTTAAGGTTGACCAGAGTTGACCAAGAGTTGACTGTTGACCAGATTGACCTAGAATCATGTAGTATGCATTGTATATTCTATTTTTACCATTGTGGATATGTTGTGACCTGTTTTACTCTGAATAGGACTCTGTGACACCAGTTCGGACATTTAATCATATCAGTCATACAGGGTGACAGGCGAGTACATTCTCTGATCATTTTATACTTGTTAGGATTTATATTCTTGCTCTAGATTACTTTACATGATGCTGTATCACGGATTGGTACTATATGAATCTTGTCATGCGATGTTATCCCCCTCGGGGTGTATCAAATACAGTTGTCATGTGCTTTTCACGAACATCTTGTATTTCATGTACACCTCTATTCATGTATACTCTTGTGCAATCTTGTACTCTCATGATCACGTGAGCAAACATGATAAAAACTTCTTGTGCAAGGTAACGTAACTTGACTGGATCCTTGTGTATTGATTGGGGAGGGTGAGTAGGAAATGGTTATGTGATCAAAATTCCATCTTGTGAAATCTTGTGAAATCATGTATATGTCCATAGTACACTCACGTATGATGGAGTTACCCTTGCATTGTCCTAACCCGTTTATATAACCATCTTATGCTCTAAATCACAGGTTACCTACAGTTCTTACTTATCATATATATAGATATTTCTAGTTATCAAATCTCTCTCGTTTTTATATATATTATTTACAGTCCATGTATCTTACTCTATGCATGCTTTACATTTCCCAACAGGATATGAACTGCGTGAGATGTATTGTGCTCGTTCCTGTCCTGACTGGACCTGTTGAAAATATTACAGATGATGATGGTGACTGTCCTACCTTCTATGGGACACATGAGGGTGACCTTCAGGAGCCTGAGGAGCATCTAGCTCAGTAGAGGGTGCCTAGTCTATTCTAGTGTTTATAGTTTTCATTTTGTATCGGATTGTTCCGATTGTTAGTTGTGACTTAGTTATATTTCAGGTCTTGTACTTATTTGTGTTGGACATCTACTTTGTGTGGTGTACTGATAACTCTATTATATTCAGTTTCTTCCTTTCGTCTGATTCCATATCATGCTCTATCTTTCCTAGACTTGTGTTTGAGATATAGAGTTGAGATGTTATGTTATACCTCCGTGCGGAGATGACAGGTTTATATATCTTGTTGTTAGATGTTAGATGTTATAGATGACCTATACAGCGTTCTACCGTCGACACTGTGGCGTAGGCTGGACGTACCCACGTTCTCGTGCCCCTAATCAGGGTGCGGGTCGTGACACGTTCAGTGGAAAAGAATGATCCCTTGGCTTGAACATGTCTAAGATGTTCTTGAAATTTATGAATTTGGTCATTGATAGGTTTGTTATCTACCATGACATATTGGTTGAATGTGGAAGAATTGAATCTATCAATTCCAGCATTATCACAACCATATTCATCTTCCAAAGCATCCCAGAGTTCTTTAACGCTTTTATACTCAAAAAATATGTCGTAGAGTGACTCCGACATAGCGCTTAAGATTCTGTGAAAGCAATGGTAGTCTATTTCCTTAAAGGTCTTGGGTTTGGTAGAAGAGGAGGACTTGGAAACCCCTACGTCAGACTCAGTCTCATCAGAATCATTTGAGATGGGCGTGGACCCATCGATGGCAGAAATCAGCCCTAAAGTGGGAAACCAAAATTTCATCTGGCCTGCCACATCTTGAAGTATGTGTCATTAAACTTGGCGGACTTAGCAGAAAAAGTCTCTTCCTCGACAGACATGTTTTCTAAAGGCTGTAAAAGTTTAAATTTACTCAATAAGATGGCTTTAAGCTAAAATTGACAATTAAAATAATTTTAGTAATAGACCTTTAAAATTTTAGTTTTTTTAAGTTTTGATAAGGTTGGGTTAGCTGTAGGGGCCGGATCCCAGCAAGCGGTGATTCACGAGAAAAACTTAAGTACCGGGTCGCTTAGACGAATTTTTGCCTTGTTGACAGAAGGGCCCTTTCGGCTGTTCCCAAACAAATCTCTACTTTAGAACTTTAAAAATTAAAAAAAATTTACTAAATCAATAAACTGTTTGTTTTGGCTTAAAATCGAAAACAATTATTTCTAAGATATCAAATTACAAAAACAAAATCTTTCTTTTGCAAATGAATAATCTAAAAAACAATTGTTAGTATTAACAAAAAATTTACAAAGACAGAACTAAACAGTACAAAAAGGAATTTCTTTCTTTTACAAATTTCTTTCTTTTGCTTAAATTGAAACAGTACACAACAGTAAAGCGTTGACAACAGTAGTCAATATTAAGATGTTAATATTAACAAAAAATTGGTAAGACACTTATTAAGCACATATGCAAGAATAGGCAATTGTCTAATAAGTGTTCTATTATTAACAGAGCTTCATTGATGGTATGAGTATATTTCTTGTTGAATAGGACAGCAGGAAATGATTTTAATAACAGGAAGTAAATAGTTGTAGAGACAACAAATAATAGTTTTCGTAGAAATATTTATAACAGAAAAATAAATATTTGTGTAAAATAGAATATCTCTTAGAATGTTGGGATTTTTTGAATAAATTTTTGTTTTAAATCTGCAAAATAGTAAACTTAATTAAAAGTTACCGGCCTCCGAGAAAGTCGCGCACGTAGCACTGCCCTAAGAGATAGTCCGGTTCTATGTGCAGACTGGATCTGAACGCTCCTAGTGGTAAAATCTCCACTTCACCGGAATCTCTTTACCGCAGACGACGTAGAGAGAGCGACCCCGACTTAGCTCTGCCCAGAGCAACAACGAAGTAACAGAAATTCGAGAGTGACAAAAATTCGAGAGAGTTTCTGTAGAGGAGATTGTTTTTCTGTGTTCAGAAGAAAGGGAGGGGATCAATATATATAGGCTGTTGGGTACTTACACCAACGGACAGAAAATAAAAAGGATTTAATTCGGACATTTAAGAAGACAATTATGTTTGAACGTTATAAAACGTTTATAGCACATGGTTCATTGAACCTGGACGGATATCAAGATCCAACCGTTACAGAATTTAAAAGAATCAAAATTTTGAATAGGAGCAAAAATTTTGGGTCTCAGCCCGAACCCGAAGAGGAAATCGGATCGGCATTCGGCGTCCGCAGATGTGGGCACATACCCGCACCCGTTACACACGCCGAACCGAACCGAACCGGGCCGGACGGCGGCGGCGGCGCGCTCGTGTGGCCCATGGGGCTCCCACACAATGGTTCAATGAAGCAAGAGCAAGGAAAGTGTTATATGCACAAGGAGGTCCATTTGCCCAACCGATGTGGGACTAAATGGAATATGGGATTTGAGCTTTTGCTCACAAAAGCAGCAGCAGCAGCTAACAGTATCTACAATACAGTACATGGATAGTCTTCAATGGCTTAGGTTTAAAAGTAAAGAACCAACAAATCCAATTGGCTGTAGCCAGAATCATGCTCGGACGCACAGATATATAAGTAGCAATAAATTATAGCAGGTATTAAATTCTAAAATTTGCAATAATGTAGTGGCAAGGTATATATGCCTGATTTCGGAAGTTGAGTACGTGAATCAGGCACATAGTCCAAGTCCAAAGCACCAAGGGATCTTAGAGATAAATTAAAATTTTAATTTAATTTTTAGGATAATAAAACCGTTCTAAGACCATCTCCAATGGTGATTTCTAAAATTGAGTTCTTATCCTACTTGGCATTGTACTTTAAGGAGATTTCTATCCTAGTTGGAAGAGTTTCTACATAGAAATTGTAGACATACAAAAATGTTCTCCAATGGTTCTCCATTTCTATCCTATGTGTCACATAGTAAAAGAATCAATTTAATGGTGTGGGGCCCAATAATAATTGTCATGAGAGAGAGGAGAATTTCTATGAGGGTTGTAGAAACCCTTCTAGAAAGTTTTCATCCTACATCATTGCCACCTAGGATAGAAATGGTGATAGAAATCACCATTGGAAGAAGTTTTTTCTAAAATGGATTTCTTCCATAGAAATAGGGAAGATAGAAACCCCCATTGGAGATGGTCTAATATAAATGTTTGGGCATAAGAAGCCTATTAAGCTAACCATGACTTCTTATTATCCTTCCACCTCTCCTACCAACATAGCACCATAGTTTATATAATTATTTTATCTATATATGCACAGGGACCATGCTTACTCTCATTGCATAATACTGCGTACAAGTTTACTCACCAGTCATGTCACCAATAAAGTATAGGGAGGTGAAACGCACATACTAAAACACTAATATGTATACTAAACATCCAACCTTCATTCCCTGCTATCAATTCTTATGTACATGTAGTACCCCACATGCACACACTTAGCTATGATTTCATTAGTAGATGTTAATACGACATATGACCAAACTTGTGCTGCTCAGGTTTAACATGGAGCCAGCAGGGAGTCCATTACCTAACCCCTATAGAAACTCATTACATGCATAATTATTTTATTCTTTAAAGTTTTGCCAGCTCGCATACGTTCCAATCTAGTCATATTCTCCAACAAAAATGCTATTTGACTTCAAAAACATTTGGGTGATATCATCTCCCATTATGTGACATATGACATAACTGATGACATGACAGTTGAGATGAAAAAATTAAATATTAAAACTAGTATTAAAATTAATATTAATAACAAATTAACATTAACATTAATAATAAAATTCATATTAACATTAATATTAATATTAAAATTAAAATTAATATTATAATTAACATTAACATTAATATTAACTTTGACATTAACATTAAAATTAAATTTAACATTAAATTAAAATTAGCATAACATTAACATTAATATTAACATTAACATGAACATTAATTTTAACATTAATTTTAACATTAACATTAAAATTAATATTAACATTAACATTAAATTAAAATTAGCATTAACATTAAATTAACAATAAAACTTTTGGATAATTAATTTTTTGGGTTAAAATATGACATGTCAGCCGCCATGTCACTTGTCACGTCAGATGCCACATAATAGGAGATGGTATCACCCAAAAATATTTTGGGAGCCAAATAGCATAATTGATTCTCCAATCTAATCCATATTCTCCTTTTCTTTCATATTACATGTCAACCACAACACATGGTTTACTTGTCTCTGCAATGCCTAGTTCAGTGGTTCCTCTACTATGTAATACACACAATACATTCTCATGTTTCCCTTCACTAGGTTCTCTAAACCATAAGAGCATCTCCAACCCTATTGTCTTGTTTTGTGTTGTGAATCATATGTGACATGAGGCACAAGACAATGTCTTTTCTATTTAGCAAGATGACATTCACACAAGACAATGAGATAAAAATATGTTCTCCAATGCAAAATTTGAGAAAACAATAAAATTACTTTTTTTCAACTTTGAAGACAACTTTTTCACTTCATCTTTTTATATATATATATTTTATTCATAATTGATGATGTGGACATAAAGTCATTGTGAAGTGCATTGTCTAGATCTAGACAACCAACTTCACATTCTCCTTGCCATGTCATTGCTATGTCAACTTCACAATTTATTTCACATTTGCATTGGAGAAGTACTTTTGAAAAAAATGCTTGTCATTCCCACGTGGCAACCATTTTTTCCAAACTCACAATAGGGATGGAGATGCTCTAAACCCATAGATTTATCCTAGACGAGTCCTCTTGCCACCCATGGACAGTCTTCTTCTCTCAAACACCCGTTCATGTACGAAGACACGCATGAGGAGGGAAGAATGCCTCCAAACTCTCTTGTCTACTTGTAACCCATCGTTCCTATTCTTCTGTATTCCTTCTCACATCCCTCCTTAACAGATATACACTACAACATTGGATACATACTGTTAGTCCCGGGGCTTGATCAAAGATGGAAGATTCGATGTCAAGATCAGAGGTTCAACAAACGTTCACCTTCTGATTATCTCGAGATCCAAGAGGAACTCTAAATATGAATCTGATTACAAAAGCAACAATAATCAGAAAGTAAATCTCACGTTCTTCCTTGCAATCGCAGTTGCAGACGGACAGAACTGATTACAACTCAGATGAAGAAGAAGAGAAGAAAGAAAGAAAGAAGAAGAGGAAAGGTTCTTGCTGGGGTGATTAAGATCACCGTTGCTCAAAGCAAGATTCGCCCCAACACGATCTGCTCCCAGGAACCAGCAAGTTCACGAAGAACTTCTAGAACGCTCGTAAGTCAATATTTGAGACTTGAACGGGCTTCCTGGACTTTACAGACTCCCTTAACTCTCTTCTTGGTGCATCTTCCAAAGGAGGCCAAGGGGCTCTATTTATAGAGTGGAGTTGAGACTTTACCTCTTCTCCTATCCGATGTGGGTCTAAAATACAATACTCAAAATAGAGTTTGATATTTTAGATCATCCCACAATTAGCATAGAAGTGTGCCAGTCCACGCCTACCCCCGAACACTCCCGTGCATGCACGAGAGATCCTGGAGTCCGTGTCCGAGTCCGAGGCCGCACAACAAAAATCAACTTGCATCCTTGTTGGATTTAATCCTTTTTCTTCTAGAAAAATACTCCCACATGGCACAAACTTGTGCCCCACTACACCTCATGTGCACACCTCAACATAAGCAATGCATTATATTGAGATACTCACCATTTGGTGTAGCCGATGTGGGACTATCTTTTCTATTCCAAAGGCAAAAATACCAACAATCCCCCACATATCTCAATATATGGGTTGAACGTTCCCCACAGTGACTGTCCATTATGCATTAGGAGAGATGTCGCTACGACTTGAATCTTCCCGTATAGGTTAAATAACAGCATGATACAAGAATGGACTAAGCCTTGAATTCTGCACCATAACTGCAATTCTTTCTACTCACATAATGACATCAACTGTACTTCTGGCTGCACATTAAAGGCCTTGTGCCAGCCTGATTTCAGTGTATAATTTTGTGCGTCTACAAGTTTACTCTCAAGAGACGGCCAGATATCTCTGTCCATACACTATAGGTGAGTTCTTTATAAAGAGTCATGGCATTAAGCATTGCGCTTCTTTGCGGTGCTACGCCGCTATGACATGGCTTAAAGCCGAGGCTTTATCCCAGCTGTGTACCTCATCGTAGTGTCATACTACTGTAGCATGAGGTCACAAGCCTCTTCGTAGTGTCAAACTATCCAGCATGAAGCCTTGTGCTTCCGTGCGGTGTTACGCCGCTATGACATGGCTCGCGAAGCCGAGGCTTACCCTACCTGGTACCTCTTCGTGGTGTCATGCTACTGTAACATGAGAACATCGTCCTCTTTGTAGTGCTGTCTACCTCTCTTTATTACGATTATCATACAGCATTAGGCTACCTGCCTATTTGCGGTGCTACTCCGCTGTGACTTGGCTTGCAAAGCCAAGGTATTATCCCTACCTGGGAACCTCATGGTGGAGTCACCCACTATAGCATGGAGTTACACTCCTTGTAGTGCTGCACTACCGTGCTTCCTATAAAGCACTCCAGGCATTCACTCTGCCTGAGAACTCATTAAGGCATTTAAGCCAACCTTCCCATAGGATCCGTTTTCTGTAGAAAATAATAGTAGACAACAGTGGTTGTAGGTCTGTAACCTCTCCATGTCATAGAGGACAAGTACCCACCGTTCCTGATATTCTTATGGTTAATAGTCCTCCCTTGAACCAAAAGCTAGATGCCTAGTAGATTTCTCTTTGAACTAATAGCATAAAACTTTATGGTAGGATTGTAATAACACAATATCAGAATACCTTCAAGCCCATTTTAACAAGCTGTGTCATCGACCAGCTGGCGCTTGAGGCCCTTGGTGAACGAATCCGCCAGGTTCTCCTGACTCCGAACATCAATCACTGCAATAACACCCCTCTTGATGAGATCGTGTACTGCCCTGTGCTTCAACCGCAATAGTCCTCTTCTTTCCGTTGAAGAGGTCATTTGATGCCACCGCCGCAGTCGCCTGATTGTCGCAGTATATCGGTATCGTCGGTATTTGCGTCCCAACCACTGGAAGATCATACATGAGCTCCCAAAGCCATTCTGCTTCCTCTGCTGCGGTATCAAGTGCAAAGAACTCAGATTCTATGGATGACTGCGAGAGCATAGTCTGCTTCTTCGATTTTCACGATATAGCAGCTCCACCTATTGTGAAAATATATCCACCTGTGGACCTCTCGCTCTCCACTACTGAGCACCAACTGGCATCATTGAAGCCTTCCACTACCGGCGGATCTCCGCTGTAGTGCAGTGCATATGTCTGAGTTTTTGAGATATCTCATAACCGTTTCACAGCTTTCCAGTGCTCAATGCCTGGGTTGCTCGTGAAATGACTCAGCATTCCCACAGCGAAAGCTATGTCAGGCCTTGTGGCAGTAGTAACATCAAACTCCCGATTACGCTTGCATACTCCAGCTGCCTGACGCTTTTCCTTGAATTAGGCTTCAGTTTCATATCACACTTGTATGGCGTATCGATCCCTGGAAGATCCTGATATCCGTAACGAGTGATCATCTTCTCAACATAATGAGACTGTGACAGCGCTAGTCTAGTGTCTGTCCGGATGATCTTGAGTCCCAAGATAACATCAGCATCCCCCAAGTCCTTCATACTGAACTTCGTCGAGAGGAACTTCTTTGTCTTCGTGATACAGCTTATATCCGTACCTAGGATTAGCATGTCGTCCACGTATAGACAAATGATGACTCCTCTTCCGTCAGCAAACTTCATATAGACACACTTGTCTGTTTCACTGACCATGTAGCCATTTGAACTTGTGACTTTGTCAAACTTCTCATGCCACATTTTGGGAGCTTGCTTTAAACCGTACAGAGATTTTACCAACTTGCAGACTTTGTCTTCAAGACCTTTGATGACAAACCCTTCTGGTTGTTGTATGTAGATCTCTTGGGTCAGCTTGCCATTCAGGAATGTCCTTTTACATCATCTGATGTATCACCATCTTATGTATCGCTGCGAGAGCAATCAACATTCTGATGGTGGTCATCCGGGCTACTGGAGCATACGTGTCAAAGTAGTCGATCCCCTACTTCTGAGAAAATCCCTTGGCTACCAACCTGGCCTTGAACTTGTCAATAGTTCCATCTGCTTTCATCTTCTTCTTGAAGATCCATTTGCATCCGATGGGTTTCGCTTCTTCAGGAAGATCAACCAACACCCAAATGTTATTTGAGGTGATGGAATCAATTTCATTGTCAATCGCCTCCTTCCAGAAAACATCATCTCTGGTCTTCATCGCCTCGTCATAGGTAAGCGGATCTGCTTCCACATGATAGGTGATGAAGTCATCTCCGAAGTTCTTCGGCCTCCTCGCTCGCTTTGACGACGGCTCAGCGAGTTCTGGTTCAACCGTTGTTTCTACAACAACATCTTCTTGGACTACTTCTTTATTGAAAACTTCAGTTTCTTGCGCACCCTTATTGTTCTCCGATTTATCCGTAAGAACAATATTCTTGTGCCTTGCAAATTTTTCACGAGATTCGATGATATGATTTGACTCAATATCAAGAAATCTCGAGCATCACTCTTCTCGGCATACCCCAAGAAGATCATCTTCGTAGTCCTAGTCCCCAGCTTCTAAATCTTCAGATTGGGAGCTTCACATAAGCCAGAGAGCCCCACACTCGAATGACATTCAAGTTAGGTCTGACTTTGAACCAGTGTTCATGAGGCGTTACGTCCGAAGTTGCATACGGTACTCTATTTAGAATAAAAGTGGTCGTCAATGCAGCTTCTCCCCATTAGCATTTAGGAAGACCTGTAGTTAGCAGCATTGAGTTCATCATTTCTGTCAACGTTCTGTTCTTCCTCTCGCTATCCCGTTTGATTGAGAGAATACGGAGCAGTAGTCTCATTGATGATTCCATGTTCTTTGCAGAACGATGCGAATTCATGAGACCTATACTCTACATCTCGATCACTTCTGAGTAGTTGTAGATCGGTTTAATGTTCAGCTCAGCCCTGAAGTCTCTGAACTACTCGAATGCTGCATCCTTCTACTTGAGAAGTCATACGAACGTGCACTTCGAGAAACACTTCGAACCGGCCTCTGTGGAGAATTGATAAAAGTCACAGATATCTGAGTGTATTAACTCCATATATCAGTACTTTAGTTCAATCGTCTGAGCAGCTTCCCAACAGTCTTGTATCTGCACAGACCTTAAACTCCTCCACCTCCTTACCCCCACATTCTGAAGATAAGGTCCCGGTAGGAACTTGAGTCTTCTTCTGTCATAGAACAACTCTCAGTCCACTCAATGAAGTAACTTCATCGCCATCAGCAGAAGTTCGAACATTCCTTCAGCACCGAACATCTTTTCGAAGCATGTTCCTCGCCAAGAAATTACCATCTGGCTAGTACGAATGTCCATCTTTCAAGTCTGTATCAGATAACAGACTTTCTGAGATCAGATCGCCAAAAAATCTCTGGTACGTGTAACACGCATTCCAGTGTCCTTGTCGGTGGTTAATAACTACGTCTCGATCTTCAGAACTTCTGCTAGATATATGTTCGCCATCGAGACCTTCGTCATAACATGGCTCATCCTTGGTGAACAGCTCCTTTGAGAGCACACGTGGTAGATGCACTAGTGTCAGACCACTAGTCAGCTACCACACTAGATAACTCAACCTGTGCAACACTAGCAACCAAGTTAAGTAATCAAAATAACCAAGTTTAGCTATACCTGCTATTTTGGTTTGGGCTTGGATTTGCATTCACTCATGTAGTGGCTATTCTTGTCACAGTTGAAGCAAGTCACGTGGGACTTGGACTTCTGTTGCTTGAACGAAGGACCGTTCACTTTTAGATTAGTGGAGTCCTTCTTCTTGTGATGAGAAGCCACCTGCTTTCCTTGAACTCTCTTGTCTGCACCAAGTTGGCCTTAGCCAGTTGTTTGGACAGAGAGTCCATCTTCTGTTAAGATCGCATATCGTCCTCAACATGGATCTCTTGTTGAAGATCTTCCAAGCTAATGTCTAGCTTCTTCCGATGCATTCTAGCATAGAAGTTGCTCCAACCAGCAGAAAGTTTCGAGACTATCCCTCTAACGACAAACTTGTCGACGAGGGACATCTTCTCGTCATCTAACTTCTGACACAACTTCAGGAATTCCTTTACTTGAGGTAGTATCGTCATCTCGTCTTCGAAGAGCTAGCCACTTGTGGTACTTCTCGACGATGAAGATTTTGGAACTGTTCTCATCATCTTCATATAGCTTACCCAGATCTCTTTGGCATTCTCCTTCTTGGAATATGACTCAGCCAGAGAGTCTTCCATAGAATTGAGAATCAGCAGTTTACAATGCTGTTTTCTCTCTTCCTTTTGCTCTGCTTACGAGTGCAGCAGCAGTAGCATCGCAGTTCCTCCTTCTGGAATCGTCGGTTCATCTCAATCACACTGGTCTACGTCCACGAGTTGAAGATTAAGGGTGACCTTCCTCTTCCAGATTTGGAAATGTTCTCCGTCGAATTTCTCCAACTTGTTAAAGCTGGTATCGATGAGAGAAGCACGAGAGTTTTCCATCTACAAGGATCTTGCTTTGAATTGTTAGTCCCAGGGCTTGATCAAAGATGGTAGACTCGATGTCGAGATCAGAGGTTCAACAAACGTTCACCTTCTGATTATTCTCGAGATCCAAGAGGAACTCTATAATATGAATCTGATTACAAAAGCAACAATAATCAGAAAGTAAATCTCACGTTCTTCCTTATAATCGCAGTTGCAGACGGACAGAACTGAGTTACAACTCAGATGAAGGAGAAGAAAGAAGAAGAGGAAAGGTTCTTGCTGGGGTGATTAAGATCACCGTTGCTCAAAGCAAGATTCGCCCCAACACGATCTGCTCCCAGAAACCAACAAGTTCACGAAGAACTTCTGGAACGCTCGTAAGTCAATATTTGAGACTTGAACGGACTTCCTGGACTTTATAGACTCCCTTAACTCTCTTCTTGGTGCACCTTTCAAAGGAGGCCAGGGGCTCTATTTATAAAGTGGAGTTGACGAGGGTATAAATGTCGGAGAGTACGAAACCGTGTCATAGGCTGCCGAGAGTCTCCATCGGTTGATGGGGATTTCTGGAGGAGGCGACTAGGGTTTACTAAAGGATAGAGGAATGGAAGCTTGCTATAAATATAGGAGGAGAGGAAGGGTGCAAACGCGCGCGGCCAGCTGGTAAGGAGCGGTGTACACGCGTGCCTGCACGTCTGCGAATTGGTAGACGATGCACAGTCAACTGCATACTCACGCTTGCGGGAGGAAGGAGATAAACAGTGGATTTTCAAAATAGTTGAGCGGGTCGAGTTCTGGGTCTGTTCTTCCCGACCCGGCTTCATAGTTTTAGTTGTGGGGCAGCATAGTTTGGGTTACGGGTCGGATGCAGGTTCGGGCTTGTCTCACCCGACCCGGACCAGCTAGTGTGGGTTGTGGGCTCACGTGGGTAGGCTGGGCCTTGAGGACTAAAAGAAAGAGAAAGAAAAAAAAGAAAAAGAATAATGAATGCAATAATAATGATGATTGGGCCGAGCTTAGGGGTTTAGGGAAGCAACCTGTTAGGAATTGCTTTGGGCTTTATTTGAGCTTTAAAGAAGGGAGAAAAATTGGAAAAATGAAACTTGAGACATAAGCTATCTAAATTAACCATATATATATATATATATATAGAGAGAGAGAGAGAGAGAGAGAGAGAGAGAGAGAGAAAGGGAAATAGGTTTAAAATATTTTACTATATATATAAATGTTCTTTCTATGTAAATAACAAAAATTTATTAATTATAATATTTTACTTAAATTATTTTTAGATTTTGTGACTTCAGGATTTATTCATATATATGTGTGTTATATATATTTTTATAAATATGTATGAATATATCGGTATAGCTAAAAAAAATTGATTAACTCGCGAGAATTTCAAATTCTAGAGAGTCAATCCTCTTCCTTGCTCCGGACCAAACAAACAGTAGCCTTCTCTTTTTTTTTTCCGAAATCTTCTTAGACTCAAACTCCTCTAATCTCTATCAAATCTTCTCAATTTTTTTCCTTATGATCCCAAATTATATTCTCTTCCATCAGGTTTAGAATCTCATTCAAACTTAGATGTAATTCGATCTAAAATCGAACTTAAATCTCTTAAAAACCGAACATAATAGAAATGTTCTCAAAAAGAAATAAGTCCACAAAGTTCTCGATATCGCACAAGAACCGACCCCATAGTCGTCCACTCTTCATGTGCATCTCTCCGCCACTGTCACGACGCCTGCAGTGCCATCGAATGTCGGAAAAGGGCGTCGTCGACCAACTAAAATAGACCACAGCCTTGTGACCTCCGACCGTGAGGTACCACCCTTCTCGACCACAATTCTTTCTGTGTACTCCATCATTTTTGCTCTGTCGATTCCTATATATAGCCTACATAACCCCATAGGATTCCCACTGATTAGTTTTAATTAAATACATGTAGAAACCCTTTAAACTTTCGATCAAAAACCAAGAAAATACTTGGTTTCTGGAACTTAAAAACATGGTAGAATCTTCCCATACCCTAACTTGGAAGGCAATTCCGTGGCAAACCATCAACAATTTTGAAAATCTGTTTAAATATTTATCGTCAACCTATACAGGATTAAAGACCCTCTTTAAATTGTATTTTTGTCTATTATAATCTTGTCAAAAAAATTCAAAAATCGGCAAAAACAGTTTTAAACCAACCAATTTTGAGAAAATTCTCTGATATGGCGTGCGTCCCGACAAACTGGACGACATGGTCGTGAAAGGAAATCATCGAAAGGTGCGTATCGACTTCGCGGACATGTGGGAATCGACGGAAATCGATTTCGTTATGTGTTCACGATGGAATCGAGGCATATCGGTCGAGATATCCCGTATCGGTCTCTTTGCAAACTAGCCCACAACTTCGTGATGTTCGTCATCGCGAGATGAAACTTGGCCACTGGACTCGTGTCACTTTTTTGGTCCTGTGAGCTAAGTTGTCGACCAGAGCACTATTTTGGCGGGCCCATGACCCGATCCAACGGACGAAATTGTGCACGGCTCACCAGAATCCAACTTTGGATATACGGTTAAGTTCGTATCCTTAAATCGGACCAGTAGACATATAATTTGATGACTTTATAGACCATAGGTATTGCCGTATTGGCATACTTTTGGTACAAAGCGGGTCCAACGACGAACACCGATTTAACCGAAAATACGATTTTGCCCCAGTGTCCAAAACTGGACTTATGGGTAGTCGTTCTTAGAATTTTTTTATTCCAAACACGTTGGTGATGTCTGTTTCAGCATCCGAGGACGTTTATGAAGTTGGCTTTCATTGCTTCATTGATCTGACAATTCAAGATATTGGATACTGTCGTTTTGCTCACCACCTTAGGCAAGATATCTTACCACTTACTGTCTATTTACTTCAGCTTTCATATTGTATGCCTTTTTATTATTACATTTCTGCAAAATAAATTTAGTTATATTGTCATATTTAGATGCATTTCTACTGCCTAGTTCTATTTCCTACTACTTAATTATTTCTATGTAATTAATCCTAGATTTAAGAGACCATATGCATTTATTGGCCTTGACATATGTTTGCCACGAGTCATGAGTCGCATATAAATCTCAGACTTGTGTATCCACTGGCCAGTGGTACATATAGAATGTGCGTTAGGCTATAACTACTAAATAAGATTGCATGATAGAGACTAGTAGTTATTAGAGTTTTGACATTGGGTAGGGAGAATACAATTGGGAGTTGACCTCCTCCCTATCTATCATAAATTTGCTCGCCACTTAGAAACGATAGGTAGACTATATGCTATAGACTTGCCGATACTGAGGAATGATATATAGTATTTAGACTCGCTACTGAGGTACTTTTCATCTTGAATTGACTTGGAGGTTATGCGACCATGTACTATTCTCGATTGTATTACACCTAGAGTGGTTGGGTGACCTTATCCGCGACATGGAACAGTATTTTATTGCAGACTAGTTTGCCACACCTTGTCTTTGTTTGGTTGTTGGTGTGGTTCACTGCTTCGATAATAAAATACTGAACCATGTTGTGGTCCGAATACTGTATCGAACCATGTTATGATCCGACTTATACTTATTGTTGAGCAGTTTATATTCAGTATTATGACATGTTTATATGTATGTTACGTCCCTTTGAGAACCTGGTTATTTTTCTAGGTGTACGTGTTTCTTGATTTTCCGCAGGTGTTCTAGCCAAGGCTGTGATCTTCTCTATTACTTCGAAAATGACTTGCTCTTAGATCGACCTTTGCTACTTTTTACAAATTTTTCCCTTGTATGTATTTTTTCTCATTTAAAATAGTTGGTAGTGGATTTGCTCCGCCCAACAACTTATACAATGACAATTCATAGTTGATTTATGATATCATTATTTTTATTTGTGTGGGTGAGATTAGTTGTTATGGTTATATTGCATTTATAGCTTACATATATTACTATATGGCTGGCATGTCTGCGTACCTAGTCCTACGTATTTTGGGACTGGGCGTTACAAAGAGGATTGGTTATTACCTGATCGAATGCCATTAAACAGACATTCGCTGAATTGTTGGGTCTTTCCTCTTCCTCTGATTCACTGGCCTCGCTTTTATACCATATGCTATTTGCATACTTTCGGGATGCTGGTTTTTTGTTCGATCTTTCGCAGCGACTTGTTTTTTTGGCCTTTGGACAATCTTTCTTGATATGCCATGTCTTCTTGCAACAATAGCATATATTTTCTTCTTTATTTTTTTCTTGGTAATCTTTCTTCTTTTAGTTTGATTTCTTAAACCTCAAGAATTTCTTGAAGTTCTTTACAAGAAGAGCTTGTTCTTCACCATCTGAGTCTTCATCGTCTGTGATTTCGCTTGAGACTCTTTTAGCATGTGCTTTAAAGGTGACATATTTTTCCTTTGGTGTGGCCTCTTCAAAGTATTGTAGGTCTAGCTCATGAGTCATCAGCTTTTCCATGAGTGTCTCCAGCGACATCGTGGTGAGATCGGTTCTTCTATAATCGCAGTAGTCTTGGGATTCCAGTTCTTGGTCTGTCCTCTGAGCAATTTGTGATTCTTTTCATGATTTGAGTAATCCTTGCCAAGGGAAGATAAAAGATTAGTAATATCGAGGAAATGAATGAAATTTGAGTGATTGATTCGTTTGGCTTCATCTTGAAGGCCTCATATCTTGTATCAATCTACTTATTTAGATTCCTTCACTTGTGAAGTACCTTCATGATTTACCTTAAAAAATTTCGAAGTATCGTGTGATGTGACACATGTAGATTATCACGACCTACACCCTCTTCTTGGGATGCGAATGCATGTCCAAGTCCAGCCTACGTCGTTGTCACGCCCAGTTCCAAAATACGGAACCGAGCCACGTGGCAAGGCCAGCGAGTACCACTCCAATAATTTTTCCCAATTTAATAGAACCATTAGAGTTGCACTTAAGCTGTATAGTACAGAAATATAAGTAACTGCCCAAGAAAAACATATGTGACTAATCTCATCCACAAATACGATCAAGGAACACATAGTGAATAATCTGAAATAAACCCTAATGTGCTGAAATAAATAAGTATGAAATGTAGTCATAATACAAATACTGAATGAAAAGAGTCTTGCATAAACAATTCCACTGATACAATACTGAAATATAAAGATGTAGCAGTGAAAAAAAGACGTGAAGATACATGCAGTACAAAATAAAGGTAATATAATGGCATAGTGAAACTTGTCTTGCTCCGGAAAAGGATGAAGTCTCGACTCAAGATGTCGTAGCCCGATCTACCCCGTCACATAAATGATCATAAGTTAGATATAAAAATCCCACTCTAAAAACCCTAGAAAGTGCTAATGGTTATCATAACTACTTCTATTTAATTCTGGAATATTTCTTCATCCGTGTTATTGGTCGAAGGTATTTCCTGTATGTCTTTCAATAGGGACAAAAACCTTTCAACTTCAGTATAAGTTTTTCTCTTTTAGAGACTGCTTATATTTGTCCAACACTTTCTTGTCATCTACAAGTCACTAAGTGCATCAGAAAGTTCATCATAGGAGGATTGTTTGTTACCCGATCGAATTTCATTAAACAAACATTCGCTGAATTGTTAGGTCTTTCCTCTTTCTATGATTTACTGGCCTCGCTTTTATGCTAAATGCTAGTATCAGCATACTTTCGAGATGATGGTTTTCTGTTTGATCTTTCATAGCGACTTGTCTTTTTGGCCATTGAATGATCTTTTCTTGATGTGTTCTGTCTTCTTATAACCATATCATATAGTTTCTTGTTCATTGCTTTCTTGGTAATCTTTCTTCTTTTGGTTTGATTTCTCAAACCTCGTCCGTGAGCTTGTTCTTCACCATCTGAGTCTTCCTCGTCTGTGATTTTGCTTGAGACTCTTTTAGCATGTGTTTTGAAGGCGTTAGATTGTAACCTCCGTTAATCGTTTTTTTAAACTTTTCAAATCTTTGAATTTTCTACCCTCCGAATTTTTTTCCAATTTTTGAAAACAAAAACTATCAATACAAAATGTACTTTGATCGTGATATGCTACCGTTAATTTATTGAGTCCTTGATTTGAGAAAAAACTATATTGTATGGAACTTTGTTACATATATATAGTACTTGTATTTTTTCAAAATAATTTCATAAGATATAAATATTTCATTTACAAAATATTATTTTTAAATTAAATATGTTTTATCCCTGATAAATACGTATTTTGAAATCTTATAGATATAATGATTGAGTTATTATATTTTCCCTTCGGTTTGGGTTTAGGCCACTTCAGTCGTAATCCTAGCCTGCCAAGCCTATGCCGGATTGTGGGCCATGACCTTGTTTTATTAGTAATTGAAAATCGTAGCTAAATTGTAATTAGCTAGATTTTTATTAATGAACTAATTATTAAATAGATAACAGTATGTTAATATAGTTAGCAATTAGCGTTAGTGTTAGTTTTCCACTAATTTCTCCTAATGCTACAATAAAAAATTCCTAAAAACCTTAGAATTCCAATAGCAGCCACCAAGCCCTATCACTCCACATAGCAGCAGCCTCCCTATCCCAAGCCAGACAAACACCCACGACTACCTTGGTCCGCTGGCCTCCGGTGGATCCACCGCCATCAACCACCATCTCACATTGTCGTCGGCCTCCCGAAACACCACAGACACCCTCGACCACCTTGGCCGTCAACCCACTACACACAACCCTGCAACCCGCTCCCCTGTTCGACCCAAATAAATCGATAGCCCAGCGCAACCCCGGCCACAACTGCCGCCACCACCACTGCATCCTACAGCATCGACACCACCACCAACACAGAAAGAAATAGAGAGAGAGGGAGAAAGAAGAGAACACCACCACAAACACCACACACTTCCAGCCCAGCCGCTTCGGCCGACTATCCGCCATCCCCGACTCCTCTACAGCCGCCATGAATACCCAAGACCATCCCCGTCACCACGTCCCACCATTCCACCACCATCCCTGGCTGCATCCCCTACAAACCACCATTGCCTCATCACCAGACCACCACCGCCACAGTCGTAACCATACACCACCACAACCACAAAAGGAAGATGAGTGAGGGACCTAACCTGCCGCCGCCGGTCGCCTCCGGACCCGGCGCTACCCGTCCCAGCGCCCTGCGACCGGGGTCATTCCGGTCAGTGGCTCCCTCCGCCTGGGCTCACCGCAGCTGGCCGCCCGCACCCAGCCACCGCCGCCACAATTCTCCTCCCATCGCGGATTCAGCGTCGCCTCCGTTGGGGCTACCCCCTCCCGTGAGCTCTCACTCTGTTTCCTCCTCTCTCCTTTCGAAATAAATTTTTGGGAAAGAAGTCAGCAGTTACAGCTGATTATATTTGGGAATTTGGGGGTTTGAGTGAATCCCCTTCCTTCTCTCCTTTGTTTATATATTTAGGTCAGTTGAATTGAATGAATGAAGGGCTCAGCACAGATTTTTCCCTCTATTATATTGACAGTATCACTATATTTATTACTATTATTATTATCATAGTGTGGGCTTGCCTAAATTTTATATATATATATATATATATATATATATATATATATATATATATATATATATATAATATTTTCTTTGAATGAGAATCATATGAACAAATGTTTGCATATTATAATTGTTATAATTTTAATGCAAGTGTCTGATGTTCTATATTGTAAATAATATGGTGTGTGGTACAATACAGAAGATTGTATTATTAGTTCCCTGTGGAATATATAAATGGCTCACAACCTAAATGAATTTAGACAAACCATTGGTAAGGTTGTAGTGTAATATGATAATAATTTATTTTGAATATAGATTTACACTAGTACACTTTGTGTGTATTGAACAAGACAACTTGAGGTTGTCCTCTTTGTACTGACTATATATATATATATATATATCCAAAACAAAGTTATTCTAACCTAAGTAATATTTTAAATAATTAGAATATATATATATATATATATATATATATATATATATATATATATATATATTCTAATTATTTAAAATATTACTTAGATTAGAATAACTTTGTTTTGGACCTATAGTATTATTGCTTTGGCTAAAGTTTAAATATAAAAACTTTAGTTATATATATATATGGTAAATGATTTCAAAAGAAATGTTGAAATAAAATATGTATATATTTTGTTATATGCTTTCATTATATATATGCCTTCTCTTATTACTATTATTATTTTTTATTGTGATTATTTAAATAGCAATAATTATTTTAGAATAACTTTGTCCACTGGCCTCCTGTGTGGATCCACCACCAGCAACCACCATCTCACACTGCCGTCGGCCTCCTGAAACACCACAGACAACCTCGGCCACCTCGGCCGTCAACCCACTACACACAATCCTGCTCCCCACTCCCTTGTTCGACCCAAATAAATCCGACAGCCCAGCGCAACCCCGGCCACAACCGTCGCTACCACCACTACAGCCTACAGCATCGACACCACCACCAACATAGGAAGAAATAGAGAGATTGGAAGAAAGAAGAGAACACCACCACAAACACCACACACTTCCAGCCCAGCCGCTTCGGCCGACTATCCGCCATCCCCGACTCCTCTACAGCCGCCATGAATACCCAAGTCCATCCCCGTCACCACGTCCCACCATTCCACCACCATCCCCGGCTGCATCCCCTAAAACCACCATTTCCTCATCACCAAACCACCACCGCCACCATCGTAACCATACACCACCATAACCACCAGAGGGAGATGAGTGAGGGACCTAACCTGCCGCCACCGGTCGCCTCCGGACCCGGTGCTACCCGTCCTAGTGCCCTGCGACCGGGGTCATTCCGGTCAGTGCCTCCCTCCGCCTGGGCTCACCGCAGCTGGCCGCCCGCACCAAGCCACCGCCGCCACTATTCTCCTCCCATCGCCGCGGATTCAGCGTTGCCTCCGTTGGGGCTACCCCCTTATGTGAGCTCTCACTCTTTTTCCTCCTCTCTCCTTTCAAAATAAATTTTTGGGAAAGAAGTCAGCAGCTGCAGCTGCAGCTGCTTATATTCAGGAATTCTGGGGTTTGAGTGAATCCCCTTTCTTCTCTCCTTTGTTTATATATTTAGGTCAGTTGAATTGAATGAATGATGGGCTCAGCACAAATTTTTCCCTCTGTTATATTGACAGTATCACTGTATTTATTATTATTATTATTATTATTAATATTATTATCATCATAGATGTGGGCTTGCCTAAATTTTATATATATATTCTAATTATTTAAAATATTACTTAGGTTAGAATAACTTTGTTTTGGACCTATAGTATTTTTGCTTTGGCTAAAGTTTAAATCTAAAAACTTTAGTTATATATATATGTAAATGATTTCAAAAGAAATGTTGAAATAAAATATGTATATATTTTGTTATATGCTTTCATTATAAATATGCCTTCTCTTATTACGGTTATTATTTGTTATTGTGATTATTTAAATAGCAATAATTATTTTAGAATTATATAAGATATATAATAATATTTCTAGACTTTATTAATGATCTTTGACCTAAAAATTGTAATTGACAAAATTAGGGTTTTAGTACTAAATGATTTAAAAGGGTTTTCTTTTAAACTAAAATGGCCTAGTGGCCACTAGAATTTCCTTTGTGTTTGAAATGGGCTTTTGGCTTAGATATTGTTTTATTAAATTAGTTGGTTATGGGCTTAATATTACAAGTTAAAATCTAGCATGAAGCCTCTAAGTTAATATAAATACTTTCTAAATATTATTTTGGGTTCAATATTGTTAGCTATAAATTTACTTAATTCCTTGATCAATTTTCTTTTAATCTTGATTGCGACTATTATAGTCGTTTCCATTTCTTGACCCGGTTATCATGCCAAACCCTGATTTTGGACTTCTATAGACCAAACTAGGCTATTTGGACTATTCTGGACTTGATGGGACCATCTGTACCGTCGTTTGAGACCATCTTGTAGAGCATAGCATCGTACCTATCTCATGTCGATACGTTCGTATCGTGCACGTCGGCTCTAACCAAATCGAGGCGAGTATATTCTCTAACCGTTTTCATCATGATAGTATCTATATTGCCTGCTCTAGACTATTTTACTTGATGATGACACATTGTTAACACGGATTGTTACTATATGGATCTTGGCATGCGATGTTATCCCTTTATCGGGTATTTCATGTTAATGTACTTTATCATGTACATCGTATACTCCTTTTACTTGTATTATTCATGTATTCTCATGTGCTCTCGTGTACTCTCATGTTCTTCATGTTCAAACTAACTATCGTGTACGTAACATATCGTGATTGGATCCTTGTGTATTGATTGGGGTAGCGGGAGTAGAAGTGGTTATGTGATTAAATCCCTCTTGTGTACTCATGTATATGTCGATTATACCTTCACGTATAATGGAGTTACCATAGAATAATCATGTACAACCTAAACCAATCACATAACTGTCTTGTGCTCTAAATTACTTATATTTATTATAGTTTCTCATGTTCTCTATTTTATTCATGTACTCAGTTTCCTTATATCTTTATGATGCTGTTTCTATATTTCCCGTATTTATTTTCGACATGTCATGTATTTTATTCTATTGCGAGTTATATATTTCCTACCATGCCATGGAACTACTTTTAAAGTTATGTGCTTCGCTCCAATTCTGACTGGATAACCACATTTTTAGGAATTGTTATGCCCCACATTATTGGACTATTGTTTGATGTTCGCTGAGACGGATCTCGATGTTCTATTCACTGTGAGTTGTATCCCCAGGGTTCTAGGCCTTTGTATTATGTTTTATTTTTTCGTTATCGGATTTGTCTCCAATACAATCTGGACTTGTATATTCATTTGTAGACTTTAGTTGTTTTAGAGTTATTGATATCTTTCCTATTTTATATCTTCCTTTGTTGTTTGTGACGTGATTGGAGTACTTTTTGTTTATGGATCATTTAGATATTGTAGATATTTATTGGGTACTTGACAGTGTTCTACCGCCGATACTGCGGCGTTGGCTGGGCGTGGCCCACGCACTCGTGTCCGAATATTCGGTTGCGGGTCGTGACATATTTTTATGGTAGCCTATGTAGGTCAGTCTTTTCTACTAATACGAAGTCATGGTAGTACTTAGGCTTAGCCGTACTACTGCGAGCCTGTCCTAGGATTAGGATTGGATAATAGAATATTTAGAAGATTTGGTACTTAATCACATATTAGGAACTCTTGATAGATTCCAGGAATGACTCCCAAGAATCTTACTTCGAAACTCTTCTGAGTCTATTCCCACTTGCTTTTCTCGTCCTGATTTTGAATACATGCCCATTATCGAACCCTATTCTTGCATTAAGATGAGTTTTATGGACCCAGTAATGGACTAGAAAGTAGAAATTGAACTTATATACCATTTAGGTTGAAAAGAGAACATGATTAGCCAACCAAATATATGAAGGTCGAGAATTATTTTAGGCCATATTCAAGGAATTTGAATTTTGTCCGAGATTGTACCTTTGGGACAACCCCTGTGAATCTAACTCGAAGCCCTACCTCGGAATCTATTTTTGCTTGTTTCCATTTACTTTTTCTTGATTCGTTGTTAAGTTTGATTCCTGGTGTTCGTTGTTGACTTTGATTTTGCATTGAGATAAAATTTTGTGGATTGAATTAAGGTATATTCTGATAACATATTTGATGAGGACAGTGAGAAAGGTAAATATTTGCTTTAGTTATGGAGTTTAGAATTTATCGCAGTCATACTAGCTGGTATGACAAAAACATAGAGCATAATTTGGGATATACTTGTCTTAGTTATGGATTTTTAGATTTTCTCACAGCCATACCGGTTGGCGTGGTAAGAATTCTAGAAGCATGATTATAGGGTATTACCTTGGTTATGGACTCTAGCTAGCTTACTGGCATGGAAAAAATTCTGGCAGCATGATTTCAGGAAGACGTGTATGATTATCAGATCATATCTTAAATTGGTTCACTTCGTTATGACCAGATGAGCAAGAATAAATTTTTACCGTTATTTTTTCGTCTTACCATTATTTTTTCATCTTAATTAACTCTGTCCTAATCAAATCGATCAACTACCTCGTATCTACTTCTGCCAGCTATACTTTGAAATCTTTGAATTCTCGTATCTCTTTACTAGGAAAGGGCGAGGAAGTATCATAACCATCTAGCTCAGAAAATGATGTAATTGTTATCAATATGGTGATCATGGTAGGAGTATACAACATTGGACATTAAGATAGAATTAGTGGAAGAAAATGTGACTGAGGTTGGAAATAAGAAGAGACCGGTAGTATTAGTTTAGAAACAAGTACACTAGAGAATTAAATTGAGCATAAATTATTTTGGAGAGAACGTAGGAGGATTTCGGGTAAGGGCCTGTTTGGTAAACCGTAAGTGTAGAAAAATTTGGATTTGTACTTTCAAGAATGGAAGAAGAATTCACTTTCTTGTCCCCTAGTAGGGGACAAATGTGTTTGGTTGGAATAGGAAGTAAAAAAATGGAAAGTGGAAAAGTATATTATAATTACTAACTAATTAAGAATATATAATTAATGAACCCAAAATGTATTACAAACTAATTAAGAATTAAAATTTTATAAATTAATAAGTAATAAATTAATTACCAACCAACTAACAAAAATTAATAACAAAATTAATAACAAAAAATTTCAGCCACCTAACAATAACAAACAATAAATTAATACTAACTAAAAAAATAGTTAAATAATACGTTGTTATCAAATAATCTGTTATTAGAGATATCCAGTTAATTAATAATCAAAAATATTAATGAATCCACCTACTCTATTACTAGTTCTCCCACACACGTTGACCCCTCCTTTTACAATATCATTCTCTTTCCTTCCACCACCACCATTGCCGTCGCAGCCACCACAAAACCTCCCACAAAAAATTTGAAGGGCAGCAGCGGCAGAGACTCCGGAGCTCTGCGAGATCGAGGCGTCGGCATCGACTTCTATAGCCTCCTCGACGGCGGAGGAGCCGGACGCTGGGCAAGGAGGCTGGTTGGGGTAAAATACCCCTAGAGGGGGATAGGGCTAAGCGGAGCGAAAAGGGTTTTCCATGAGATGCGAAATGAAAACTAGTTGTTGTTTCATTGAATTTGCTTCATTAATAGGCTCGCGATTCGACTTTGATCGTTATGGATTGGTACCAAGATCGAGTTTTATGGATTAATAAGTTTAGCCATTGATGATTATATAAAAAAAGATATATTATTGGTACGCATAAAAATGCGGATAGAAAATATTTTGATTGTGGAAGTTGTCTTAGAAATAATATTAACATTAAGGCCTGGGCCAATACACATATTGATACCAAGATTAAAAAAAATGTTACAACCAAAACAAATAATAATAATTATAACATATTTGAAAAAAACAAAAACTTTGTGTTTTACAATTCATCACGAAGTTGATTCATCCAATCAAAAAAGCACATTTTTGATTGGATGGGTATGAATCAAAAAAGGTTATATCGTACAATATCAAAATCAAAGCTAAGCCCCTCATTTTTCCCAAAATGTGTGCTAACATCGGGCAATGAGGCTGGTTGGGGGGTGATGGTGGCTCACTGGCAGGTGATCGTAGCTAGGCTTTTTTTTGTAAATCCATACTCATAATCCTCCATCTGGATGAGAATGGAGGAAGTGGAATTTGGATTTTGAGGGGGGGACAAAGAGGAGACAGGAACTGCACTTCATGATTCTCTCCCCAAATCCATTTTCAAATACCAGTTACCAAACACTAAAATTTATGGATTTGGGATCACTTCCTATCAAAAGTTAAAATCCAATCCCAGTTCCCATTTACCAAACAGGCCCTAAGAAGAGTAGTAGAATATATATTAACGATTATAACGATAATATTTCATAGACGTATTCTAGAACTGACGAGGATATTCGAGGTCAAATTGCTTTTGAGAACTTGGATAATCTTAGGTTACTGATTCTCGAGATATTTTATTTTAAGGTTATGATGCTAAATTTAAGAATTTAAATAAAAGAGAAGTGTCATGACCCGCACCCGGTATAGGGGCACGAGTGCGTAACAGCGCCCAACCTACGCCACAAAATCGACGGTAGAACGCTGTTCTAGGTTGCTAACTAACAACTCACACAAGATATATAATGTATCTGTCATAGATCTCAACTCCGAATGGAGGACAAGTATAAGATATGATAATACTCAATCACACTCTAAAGCACGATAAGATAACATAGAAGTCTAAATAACTATAAATACTCAACAACAAAAACAACTAAATTAATATCTGAAACAATCTCAAATACAATGTCAAAATCTTCACTTATTACAATTTAAGTTCAAAACAGAATCTAGAACAAGTCCACTAAACTAGTCTCTTGGTCATTCATGAGAATCGGGACCCAAGATAGCTATCCCCTTCTCAGATCCATAATAGGTAGGACATGTATCCTCCGGGCAATCATCTGAAAAATATATTCAGTTAGGATGGAATGAACACATCTCATCTAGCAATCCCAAGTAAATGACAAGGACTATAAAGCAGTTATAGACAGTTATACTTGATGAATTATGGAAGTTGAGACGGGTAATGAAATAGGACAACAGTCAATACAAGAAAGTAATACAAAAAAAATATGAGGGCATGGCAATGAAATTGTAAATTGAGACAATTAATTAGAACAATGTGATACGAGTCCAATCTGTAAAACATGAGATAATGTTATTCTAGTACAAGACACTAATCCTGTGTTTGAAATATTGTTCTTGTCATGTAACGAGTAACGAGTAAATACGGTACACCGTACACATGGCAAGCGTATAATGGCTATCTTTCTTATTTAGACGAGTAAATACGGCACATCTTACGCTTGGACAAGCGGCGATGGCTATCTTTCTTGTAATACCGCACATTGCACGCTCGGCCAAGCGGTGATGGCTATATTTCTTGTAGGGTGGTTTTTGTTGAATACGGCACGTCGCACACCGGGCCCAGCGGCGACGACTATCTTGCTTATAGTGATGATTCTTGTATGATTTGAATATTTAATACTTGTAGGTGTTTCGAGTAGATGGTTCTTGTAAGTGGTTCAAGTAATAGATGCTAGACGAGTCAAATACATGTATTGCAAGTGAGTGAATCCAGGATACCAATACATGTTGTGACAATGAATCAAATAAAACTACACTAGAACTGAATCACAGTAATCATTAAATAAATGAAATAACTATCAGAGAATGTACTCGCCTGATATCTTGAGCAAATGATGTGTATCGATGTCCAAACTGGAGTCACAATGTCCTATTATGAGAAATATAGATTACATTGTGTTTTAAATTGAATAATTGAATTAAACAATGAATTCTACATGCGCTAGGCCTCTCTAGGTCAAAAGTCAACCCTTGGTCAACTCTCTAGTCAACTAAGTCAAACTCTACAGTCAAAGGGTCAACTATCTAGTCAACTCTACATTAAAACTAATCTTCTTAAATCTAACCCACATCCCATATCACAACTCTATGATATATCACATATATACATAACCCCAACTATATCTCATATACCCATCATATATATATATATATATATATATATATATATATATATATATATATATATATATATATATATATATATATATATATATATATATATAACAACACTCTTATCTCATATAACTTACATACCAATATCACTTATAACCCATATCACCCTATCTCATCTATCCTCATATGCCTATATCATATATATGAATCTACTCAAGGCTAACCAACATAATATATATATATATACAGACATATATAACATCCCAATCTAATATATACTACACGACATATATAAGATACTTACCACTTATCCTTAGCCCTCAACTTCAAATACCCATATATAAGATAATGTACATCACTTGGTTTCTACTATATATATATATTTTTTATAATATATATATATATATATATATATATATATATATATATATATATATATATATATATATATATATATATATATATATATATATATATATATATATATATATATATATACCATGCTACTACATTATACCTATAGTATTACTTAACAACTATTACTATTGACCCCAAATCAATCTTAGCCGTTTACCAACAGTTCTATATATAATGTATACACAATTTAGGGACTGGTATACCAAAGAGGTTAATGTATACTTGAGTATACTGTATAAGAATTATAGTGGTCAGTCATGAGGATAGGGGGTTTGAAGGGTTAGCTCAAAGTAAACTTTAATACACATCTATTACCAATAGTGTATTTATACATTCATCTACCCTTTCATATTCATCTAAGGCAACTGGTATAACACTCACACAAACTCCTAAAATACATTCAAATTCTGATACTAACTTGGATACCCTAACTTAGGATATCAATAACACCTTAGCACTTTAAGATACATCCCTAAATGCCAATGGCCTATAGCCATTACTGCCTGGCTACTGCCGCTGTTTTGCCTCCCCTACCTCTCACTGGCCTGAAAGACCAAGGCCAAACTCCAAACCTTCAGTACAGTACACTTCACTGCCTGTTTGGTCATTTCTAGTCCTGACAGGACTTGTCCACTCCTCCCTTCACTCCCTAATCACTCTCATAAGCTCACATACAGTCCTACATGTAACACCCAGTCCTAAAATTACTTAGGACTAAGTACGTAGACATGCCAGCTGCATACATACGAAGCATACTCTAATATATAGAATCCTCGTATATGTATACATAAGCTAAAAAATATAGTAAACCATGACACACTAAATCACATCCACAAATATATAGGAATAATGAATATTGATCAGCTATAAATTATTATTTGTACAAGACGTTGGGCGGAGACAAATCTACTACCAACGATTAAAAGAGAAGAGTAATAATCAATAAAGGAATTGTCGAGTGAAGCATAAGACGATCAAAGTGCAATCATCCTCAAAAGAGTAGATCATGGCCTTGGCTAGAGCACCTACAAAAATCACAAAGGCACACACCTGGAGAGATCACCAGGTCCTCAGAGGGACGTAACAAGATACATGAAGAACATGCCATAAATACTGAATATAAAATATGCCATAAAGTCACAAAGTAAAAGAAAAGTGACATGACACCAAGTAGGGTCACCTAACCGTTCTATAGTGTACATACAGTTAAGAACAACCCATTAGTCGCATGCGCCCTGGCTAATAATAGGATCTTGTATAGTCCCCTCTTGGGCACCAGTGACTAAGCGCATAACGTTCAAAAACGTCAGTGGCCAACCTGAGGGGGGTAAGCATACGCGTATCTCCTGCGGAGCTTCCGGGTTACAAGAGAATGTGTAATAGAAGCCCATACGACAAGGAAATGTTCTCTCCATCCGATGCACCTATCTAAGTTGCATCCACGACCATGTAACACTACTAACCGCCAAGTCTTCAAACATTCATCTATTGACAGTTAGACCTAATGCATGTCCCATATGCGTTAGTGATCAGCCAACACGCAAGTCCGGAGGCTATATGCTACTCACAACTCACAAATCTCGTGCCATCTCCGTGTCAAAGTTTATGTAGATTTGCTAAACTAATGGTAGTCTGCTAATCCTAGGTCCACATGCAATTTTAAGGACAAGCAGGAAGTATATTGTGAAAGCAAATAAATAAATCAGGAACTATCACAATTATACACTAGAAGAACTGGAAATAAAGACAGAAATATGTAATAACTAAATAAAATACAGGCTAATTATAAATATTAAATAATGGCAAGGTATCTTGTCTAGTGTGTCGCATGGTGCTATGCGATGATCTGACATGTCTCGGTTGTCCAATAGCCATGTTCGATGTGAAAGGGTCCGACGAGCGTGAAAGTAGGAACGTACGATTAGTCAGATCAAGATTTCCTAATTTAGGAGAGAATTTGAAAAGAAATTTCATAATATGAAAATATATTTTATATATATATATATATATATATATATATATATATATATATATATATATATATATATATATATACTTATATAGAAAAATTTATTCAGAAATTATTTATGATACTTGAAAGTATGTTTTATTAGTCAAAATAATTTTTATAATTTCCAAAAAAAAAAATCTAAAAATCAGTTTTAGGCTAAAAACTCTAAGGTTATCAAGATAATATTTTTAGGTCGAAAGCTATATTAGTAAAAGGTAAATATTTGAAAAGACTAGACTTCATTGTATAATTTGGTAAATACTTTTTATTAATCGAAATATTGATTTTAGGAAAAAAAAAGTTTTGGGCAAAACCCTGTAAGAATATAATATCATATATTTTAGGGTTCCGAACCTAGTTTGAAAATAATTATAAGCCAAGGTCAATAAAATATATTTTTCCATAATATATATATATATATATATATATATATATATATATATATATATATATATATATATATATATGTTTGCCATGAAATATAGAAGAACAAAACAATTATCGGAGGACTGGACTTTTACTTCACAATACAAACTCGCTTGTACAAAGAAAGCCTAGGGACGAAAACCTAGGTACAGCAATCTAAGTACAATTGTTTATTTTAGATTCTGGGGGGTGACGGTAGAGGCTCGGGAAAGCGACGGCAGCTCTGCCTTACTCCTTGGACGATCGGGTGCAGCCTTGGCTCTGTAGAAGAACTGCTGGGCGTTGATGAAGAAATGCTCTCTCTTCAGGCTCTCTGGCTCTCTCTGTATATCTCTCTCTGTCTCTGTGTATGTCTCTATGTCTGTCTGTCTCTGTATATCTCTCTGTATTTGTATGTCTCTTCGTAAGGGAATGGCACCCTGCTATTTATAAGAGTGGGGGGCTTCATTAGGGTTTACAATGATTGCCCATTCTTGAAAGTCGGCGGCTAAGGATCACTGGATCTCAGCCGTTCATCAAGATTTGAGCAATAAATGTGATTACATCAAATCTTTTTTGGGTAATTAATGCTGATTGACATAAATCCTCCTGATTTGTCATGCCAACCTCGGATTCCTCGACACATGTCTTTAATTGGCTTATTTGCAAATGATCTGATTTGATCCCAATATTTTATTGGAATTTATTGAGGGATTTCGATCAATCTGATGCCACGTGCCCTGCTATCATGACACGTGTCATAATAGCAGAAATCTGAGCCGCAGGAAAGTTGTTCCTTATTGGGCCGCATAAGGCTGGCCACGTGTCAAGGCTGCCTAAGAGTGGCCCCCTTGAACATTTGGACCGCATGGTAATGATTTGAGCCGCATGAGTGTGGATGATCGCATGAGTGAACCGCATGGAGATAGTCCTCGTGAGCCGCATGGGGATGGTCTTCGTGAGCCGCATGGAGCTAGTCTTCGTGAGCCGCATGGGGATGGTCTTCGTGAGCCGCATGGAGCTAGTCTTCGTGAGCCGCATGGGACTAGTCTTCGTGAGCTGCATGGAGCTAGTCTTCATGAGCCGCATGGGGCTAGTCTTCGTGAGCCGCATGGGGGAGCCTCCGCTTAGGCCGCATACGACTGTCCACGTGTCAAGGCCGTATGACAATTTCTGACTCTCGAAGGATCATGTCAGAGATTTTCTTTGCTTCCCAAGGAGTCCGTCATTATGAGGGAGTCATAATGATATCTTCGTGTCAGAACTGTCACCTTGTCAAAGCTTTCAGCCATCAAGGCATTTAATGCAGTAAAGGACAAATGAGAGAGCTGTTTGTAGGCCACGTGGCTCCTCTTTGAGCCGCATAGGACTTGTTTGAGCCGCATAGACTCTCTGAGCCGTATGGGACTCTCTGGTCGCATGAATCTTTCTTTATCTTTTCTATGCTTCTACAAGACCCCCTTCAAAGTTTTCAATTTGCAAAATTAAAATACTTTGAATAAGAAGCATGGCCATGTATTCTTCTGGCCGCATATGATGTCCTGGCCGTATGGATGTCTCGGTCGCATGGATGTCTCGACCGCATGGATGTCTCGACCGCATTGAGTCAATCAGCCGCAGGGACTTTCGGGCCGCATGAGCTTCTCGCCACATCATCCTGCCACGTGCGAAGATCTTTTGCATTAAATGCTGTTGATCTGCTGTCAGTTTTAAGGCTACTTTTCGGGGGAGGATCCCAGGAGTTTGGCCTTCATTTTAGGCGGCTCGCCTCGATAACCGAGGGGTCATTTTTTTGTGTTTACACGAGAATCGAAACGCCCTGCTTTTATTTATAAATAGGGACGAATTCAGTGGGAGGGATTTCTTTACTTTCTCTTTCGTCCCCAACTCTTGCAGTCTCCACTTTCTTTCCTTCTCCGACAATCGAAAATGGCCCCCAAGTCTTTCAAGATCGCCTCTGCTGCTGCAAAAGGCCAGAAAACGGCTTCCTCGTCGGCCGTCGTGCCCGAAGTGCACCCTGATGTTCGCCCTGCTTTCAAGGATAAGAAATGGATTTGAATACTTTGAACCTTAAAGACCCATGGCTCTATTGCATAACATATGCACAAGCCTTCATCCTTCGTTGTTATTGAACCGCCCAAGCTCGACCATGATGGAGCCGCATATGTTGCATGGGCCGCATGACCCTCTCATATTCGAACCGCATAGGACATGCCCTATGTTTGAGCCGCATTGAGAAAGATTTGAGCCGCAGGAGTGCTTCTGGGTTTGAACCGCACGGAACTTCTTTTGAACGAAATCGCATATATTCTTGACAAACTGGCCCGCATAGAATTTTGCTGAGTCGCGCCGCATAAACTCCTCTGCGAGATAGAACCGCATAAGTTTTAATCCGAGCCGCATAAGCTCTCGAATCAGTGTCACATGGAACTCCCAACTAAATTGGGCCGCATGAAGCTGTGTTGACCCGAGCCGCATAGGCTCTATTGAAGCTGTGCCGCATGAAACCCAGCTGAATTTGGCCGCATAAGGCTTCGTCGATCCGAGCCGCATAGGCTCATAGAAACTTCTTTTTGAAAAACTTTAAGTGGTATCATTTTAACATATTTTTTAATCCTGTTTCTTTTGTCCTTCTCCAGTGAACCTTCCAACCAACCCGGCCGGAGAGCTTCTAGTGGGTTCAGCTCAGTTTGCCGTGGGTGTGCGGCTTGACGATCTAATTCGACATATGACAGATTAACTTCCCTCTAATGAGCCTTTGGAGGGGGTAGCTGCCATCAACAACCAGCCTTTCCATTTTCTTTGCACTATGATGAATTCGGGAAAACTGGACGAAGAATATCTGAAACCAGCTTTTTCTCTTTGGGGATGCTTTATCCGTAAAGAACTCCCGAATGCTGGATGTTTCTGAGAACTGGGACTTCACTGTGGACGGGGTGGATATCCATGTTCCCGAGATGGAGCAGCATTTTTCCCTCTCGTGGTTTAATATGGTGCCGTTGGGCAGGAAAATGGCGGGCTCTCTAACTCCAACCCAACAGGGGATGTTTGTGGGCAACATCCACTATAATATGAGTATTAGGTCAGCATGTGCAAGTAGGGAGTCAGTCAGCCGGACTGTGATAGGGCTGATTCCTGGTACTTTTATAAATGTGTCTGGTCCTAACTTCACTTTTACCCGAGCTGATACCTTCCTGAATCAGCTCGCTCACAAGGGGTCCTATCCTGTGGGCAGGTTGTCGCTGCTGAATTGGATAAACCCCATTCCCACATGGGCCAATCTTTCCTCATGGATCCTGAGGAACTACGAGGAACTCCTTCGGGAGATTGACCTTTACTACGCCATCCGGGGCACCTGTTACGGATTGCCCATTAACAAGCCGCTGTTCATAGCCCTTTTGGAGATGTATAGCCGGCATACGGGGACTTTCTTCGCGCCCGGGGGAGAGTTGGGACTTGCTCTCCATGAAATGCATGTTGTTTCTAAGCTGCCATGGGGAGGCGAGGCCTTTGAAGTATACACCCCGACGAACGAGGAATTCGATGATCTGGATCGACGATTTCCTGGTTTCGTCGCTGTGTACCGGGAGCTGCTGTGCCACCATAGCATCTGTCACCAGACTGCTATCAAGAAGAATAATAGTTCAGAAGGGAACGCCCCCCATACTACGGCCTGGGTCGCGTATCTTTTCAAATTACGTCCTTCCGGCCGGGTTTCTTCTCGGGGTCCTCAAACCCAAACGGAGGTAAAGGACCTGATGTTGAATGCAAAAAGGTCGAGGTCCACCCGCGATAGATTTGGGAGCCGCACTGACTCCTTCAGTTATTTCCACTACGGCACCCGACAGATGTCCGAAAAAGCAATCTTGGCCGGGTTCTTGATGGTATGGCTACGAAATTACGTAGTCTCGGGAGGGACAGGTTCTACTGAGAGGATCAGCCGCCACTTCATTCTCCCGGCTGTGAAGCTGGTCTTCAAAGTAAGACTGGCCCTTCTTCCGGCTATGGTGTGTAGCATACACCACGGCCTCCGTGCCTTTTCGTCTAAAGTCATTGCTCGCGAGACGACGCTAGACTTTGAGCGGATAGAGCTACCATACCACTATCTCATGGGGTGGTTATTGATGCATTACCGGTCATTGATGAGACCCGGGACAGAGGATGATGTCACCGCTGATGACGCCTTCCTTTTCCGATACCGCCATCAATCTTGGGAGTATGACACCATGCCGGCTTATCGAAGGGCGTTGGCGAGAGTTGACGGGCCTGACTTTTTTGTGTCTCTTCCTCAGTTTACCCCTAGAGAAGTGGGGGGGGGGGTACACGTTGATGGCATTGAACCTCCCCAGCTCTTATCCGAGAAGATGCTTCTATGGCTGCGCAACATTCGTCCCGCGCACCTAGTATATAATTACCAAAATAACGTATACTTGGAGCCTTATTTGCCTAGCAGGTTTTCTCGTCAATTCGGGTATAGTCAGCTGTTCCTTGACTGCCCCAGTGCTTGCCTGGGCTTCGAGGGCAGTGTCCTTGACGGCATCCGGGCGTGGCATTATTACAATGCTGTTCATACCCGGGCTAGCTTTTCAGTCCCTGACGCTAATACGCAAGGGGATATTCTGTACATGGTGGATCTTTATCATGTTGCGGCGAGCAAATCTCCCGTGAACTTTGATATGAACACCAGCTTCATTGTCGGGACCGGCTTGGCAGAAAGGCCCGAGGGTTCCAGGAAGAGAAAGAGAGGGGCGAATAGGGTTCCTGTGCCAGACTCCGAGTCCACTGCGGTGGACGAAGAGGATGACGAGCAGGCCGCCGATGACTCGTCGCATTCTTCGGACGAGGAGGTAGGGGACCAGCCTCCTACTGTGCCGGACGAAGAGGTGGAGGATCATCCACCTGTTGTACCTGGTACTTCGTGCCAACAAGGCAGGCGTCTGTCTACTGACGATAGCAGGACCTACTCCACAAAGCGGGCTGCGGTAAGACATCGCAGGCTGTTTATTGATGTTGACGCTGTTTCTGAGGTGATTAGAATTTCAACTGCCTTTTCCTTCTTTTTCTAAGTTATGGCCTAATCATTTTTTGCTCTTTATAGGCGTCCGGGGAGTCTGCTTCTCGGGACTCGACTTCTGAAGTCGATCCAGCCTTGTCCACTTTGATCAATGATGTGTGCACCGCCATCACTTTCGCTGGGGTTCTTTCGGAGGCGGCCGGGGAGTCTCGCCTTGCTGAGACCTCAACCCATGGGGACGGGGGCACAACTGCCCCTGTCCCTGAGGCAGCTAAATTTCAACAGGATGACACTGACCTGGCTGGCTCCCCTTCAGGGGTGGCTGGGGCAGAGAAACCAGTTGAATTTGAGTTGGAAGCTGCGGGTGGGGAGACCATGCCAGCTTCGAACGAGCTGCAGCCTCCAAGCTCTTCCCCTGGTAAGATAAACTAGCTTCTTAACTTGTGAGGAGGCCTATTTGCTCTATCATCCTGTCCTTCGTGGATTAATGATTGCTTTGGACGTGCAGGTCCCACCCCTTTATTGCCGGTGATGGACATTGCCAGGGCGGACTCTACCGGGGGGGATCTGATGGAAGTACGTGTGCCTCCTTCTTTTCCAACCCATACTGAGGGGCTTCTAGTTGGGTCAAGTTCGGGAGCCTTAGTGATAGCATAGCTGGAGCAAGGGACGACGCTTTTCGTGCCATCCTCTGCGAATAGGGTTTCGGGAGTTAACCTTTCTGCTCTACCAAGTATCCAGGCTCTTCGGGCGGCGGAAGAGGCGCTAGCTGCCATCCATGCATCTTTTCGCACAGAATTCATTTCCCTGGTGATAGGGACGACAAGTTCTGAGGCTACTCCTTCGGTACTGCCTGCCACACTCCCTTTGACGCCGTCCTCTACAGAAGTTTTGGATGAAGTGTCCCAGGATGTGGTCGACAGTTTCCACCGCCACCTGAAGAGGAGGATTGAGACAGCTGTGGAGAGGGGGACTCCCTTTGCTATGGCCCGTCAATGCGCCGGTGGCCAAATTAATATCCTTAGAACACTTCCCGGTGGGGCGGGACTAGCGGCGCTTCTGGAGCCTAAGCTGTTAGAGGCCGATCGTCTTGTGGCCCAGTTTCACGTACTGCGACAAGCTGATCTATCAGTGGCCATAGATCAAGAGCGTACTTTCCTCACAACCGCGGTAGAGAAGGTGAGGATTGCTCGGGAATCGCTCAAGCCAGCTATATTGAAGGATCGTCGGGACCTGACTCAGTTGTACGATCAATGGAGCCGTCGTACTGAAGATTGCGCGGCTCGGGAAGTGATTACCTCCCACGGGGTAACTGACTCCCGGGAGCAGATTCTCGAGCTCCAGAGAAAGCTGGCCTTCCTGGAGTCCGAGCTCGAAGCTGCTCGTACTGAGAAAGGGGTTGCTATTCAGGAGGCTGACAAATTTAGTAGAGCTTCTGCCAATTTGGAACTTGCTTTGAAGAAGATGGAAAATGATTGGCAGGCATATATGTACTTGAATGATGCAGAGCAGTTTTCCCAGGCGGCCGAGCGCCGAGCTAGGCAGCGGCTTGAGCGAGGGACTACCTTGGTGAGAAACCGTCTTTTGGAGTTGTGTAATGCCGAACTATAGTCGGCCTTTTCTTCTTTCATTTTTGATTTCTTTTTCTTTTTTCTTTGAGAGGGACATGGTCTCCACCATATGTAATACTTTTTTGTCTATCAAATAAAGAGTACTTTCCATTCTACCCTTCATTTGTATTGCTTGTTGCGTCTGTGGTATTGTGGTGATGTTTGTCCCGCATGGGGGACTTGTTTGTGGACCTGTTACCCATGGCATACCTTGGTTTTAGGTACAGGCAACAAGTTTGACTGGGGATACTTAGAACAGTTCCACTGTAAGGTGGTCGTAGACGTTCCAAGTATCGGGATATAGAATGCCATGGAGCAGCTGGGCTCCCGGGATATGATGAGGAATGGTGGGCCTGTACTAAGAGACTTAGCAAAGGACATTTGTGGGCCTATTATCCTTGGCGTACCCCGACTTAGGATACGGATAATAGGATGAAGGGGAACCAACAAACTTTCTCAGAGGTAATGAGGACATGGCAAGTATGACGATCTTACCGTGGAGTCTTTCTACTCAGAGGTAATGAGGACATGGCAGGAGTGGACTCAACGAAGGATATTTGTTGTCAACAGAGGATATTTGTGGACCTATTACCCTTGGCGTACCCTGGTTCAGGGTACGGGTAATAAGACGAGAGAGGACCAACATACTTACTCAGAGGTAATGAGGACATGGTAAGTACGGAGGTTTTACCGTAGAGTCTTCCTACTCAGAGGTAATGAGGACATGGCAGGGATGGACTCAGCGGAGAATATTTGTGGACCTATTATCCTTGGCGTACTCCGGTTGTGGGTCCAGATAATAAGTCGAAAGGGAATCATCATACTTACTCAGAGGTAATGAGGACATGGCAAGCATGAAGGTTTCTTCGACGGAGCCTTCCCATTCAGAGGTAATGAGGACATGACAGGAGTGGGCTCAATAAAAGAGGGTACATAGAATGACTCAGAGGTAATGAGGACATGGAAGTTCTATGTAAAGGGGTGATTTGTTTTTGGCGGAATTGAAACGACTCAGAGGTAATGATGACATAGCCGTTTTGGAAATTTGTGGATCGGTTACCCTTTTTGTGCACTGGGAGTGCGGGTAGTGGATCATGAGGGAGGATCTTTTCCAGGAAGAACGTTCAGAGGTATGGTCATACATGACTTACTATCTGAAAGAGTGACCGAAATGTGAGTTCAGAGGCACCAGCGGGTACATGACTCGATAATTTAGAATATTATGAAAGTGTGAGTTCAGTGGCACCAGCGGGTACATGACTCGATAATCTGGAATATTATGGGTATGAGTTCAGCGGCACCAGCAGGTACATGACTCGATAATCTGGAATACTGTGGAAGTGAGTTCAGCGGCACCAGCGGGTACATGACTCAAAGATCTGGAATGTCGTTCAGACATAATATTTCTTCAGGAACTTGCCGTTGACGGGTAACATGAGCAAGTCTCCATTTTGTTTTGCGAGGCGGTAAGCACCGTTGGAGAATACAGCCTCGATGATAAATGGACCTTCCCATTTAGGCTGGAACTTGCCGGCGGTCTTGTGAGTCATGACCATCGGCCTCTGGACTGCCAGAACGAGATCGCCCACTTGGAATGTTCTGATTTTGATCTTCTTGTTGAAGGCTCCAGAGATGCGTGCTTGGTATATCTCGATCCTTTGCTGAGCCAGGAGGCACTTTTCATCTAAGGCCTCTAACTCTTGTAGCCGGCGACGGTAGTTATTATCTTTCGTCAATTGATAAGTGAGGGCGACGCGGAGTGAGGGTATTTGAGTCTCCAATGGGAGAACTGTCTCACTCCCGTACACCAGGGAGAATGGTATGTTCCCTGTGGCTGTTCGGACTGTGGTACGGTACGCCCATAAGCATTCGCCAAGTTTCTCGTTCCAGTCGCGTTTATTGGATGACACGAACTTCTTGAGTAACTTGATGATGGTTTTATTGAATGCTTCTGCCAACCCATTCGCTGCTGGATTGTATGGCGTCGAACCAATATTCTGGATGCGGTGCTTGTCGCAGAACCGATAGAAGGCGTGGCTTGCAAACTGCGGACCATTGTCATGGATGTTCCTTCGGGGCAGTCCAAAGCGATAGATGACGTGATGCTTGAGGAAGCTGATCACGTTTGAAGTCTTTACTTCTGCAAGCGGGATAGCTTTCGCCCATTTGGAGAAGTAATCTGTGATACCGAGTATAAAGCGATGTCCTCGGGAGGAAGGTGGAGTAATCGGACCGATGATATCCATTCCCCATGCTTCGAACGGCCAGGACGCTACTGTCGGATGTAGAAATTCAGATGGTCGGTGAATGAAGTCCACGTGGACTTGGCAGGCTTTATACTTTCTCGCATGGTCTATCGTATCTGCTACCATCGTGGGCCAGTAGTAGCCCATTCGGCGAAGACGGTCTTGCAATTTAGGGCCAGGCTGATGGGCCCCGCAGATACCGTCATGAGCTTCTCGTACGGCTTCTTTGGCTTCTACGTTTGACAGACACCGAAGCAATAATCCATCATAGGATCGGCGATACAGCATTTTCGTCTCTGTATCGTAGAAGAATCTGAGAGAACGCCGTCTGATGGAGGTGGCTTCCTTTGGGTTCTCGGGCAGGATATCGTAGACGACGAAGTCAATGAATGGTTGTAGTGCCCCGCTCTGCGAAGGCACTAGATAAACAGAAAGATCGGATTGCTGGCTCTGCAACAGAAGACGATTAATCTGGGTGAGTGGATGAAGTCTCATTTGCTGATTCACTTACGCCTTAAGAATCTGAATTTTTGATTGAATGCTTTTGTTAATAACAAGATGGTAAATCTTTGAGTATGCTTTAAGAGAATTCACATGTTGCCTTCCTAAGAAATGAATGTTGCCTTGATAAAAAGAACATTGCCATACTAATAACAAGATGGTAACCAGTATGTATGCTTGTAAGAGATTTCACATGTTGCCATGCTAAGAACAAGGAAAGAGAGAACCAGTATGCTAAAGAAAGAATTAATCTGCATGCTAATAAGAAGACTTGTTGCCTTGCTAGTACAAGAAACTAGATAATCTGCATGTATAAGAAGTAGAACTGCTCAACTGCTTGCTTGCAAATGTATGTCATCTGGGGGCTTCGGCTCTGTTATCTGTTATCTGGGGGCTACGGCTCTGTTATCTGTTATCTGTTATCTGGGGGCGACGGCTCCACTATCTGGGGGCGACGGCTCCACTATCTGGGGGCTTCGGCTCCACTATCTGGGGGCTTCGGCTCCACTATCTGGGGGTTTCGGCTCCACTATCTGTTATGGCTTCGGCTCTATTGTATGGGGGCTTCGGCTCTGTTATCTGAGGGCTTCGGCTCTGTTATCTGATGGACTAAATGAATAATTGCTAAAAGATCAAATGTGCCTCAAGAATTTAGATCACATAGATAAAAGTTGGTATTATCATGTTTATGCTAATCCTTGTCTTGTGCAGGGATGGACGGTCGGCTATGGTAAGAATCACTTAAAAGTGATACATATGTACTGCTTAAGTTTTTGACATGAATTGCTTGCAGAGATTTATCTATGCCATGAAATGTTATGTTCCACCAAAGAAAAGATATTGTATCATGCTTGTCCTGACCCTAACAGTTGCTCGAACAAAAGAAATGATATGCTCATGAAACATGTTGCGCACTGCACAAATGAATACTCATCGTGCTCGAATTGAATAGTCCCTTGTATGCTTGAGATGAAATAAAATGAAACAAATGTTGGCTTTTCAAAGATGTGTTTTCAAAAAGGTATATAAACTGACTCTGTATGCATGGAATGAATCTAGGTAAAACTAGCAAGATCACATCACAAGAAACGTTTTCTCACTAAATGAACAGTAATCGTTTCAGACAAATGTAGCTCTTTGTCCACAATTCACCAGTATGCTGATATACTGACCCATCATCAGTCTGCATGCAGGTGCACCATGCATCGAGAAGGATAGCCCGAAGCGATAGCCCGTGCCTCATCCTCAGGAGCCAGAAATCAGAAGAGATGCCAAGAGATGACATCTGTGCAAGAGTTTGGTTTTGTATATAAAAGGATGTAATGTATAGGAACGGGATCATTGTAATCTGTAAAGTTCTGAGAGAATGTAATATTGTATCAGAGAGAATCGAGAGCTTGTAATCTGTTCAAATGAAATCAATAAAGAGAAATGTTCTTGTTACCATTGTGTTCAATACTTGTATTCTGAAATATGTCCGCTGCTGCTTCAATTATCTGCGATACGTTCCGCTGCGTATTGTCAAACTTGTCTATCTTGTCTTGTTCCAGGTCTTGGCCTTGTGCAAGCGCAACATAGGCTTGCACGGCATCACGCCTTAGCGAGGACGAACGGTCCCAAAGAGCCGAAGCGAGGACGAAAGGGACTCTGCGGGATCGGGGCATGACAATGGTTGTCTCCAATCTGGGACATCGTCGATCGTCTGGGCGGAATAACTCGCCATAAATTGAACGTTGTTCTTGGGGCAGACCAGTCCGCGGCCTATCACATCTACCGATTGATGAGTATGATTTGGCACTGCTAGGGAAGCAGCCAGGTCTGCTAAGGTATCGACTTCGATATTTCAGAGTCTAGGAACATGCTCGATGAAGAACCCCTCGAACGATTGTCAATCGCTATTTGGTGATAGGGGATCATGTCTTCGTGGCAGACTTCGTATGAGCCCCAGATTTGATTGACGATTAACTGAGAATCGCCGTATGCTTCAAGATATTCTACCCCCAGCTCTCTTGCAAATTGGAGGCCAATGACCAGAGCGTTGTACTCGGCCACATTGTTAGAGCAGGGTTCTGTGAGAGAGTAAGCACGGTTGATCACCAATCCGGAAGGAGAAACCAGCACCACCCCGACTCCGACGACGATGTTGCCCTTGGGTCCAGTTCTCGAAGCACCATCGAAGAACATTCGCCATATATCATCGTGAGAGGTTGCATGCGAGTCGGCGACCTCATCTGGGATCTCTTCATATATTCTGGATGACTTCGAGCCCGGGTGGGCTGCCAAAAAGTCTGCCAGGGCTTGACCTTTGACAGCCTTTTGCGGGACGAAGATCATATGATAAGAGGACAACAATGTTGCCTATGTAGCGAGGCGAGAGCTGAGTGCCCCTGGTTTAGTCATGAGGACTCTGAGAGGGTTGACTCGTGAGATCACATGTATTGTTTGTCCAGTGACATAGTGCCGCATCTTCTGAATGGCGAACACCAGGGCGAGGCATTCCTTCTCCACAGCGGTGTTTCGGTGCTCTGGCCCAATCATCATTCGACTGAGGTAATATATGGCTTGTTCATGGCCTGTATCGTTGTTTTGTGCCAGCAGAGCCCCGAGGGAATGTTCAATTGCTCGTACGTAGAGCAGGAATGGTTTTCCAGCAACCGGGGCCACCAGGACTGGAGGGTTCGACAAATATTTTTTGATGCTGTCGAAGGCCCGCTGACATTCTTCGTCCCATATGAGTGAGACGCCTTTCTTCATGAGATGGATGAATGGTCGACATCGCCCGAAGAGGTTAGAAATGAACCTCCTGATGTAAGCTAGCCTCCCTTGAAGGCCTCTGAGTTCGCAGAGATTTTTCGGGGGACCCATCTCCATAGTTGCCTTTGTCTTCTCAGGGTCTACATGGATACCCTGGACGGTGATGATGAAGCCCAAGAACTTCTCGCTGGATACGCCCAGGAAAGATTTTGTGGGATTCATCTTTAGATTGTGCGCTCGCATCAGGTCGAATACCGTCCTCAGATCCTGCAGATGGTCTCCCTTACAGCGACTCTTAACGGCGATGTCATCAACATAGCACTCTACCGTCTTGCGTAAGTGGTCTCTGAAGATGATACTCATGGCTCTTTGATATGTGGCGTCGGATTCTTCAGACCGAAAGGCATGACTGTGTAACATTATGTGCCAATCGATGTTCGGAATGATGTATGCTTTTCGTCGTCAGGAGACATCTTGATTTGGTTGTACCCCGAGAAGCCATCCATAAATGACATACGTTCGAAGCCGCAGGTGTTGTCAATCATGATGTCTGTGATAAGGAGGGAGAATTCATCTTTGGGGCATGCCTCGTTCAGATTGTGGAAGTCGATGCAAATTCGAATCTTCTCATTCTTCTTGAGGACGGGTACTATGTTGGTGACCAAGTCAGGATGTTGCTCCTCACGAATGAAGCCGCTGGCTATCAGTTTGTTGACTTCGGCTTCGATCGCATCCATGATGCCCGGGCGAAAGCGTCGCTTTTGTTGCTTGACTGGCTTTGCATCCGGCCGAATGTTGAGTTTGTGAAGAGCAATATCGGGATTTATCCCCGGCATGTCTTTATAGCTCCAGACGAACACATCAATATATTCTTTGACAAGTTCCAGCAGCGATTCTCGCTCTTTGTCTGTTAGGCTTTTACTGACGAAGATCGGTTTTGGAGAAGATTCGCTGCCGAGATCCACTTGTATGACCTCATCTTCAGTAGGAGGTTCTCTCTGTTAGAACCACTTTTTCTATTGTGCATCCAACTGTTGGGCCCATAGCTCTAACTCGAGGATTTCAGGGATGTCTTCGTCTTCTTCATAAGCGTCGGCGAATGCCATATTGACTGACAAGACTTGTCTGAGTACATCTCCGATGCTGGTATCCGAATCAGAAGTTGGTGACCCGGTTGAATGTGAATGGCAGTCACATTCTTCATATGAACTCTCAGGGGTCGTCGTGGGTGTTATATACCCTAATCCACATCGAGTTTTGCTATAGTAGTCCCTTGGTTTGCCAGCCGGGACCGGTGGCTTCAAAGGTAATCGTCGTCCTGTACCGTAGTTCAAGCCTGGCGTCATCTCCAGATCATATCCCTGTTTTTGCATGAGATATTTGGATTGGGGGCTATAAAGATACAGAGGCAGTCTCCCGGCATCTGATTCAAGGTCGACTTCTTCTATGGTGAAGGGATGCGGATCGTCCTTCCGGCCGAAGATGATTGGATGGTCCCCTCCCTCGATTATGCGGTAAGCGTCTTCCACTGGAGTAAGCTGGATTGCGGTGTACACATTTGTCACCTGTGTGTGTAGGTGAGTACCTATACCGTGTTCCATAGCATACATTGTACAAAGCTTATTAAGCTCGAGGTAGTTCAAAGATAGCCCTTTATTGATGAAGTAAGGTATCTTTTCTAGCGGGATTACATCATCTGTGGAGGGAACATCAGTGTAGGCTGCCACATACTTGGCTAGCTCCGGTTCCTCTTTGGCTACCACCTGTATAAATGAAGACTGAGAGGACGACCTGGACAGCTTGATCGTCAAGGGTTCATCTGGTGGAGCAGAGCGTGGAGTTGTCGGCAGACTAGCGACCCCCAGTCTGGTGCTCGATGCTGGGTGGGGAGTGGTTGGTTCGCTAGAAGTTTCAGGCCTTGCATCGGGGTGACGACCCTTCTTGGGAAGGCGTATCGTCATTGGCTTGTCGGAGGGATTGAGCTTCTCCGTTTGCGGCTGGCCGACTCTCGGCAGCCTGATTGTCAGTGGCTCCGTTGTGGGTCTTGGCACTTGGCCAGACCTTGGCAGCCGGATTATCATCTGCTCTTCTTGTGCCGAGAGGCTGATTGTGTCCTTACACAGAGTGGCTGTAAGGGGTGCGGACTTGCCAGGTTTGCGAGCTTGGAGGTGGATCGTCAGAGGTTCTTCTGATCCTGTGGCCGTCTCGGTATGGGCTTGCCCATCTCCTTCACCAAGGTGCCTCTTCGACTTTTCGTACAGGCAGGAGTCTAAGTAGTAGGATTCGACCCCTTTGAAGGGATCGATATCAGTAAATTCTGTCCTCACGAAGCCGTGTTTATCGACATACTTAAAGCATTGGTACAGCGTGGAAGGCACGATCATATAATCGTGTATCCAAGGGCGCCCCAAGAGGATGTTGTAAGAAGTATCTGCATCTATGATGTAACAGGTGACCTCTGATTGGAGATCGCCAATCTGACACTTCAGACGAATCTTCCCAATTTGGTAGGTCCTGCCCGAATTGAATCCGCTGATGGCGGTACTTGTAGGCGTCAGGCGATGCATTGGGATGCGGAGATGATGTAACAGACCCTTCGGGATAATGCTTATGGAAGAGCCAGGATCAATGTGCATTCGATCCACCTTTACGTCGCCGATGTATCCAGTGTAGTATAGAGGGCGATCGTGCAGGTTGGTTTTGATGAGCATGTCCTGCGAAGTGAAGACAATGTTGGGATTGCTCCCGTACAAGCACTGTCTTGGAGATCTGCAGACGGGTTCTCTCCCGTGAGGTTGACCTGAGCCAGGTACGCGTCGACATTTTGGAGTGCATCGCTCAAAGCCACACGAACATCCTTTGAGAGTCTCAGAAGCTCGTATAATGACAACTTGGCCGGTGTATTGGTCAATTGTGCTAAGATGTCGAAGTTGTAGGGCTTCTCCAGCCCATGCGGTGCCTCTTTTCGGAGGGATTTGTCAAAGCGAGTCTCCTTCGGCCTAGGCTTGTCGGTCGTCGGAGGCTGAGCCGGTCCCAGAGCATCGATTGTAGCGGGCTGATGATCTTCAGCCGAGTTGTCAGCCCCGGGTTGGGATTGTGCCCCAGATCGAGTGACGACGGCTGTAGCTTCTTCGATATCTGCCGAGATTGTGCGGCAGGACCTGACTTTTCCACTCTTCTTCTTGGAAGTGGAAGATGGTGTGGGCTGAGTCACTTCTGATATCAAGTCTGGATGGACCCACTTGACCTCCCTTCGTGATGTGGTGAGGGGCACTAGACCAGCAGCCTAATCTCGGGGAGGTAGAAGATTAGCAATCTCTATTGTCGCCAGAGGGATGGGGACCACACCGTCTTGAGTTTCCGTTGGAAGGAAGCTGCCAAATTGTACTGACACCATATTGGCTGCCACTGTTACCTTCTCGAAATCGATGGCCAGTGCGTTCGAATCGATAAGATTTTGGATGTACCGTTTTAGTTGGTAGCAGTCGTGTGTGGCATGGTGGACGTAGCGGTGGTAATGGCAGTACTTTGGGTTCTCCATGTCTGCCGGCCGAGGTTCCCGTCTTGGTGGAGGAAGCTGAATTCTGTCTCCTTGTATGAGCATATCCAAGATAGGCTTGACGTGACCGTCTTCGAAGGAGTAAGTAATTTGCGGCCATTGTTTGTCTGCCGGCTTTAGCTCAGGTTTTTGTGTTGTGTTGGCCACCATAGCCTGCTTACCCCTACTGTCCCGATTGTTGGAGGGGCTACCCCCATTATCGTTGTTGGTGTTAGGACGCTTGTCCTTGTTCTCTCCGTCCGAGATGTGCAATCCCAATTGGCGAGCCCTCTTCAATCGTTCTTCGGCGCTTGTGGCACTGATGATGAACGTCTTCCAGTCCTTGAATTGACTTTCGCCTATCCAGAGACTGATTGTTGGGAGCAATCTCTTTTGGCAAATTTCAATCAGGGAGGAATTCGGATTTCCAGACGGCAGCTTCATTACGGTTTGGCAAAACCGCTCAATATAATTCCTTGTCAGCTCTTTCTCTCCTTGGACGACGTTCATGAGGGTGGAAATTGTGATGTCCTGCCCTACTTCGTAGAATCTCTTCAAGAACATGCGCTTGAAGCTGGCGAAGGAGTGGATGCAGTTGTCTGGCAGGTTGCGATACTAGTCGAAGGCGACTCCTTCCAATGCCCCAATGAATAACCGTGTGAGGATGGCATCGTCATGGGGTAGATGGTCGGTGGTGACCTCAAAGTAAGTGATGTACCGACTTGCGGAGGTCTTGCCATCAGAAGGATTGATATTGAACGGCTTATATCTTGGTGGGAATGGAACATCCCTCCAGGCAGCAGGGTATGGTTGCCGTATTCTGAGGTCTTGAGAGTTTTTTCGAGCGTAAAACATGGCTCAGAGCTCCTGGACCTCTCTTCTCGCTTCTCGGGCCTCATCCACAGCGGTAGGGGTCGTTACTTCAGGAGGATTGTTGCCTGGATTCAGTGCCGCTGAATTCGAGTCTGCATTGACCGCGGGACCCGCGCTTGTTTGCCCAGGAGTCCCTCCTTGCAGAGCTGGAAGGGCCGCTTTGATCTCGTCTACAGACTTGACCAAGGCAAGCAGTATGGCCTCCAGAGTGTCGATGCGTTAGCGATCACTGGAGCCCCCTTGGCTGCTGTCTGTCATGAACACCGTCTTTATATGAGGAGAGATGGACGGAACGGTAGAGGAAGCGCCCTCCGAATCATACCCCTGTAGTGAGAAGTCATCGGGATATGTGGGAATGTTCTCATCTGGTTCGGACTCAGAAGGAACATTACCCCCAGTCTCCGAGTTTGCCTCGTCTTGGGAGTTGTGGACATCGTCGGGGACGTCGGGGTTTGCTGTATCTGATGGGAGAGTTGTTTCCCCCGGCTCGTCTTCTTGAAACATCGGATTGTCGTGGAGGTTCAGAGGAGTGCTACCCCCAGTCCCAGCAACCCCCAGTGGGGTGGACGATGAATCTCCCACTGTAGCAAATTTCGTCTTAGAACGGGTGCCTTGGAAAACTCTGGTGGTGGACACCCGCTTAGACGACAGTCTTTTGGTCAAAGTGGTTAAAATCTTCGGGCTGGGAACATTTGTCTTCTTCCCTCTCCCATCGGCGGGGACTTTCTGAGCAGAGTTGCAGGAGACGACGAAAAGTGCCTCGTCTTCTGAAGACGGTTGTTGCAGTCTTTGAAAGACGGACTGCCGGTCTTCTCGCACTGTCGTGTTATTATAGCAGCAGTTGACGATGACTTGGGTGCAGTGACGTCCGTGGGAGGACTCTTTGTACCCCGATGCATCTTCTCTTTCCTTGCGTTTGTGGAGGATGGCCTCACGCAAGTCAGATGGGTCTGGATCGACCATGTTTGCTCCCTAGATTTTGGGAGACTTTTGCGAACCTCTCTGTCCGTTTGCCGCCGGGGCTGGACTCGAGTGGTTCTGTACAACTTTCCATCTGAGGCCCGCATAACAGTATGTGGGACGCTCGGAGGGTCAGAGACCGGATCAGCGGACCGAACTTGCCAAGCTCGCGCTGCCTTAGACTTCTTCACTCTAGTGCGTAAGGGCACATAGTAGGAAGAGTCTAGGTGATGCTGGAGAGAGTCAGACATATCTTCTTGGGAGCACAAGAGATCAGGACCATAGGAGAGGCGGTCGAAGATAGAGCCACGTGGAGTAGGTATCATGCGGCTGTCATCAGTAATCTTCATACGGCTGGCAGTCGTAGCCGCATAGGCTTTCTTCCTGCGGCTGGGAGTCTCAGCCGCATGAGTTTTCTTTATGCGACTGGATGATCTGGCCGTATAGACCTTCTTCATGCGGCTGGCAGATTCACCCGCATGAGCCTCCTGCATGTGGTTGGCAGATTTGGCCACATGAGTGTTCGGCTTCTTCTTGGGGCGCATAGAGTCATACTTTATCCCTACAAGTCCAGCATCGTAGTGCTTTCCTCTGCCGGACTTGGGGACAGCAGAGTCCTCTACGGCTCGAAGTGGAGCCGTATGAGAATCGCCTTCGCCGTTTTGGGTAGCAGAGAGTACTCCGTCCAGAGCTTGGGGAGGAGCAAATAATCTTGGTCTCCACTCGCAGTGAGCCTTCTTTGTGCGGGTTCGCTTCTGGACCGGGCCAGCACTTCCTTCAGAGAGCATTTCTTCGAACGCCTGTTGGTCGAAGCGGACGACCATCTTCTGTTGCGTGGAGCCAAGTTTGGCTGCATCCGATTGCGTCACCAACTCCTCAGCCGTAGAGAAGTTTGTCCCCAGCAGAGTTACCATCGTGTTTGCCATGAAATATAAAAGAACAGAACAATTATCGGAGGACTGGACTTTTACTTCACAATACAAACTCGCTTGTACAAAGAAAGCCTAGGGACGAAAACCTAGGTACAGCAATCTAAGTACAATTGTTTATTTTAGATTCTGGAAGGTGATGGTAGAGGCTCGGGAAAGCGACGGCAGCTCTGCCTTACTCCTTGGACGATCGGGTGCAGCCTTGGCTCTGTAGAAGAACTGCTGGACGTTGATGAAGAAATGCTCTCTCTTCAGGCTCTCTGGCTCTCTCTGTATATCTCTCTCTGTCTCTGTGTATGTCTCTATGTCTGTCTGTCTCTGTATATCTCTTTGTATCTGTATGTCTCTTCGCAAGGGAATGGCACCCTGCTATTTGTAAGAGTGGGGGGCTTCATTAGGGTTTACAATGATTGCCCATTCTTGAAAGTCGGCAGCTAAGGATCACTGGATCTGGACCGTTCATCGAGATTTGAGCAATAAATGTGATTGCATCAAATCTTTTGTGGGTAATTAATGCTGATTGACATAAATCCTCCTGATTTGTCATGCCAACCTCGGATTCCTTGACACGTGTCTTCAATTGGCTTATTTGCAAATGATCTGATTTGATCCCAATATTTCATTAGGATTTATTGAGGGATTTTGATCAATCTGATGCCATGTGCCCTGCTATCATGCCACGTGTCATAACAGAAGAAATCTGAGCCGCAGGAAAGTTGCTCCTTATTGGGCCGCATAAGGCTGGCCACGTGTCAAGGCTGCCTAAGAGTGGCCCCTCCTGAACATTTGGACCGCATGGTAATGATTTGAGCCGCATGAGTGTGGATGACCGCATGAGTGAACCGCATGGAGATAGTCCTCGTGAGCCGCATGGGGATGGTCTTCGTGAGCCGCATGGAGCTAGTCTTCGTGAGCCGCATGGGGATGGTCTTCGTGAGCCGCATGGAGCTAGTCTTCGTGAGCCGCATGGGGCTGGTCTTCGTGGGCCGCATGGAGCTAGTCTTCGTGAGCCGCATGGGGCTAGTCTTCGTGAGCCGCATGGGGGAGCCTCCGCTTAGGCCGCATACGACTGTCCATGTGTCAAGGCCGCATGACAGTTTCTGACTCTCGGAGGATCGTGTCAGAGATTTTCTTCGCTTCCCAAGGAGTCCGTCATTATGAGGGAGTCATAATAATATCTTCGTGTCAGAACTGTCACCTTGTCAAAGCTGTCAGCCGTCATTTAATGCAGTAAAGGACAAACGAGAGAGCTGTTTGTAGGCCACGTGGCTCCTCTTTGAGCCGCATAGGACTTGTTTGAGCCGCATAGACTCTCTGAGCCGCATGGGGCTCTCTGGCCGCATGAATCTTTCTTTATTCTTTTCCATGCTTCTACAATATATATATTTTTTTCTACAATATATATATATATATATATATATATATATATATATATATATATATATATATATATATTGGTGAATATTATAGATATATTTTATGAAAATAACAATGACAATACTAATGTTAGTAAAACAATAATAATTCTAATAATAATATTAACAACTATTTCTAGATGTAATGTACTATATATACAACTATAGATATACAAAAACCTGAGTACTATTCTCTACATTATAGTCAAATTGATAGTAATAGCAAATGATAAAGTAATAATAATAATGATATAATAATAATAACATGTATAAGAAGAAAAGTAGAAGTAATTCACACAGAGCTTATAAAGCTCTGTTCACTTTGCGAAATAGAGAGAGAGAGAGAGGAAAGAGAGTGAACCAGAACATCTCTTCTCCATTGAGAAGAGACCCACGAAGAGGAAGAAGGAGAAGAAAGGAGCGGGGGAAGAGAAGAAGGGGTCCGGGTCTTACCAGCGGGAAGGTTCACTGGTGGGTGGCCGCCGACGTCGCAACCGACGATGGCGGAGCTGTTCGAGGGAGGCGGAGATAGCGCGCACATCGGGACCGGATATGGGGCAGCATGCGACCTGCGGCTGCGACAGTGCGCTCGGGCGCGGCGGAGGCGGAGGCCTCTGGTGATCGGTAGAGGCACCACGCGCGGCTTCGGGCGTTGCCAGGCGGAAGAATCGGGTCGACCACGCGGTGATCGACCCGACGCATAGGCGGTCAACCGGAGGAGGGTTGCTCGGTGCGGCGACCGCATGCACGGCACCTGACGTCGGATCAGGAGGTAGGTGGGTGTTGACTTGTGGTGTGTTTGTTAATGGTTGTGATGGCAGTTGTACCCGGTGGTGACCGGTTCGGTGGGGGTACTAGCGGTGGTTTGTGGCAGTGGTGAGGTATGGCAATGGTGATGAGGTGGTGGTGGCAATTTGTGGAGATGCTGAGCGGTGGTGGTGTCGACCAGAGTTGGTCGGGGGATGTTGGTGAGACAGGAGTCGGGGACGTGTCTGGCTGAGATGGCGAGTTGTTTGGGGGTGTGCTGTTCTGGCCGAAGGGAAGGAGGACAGGGAGATGGTGGCAGTAGTGGCGAAGGTCGGTAGGCTGTGGTGGGTTGCCGCGGTCACGTAAAGTGGTGGTGGTGCCGGGGTGCTGATGGGGGTGGTACGTGTAGTCAGAAGGAATGGCAGGGGAGGAGATGGAGGTGAGGCTCTATTGGTGGTGTTCGGGATTGTCGGACACGGAGAATTAATGTACTTGTACTAGAAAATATAGTGGATGAGAAGGGGGACACGGGCATGATGCACAAATTTAGGTTGTTGTGGTGAATTTGGTTAAGAAAATTCATGGAAAAGAGCAAGAGGCCTCTCTTTATATAAGAGGTGGTGCTCCTAGTTGGAAATGGATTAGGATAGTTTAAATCCGATTAGATAATCCTATCATCTGATTTAAATTGATCAAAATCATTTTAATCAAATCAAATTCCAAATCAAATTTAGATAATTCATATTCTTAATTTAAAACTATTTTTATAAATCAATTTCAAATAGTCATGTCTTTATTTAAATTACCATAAATAATTTAGCATTAAATCAACAATTTCAAATTATCTTTAAATAATAAATAAAAATAATTTCAAAAATTATAATAAATATTTAAATTTTGCAATACCTTTTTCATATGAATAAAATTATTCCAATAAGTTTTTGAGAACTAATTTATACATGAAATTAAATTTCAGGTACCTCACAAATAGAATATTTACATAAAACGAAAATTTTCTAAATTACCAATAAAATAAAATAGCCTTCTATAATAAATAAAAAGTAACATTTTGGAATCTTGTCGCAAAGCATTTATAAATGTTAAGTAGATGAAAATATTTATCTTATACTATTGAAAAAAGAAGTATACTTATTCTCTATATGGCGAGAATCTTATAGTAAAACTTTTGTACCAAGAAAATATAATATACTTCGCATATACGTACTCGCACGCGACGTACAAGTATGAAAAACAAAAATCAATACCATTTTTTTTAAATCGTAGTAAAAATAAGGGGCTTTACACTACACTTTACTGACACTAGCCTAGGACACTGCACTCACACACTCACTCCTTTCTAGTATACGCTATCTCATACCCTCTCTATAATAGGTAACAACTGATACACAAAATCTGGACTCAAGACTAACACTAAATCCATATATATACAAGTACACATGAGGCAGATGCATACAATACGAAGGACAGAAGATGAATAGGCAACAGTGGACAGGAAAAAAATTAGGAGGGAGTTACAAGACTGATACATTAAGTGAATGTCTTACCCAATGCAGTATATTTTAATTTGTAAAGGAGACTGACATGTGAGTGAAACAAGGAGTATCTCTGATACCTATAGTTCAATGGTCGACTGATGGGATAAACTAACTAAGGAAAGTCTAGGCAAGAGAGGGACTAATATAATGCAATATACAGGATATTGCAAGTATCAGGACAGAACAAGAAATGGGCAACAGGTGAACATGATACTCAACTCAGTGAACAATTATCAAATGGGGGTCATGGGCCAATCTTCCCAAGGGTGTATATCAATATCCAATGGAAGATGGGCAGCCTAAAGTAAGTTCATGGTCTGAGCTTAAGGGCAGATCATTACATGTACTGGCGTCAAGTTCCTACTTACTTACTGATACCATCTAATACCAACTAACATGGAATGAACCTATTTGTAAGGTCTAAGCAAGAGGATGAACAACCGTAGGTAATGTAGGGGTTATAGGACTGCTCAGTTAATTAGGACAGAACAAAAGTGAAGAGTGATACCCAGGTAGGCTACAAGGTGAAACATACATGCATATCTTCAATGATACAAACATGTGTATAATTAAGCACTCTACCTAACATGTAGATTAACATCCTAATGAAAAGAAAAAACATCATGGGGACTCAATAAAGGGGGTCTGAACTATAATGAAGTAGAGGTGAACAATGGGCAAGGAATTAGGCAGGGTACAGCAAAAGGGGTGACAGAACTCAAGTAGATGTACTGACACATTATAATTGAACTGCACTTAGATCACAGTGGATAGGACAAGGTATACCTGAACATAGCAGTGGTCACCAATTAAACATTTAATCAGGATATTAAGAATACATGGGATTAATTTAACATGTATGTAATGAGTAATGAGGTATGGGTCTGAACCAATGGGCTCAACTAGTAGTACACATGAACTGGGCAGATCAAAAGTGTGGACTGCATACACAATGCAACCAGTAGGCAGATACACTTCCCTATCTATACAGAAGCAAGGTTGAGTAATACCAATGCAGGGAACAATGGATGCAGGGATTTTGAGTGTTAGATAGACAACAATCCATATCCCCAAATACAGGACAGACATACAAAAGACTGCATCAAAAGACAGAACAAAACATAGCCTAAAATGTCATCACTTATACCCGAGCCCCTCTCATGCTTATTTTTTCCCCTATGACTGTCCTTACTTCCTACCATAGTATTCCTTGGACACTCAATCAATTCATAAACACACACAACACCCAAGTCAGTTCACACATACCCACCTAGGCATCTAAGGAGACACACACACACACACACACAGTCCACATGACTGAATTAAGGTACTGAACCAAGCAATGTAGACTGAACATGGTGAGTGGTTCTGCACTTGAGGCAGGACAGAACAATAAGGTCTGCACACAGTGTTCAGAACAATACAACTAGATGAGACACTTAGCTACCAACCCCCCACCTTTAATTTACCCATCCAACCAAACTATTATCATAAGGAAACACCCTATTTGAAAACTGCACAGGTCATTTGGATAAAACAGTGAGTAAACACTATGCTCTCAAATCCCCAAGTCTAAAACGGTCGACCAAAACAAACCCAAATCACAAGAGAACAACCCACATCCTATCTCAGCACAATATCAATATGAAAACCTAATTAAAACTGAATTTATAGTAATAAAAGCCCTAAGAGTCATTTCATCAAACACTTGGTGTGCGTATCCGATATCCTCATGATACGCACTCAAAATGAATCCAAACTTGACCCAAAGCATGCCTACATGCTCTACAACACTAGCATGACCTAATCTATCAATTTTACAAACCCTAGATTCCTAATTTTGAATTTTCTCAAATTTGTAAAAAAATGCAATGGAAAGAACCCTCAAATAGGAAGAAGAAAGCCTCAACTCCTCTATAATGGCACCCTGATGCAAATGAGATCCTAAATGAATGTAGTTATTCTAATGAAATAGAATGGAAGGGTTTAAAGAGCTCATACCAAAAGGGAGATAGATTTCCAATGTAAAATCCCTAGATCTAGAATCCCGCCAAGCTTCAAGGCTCCAAATCTTTCCAAATCCTTCCTAGCTAGCCAATAGAGCCTTCTCCTCTCCAAGGGGAAGAAAATGAAACAAATTTGGGTCAATTTGGGTGTAGGAGCAATTTGGGGGAAAAGCTCATAGATTAGGGCTTGAAATAAAAATGGAAAGAGAAAGAAGATGAAGTAGGATTTTGTAAACAATGTGGGCTGCCATATGATGTTAGGGTTAGGGTTTTGGGCAAGGGAAAAGGTCCACTACACCCCTCTCTTTAGTCATGACAAGTTAGGGATTAAACCTCTCTTCCTAATTAGGTGTTTAGTCAAACCTTCTAGCTAATTCTCCTAATCTAGCTAGAGACTAACTAAAGTTCAATTAGGCTAGTCCAAATCATCTAGTTGGATGGTCATGACAAGTTAGTTTAGGTCCTCTAGGATCACTAACCACTATTCTAGTCAAAGGCTAACCATTAGTCATTTTTAAGAATAACATATATACACTATTTAATTATTTAAATAATTAACTAAAATATAAAGTTTTAATTTTGAAAATTAATTACCACTCAAGATATAATATAAGATCATACTAGTAACAGTAATTAGGGGAAAATATCATAAATACCCCTGTTCCAAGAAAGTGGTGATTACAAGAAAAGATTTTAACCGCATGTGGTGATGATACGAAATTGAACAAAGATTGGTAAGAGAATGACTAGGAACAGGGAGAACACATCATTTTTGAATTAAAGGAAACTCTTAGAGATTTTTGTGAGGATTCTAAATTTTATAAGGATAATGTTTGAAGGTATTAGTTGAAGAAAATGTGATGGTTGATTTTATAATGGAGAATAAGTTTCTGTATAGCATAGTGGTATTAGATTTGGGTAATACGAGGAGTGTGATTTGAACAAGTTCAAGGATTTCATAAGCTTTGATTTAGAGATTTCGGATCCAATTTAGGACAGGGTAGAGGAATTTGGATTTAAAGATGATTAAGTAGATAGTGTTGAGTTCTAACAAAGGGTATGCTTCATGAGTAGTGTCTTTAGGATTAAGGTCAAGCATATGGTATTTTTGAAAGGGTTTAATCTTTATGACTGAAGATTATGATTCTTGGTAGTAGTCATATAGGAGGTTGGTTTTCAAAATTGAAGGTCATGATTGGGTAGTGGTATGCCGAGGCTTGTGAGATAAAGGTATCATTGGAAAATGACGATCGAATAATTTTGGTAGTAGACGAAGCAGAGTGAGATGATTACCTTGACTCCCCTATGAAATCTTGCCTTTTGATTTTTCCTATCATAGTAAAAAGAATTTGATTTTTTCCCTATCCTTGAATCATCCTTTAAGTTTCAATATCGCTAAATTCTAATTTCCTTTGATCGCGACCAATATGAATTTGGTCATCTCCTTTATCGTACCAATATTCTTAATCCTTGATCGTACTTGATTGATTTAAATTCAATCGTGACCTGGATCTCTATCAATATGTTGCTCGTGCTTGGACTACGATTATATTCTTCATCATGACTAAATACTGTTTGATCAAGGTTAGACTAACCTTATCTATGATTGTGTCGAAATTTCGATTATGATAATTGTTGGATTTTAACACTCGTACCTAAACTCTTTTCTAACCATGATTTGATTTCCTGATTATATCTGAAATTCTTATATTTAGTCGTGCCTAGATGACCAACAGGATTAGACGACTTTGAATCCCATGATCATGATTTGATCATAATTTTAACGATCATGACTATACATATTAATGTTGCATCTGAATCGTGCCTAGAATTTTGGACCTTTACCGTAATTATCCGATTTAATTATGAACCATGTGATGTCATAAATTGAGTTTGATCATGACGGAATAAATATTCCCATCATGCCTAAATGTTGATTCTCTAGTCACCCATGCTCAGATTTCATTCCTAATCATGACTAGGTTTTAAAATTTTGTCGCTCTATCTTAATTGTGCCTAAGTGATTTTAGTCATTCCAAAATTTTAAGCCTTGATTTTGCTCGCGATCAAGTGGTTTTGATAATTAGTACCACTACAACAAAAATACCTTTTAATGAAGGCTAAAAAGCGTCATTAATTGCAAACCATGACGCTTTTTTTCTCAGTCCAAGCGTTATGAAATCGGGTGTTATAAATATTTTTAAAAGCGTTATAGATAATTCATCCAAAACCGTCATTAATAGGTTGAATTTCTGCTACGTTTTATTTTCAAAGCGTTATGGATAGTTATGAAAAACCGCTGTATGTGGTCGTTGTATCACATTTATAACGCTCTATACTGCATGACATTCCAAACGCTGCTCAATTCAATTCGAAAACAACCACTTTGAACCATATTCACAACAAAGCATTGAAATATAATATAAAGTACCATTCTTCATTTCATTGTCTCAAAATAGAGTATTTTAGCTACCATTCTACATTTCTCCATTTCATTATATACATCTTCTCAAAATATATAGAGTATCCAATATAGAGTACACTTTAGCTACATCAAAACTGTCGACAACAAAAATCTCACAGATACTGTAGCGAAGAAGCACACTTATAACGCTTCAACTTGGTCACATGAAGACTGTCCATAGCACATGTACGTATAACAAAACCCTGAAAAAGAAAACAAAACCCTCACTTTTAGAGTCTGTCAATTTTAGAGTATGTGATTTATATCGAAAAACCGAGAGTATCAGAGTACTCTAATAAAAATCGAAACCGACAAATAAAGTAAAACATCTAGGCATGGCATAGTGGACGTAGTCCCAAAATCAACGATGCAGGCATGCTAATGGAGATGTCATTCCCGAAATAGAAATACTCCCAACTTATATATACCCGCATGTGATTTATATCGAAAAGCTTCCAACAAAAACACCCACAGTACTAAGTTAAACCCATCATGCATAATAGATACCCAACCAACAATTTTAATCCAAATAGCAAAACATCTCCTACAGCAAAGAAATCTTTCCCAACCCAACATGTATAATAGGGAAAACCGAAACCAACAACCCACAACAAGTATAGGAAGGAGAACCCAAGCAACAATTTATACAAGAAACCCAAACCAACAATGCATGCATCACAAATAATTCCAACAGTAGCTAGGTAACCTGAAACCGAAAATGATCCAACAGCAAGTAAAGAACCGAACATGATCTAAAGATCATTCCCGCTTCACAAACAAAGACAATCGTAGGATCGTCAAGCCAAAATCGAACCCAACACGTATCAGTCGATCGAAACACTTTTTATGTAGGGATCGGGATCCAACAACATCATCGACAAACAAAATAAACCCAAAAACTAAAATCAATCAAGAGTTTAGAATTTATATCCCAGAATTTGGTGTCGAAATCCGAAAGGAGCATTCGGACTCGGCTCGCAGGCACGCACAGCGCCTTGTCGGGTCGCGGCTGCAACTGTGGAGAGGCTACATCATCAACACGAAGGTATCCTCACATCCGTGTCCAGTATCGACTCGTACAAACACGAGCGTATCTGTACCCAGAATGAACAACCCAACAGTACCAACATATAAACTACGACCAACGACAAAAAACGAAATAAGATATATAAGATATCTCAGATAAGGATCAATCATCATCTGCTGTACTAGCGTGCCATAACATGTATAGGACACGTCCCGACACGGAGCCAGTGTATCCGATACGATCTGCAACGCTTTGGTTCATTTGGTCGAACGACCATCACCAAGAGTATCAGAGTACTCTAATAAAAATCGAAACTGACAAATAAAGTAAAACATCCAGGCATGGCATAGTGGACGAAGTCCCAAAATCAACGACGCATGCATGCTAATGGAGATATCAATCGCGAAATAGAAATACTCCCAACTAATATATATCCGCATGTGATTTATATCGAAAAGCTCCCAACAAAAACACCCACAGTACCAAGTTAAACCCATCATGCATAATAGATACCCAACCAACAATTTTAATCCAAATAGCAAAACATCTCCTACAGCAAAGAAATCTTTCCCAACCCAACATGTATAATAAGGAAAACCTAAACCAACATCCCACAGCAAGTATAGGAAGGAGAACCCAAGCAACAATTTATACAAGAAACCCAAACCAATAATACATGCATCACAAATAATTCCAACAACAGCTAGGTAACCCGAAACCGAAAATGATCCAACAGCAAGTAAAGAACCGAACATGATCTAAAGATCATTCGCGCTTCACAAACAAAGACAATCGTAGGATCGTCAAGCCAAAATCGATTCCAACACGTATCAGTCGATCGAAACCCTTTTTATGTAGGGATCGAGATCCAACAACATCATCGACAAACAAAATAAATCCAGAAACTGAAATCAATCAAGAGTTTAGAATTTATATCCCAAAATTTAGTGTCAGAATCCGAAGGGAGGCTTCGGACTCGGCTCGCAGGCACGCACAGCACCTCGTCGGGTCGCGGCTGCAACTGTGGAGAGGCTACATCTTCGACACGAAGGTATCCTCACATCCGTGTCCAGTATCAACTCGTACAAACACGAGTGTATCTGCACCCAGAATGAACAACCCAACAGTACCAACATACAGACTACGACCAACGACAAGAAAGGAAATGAGATATATAAGATGTCTCAGATAAGGATCAATCATCATCTGCTGTACTAGCGTGCCATAACACGTATAGAATACGTCCTGACACGGAACCGGTGTATCTGATACGATTTGCAACGCTTTGGTTCATTTGGTCGAACGACCATCACCAAGAGTATCAGAGTACTCTAATAAAAACCGAAACCGACAAATAAAGTAAAACATCCAGGCATGGCATCGTGGACGTAGTCCCAAAATCAACGACGCATGCATGCTAATGGAGATGTCAATCCCGAAATAGAAATATTCCCAACTAATATATACCCGCATGTGATTTATATCAAAAAGCTCCCAACAAAAACATCCACAGTACCAAGTTAAACCCATCATGCATAATAGATACCCAACCAACAATTTTAATCCAAATAGCAAAACATCTCCTACAGCAAAGAAATCTTTCCCAACCCAACATGTATAATAAGGAAAACCTAAACCAATATCCCACAGCAAGTATAGGAAGGAGAACCCAAGCAACAATTTATACAAGAAATCCAAACCAACAATACATGCATCACAAATAATTCCAACAACAGCTAGGTAACCCGAAACCGAAAATGATCCAACAGCAAGTAAAGAACCGAACATGATCTAAAGATCATTCGTGCTTCACAAACAAAGACAATCGTAGGATCGTCAAGCCAAAATCAAACCCAACACGTATCAGTCGATCGAAACCCTTTTTATGTAGGGATCGAGATCCAACAACATCATCGACAAACAAAATAAACCCAAAAATTGAAATCAATCAAGAGTTTAGAATTTATACCCCAGACTTTAGTGTCAGAATTCGAAGGGAAGCTTCGGACTCGGCTCGCAGGCACGCACAACACCTCGCCGGGTCGCGGCTGTGACTGTGGAGAGGCTTCGGACTCGGTTCCCCAAATGCAATTATACTCCCTTGAACAAGAACAAACAGAAAAAAAATCAAAAAACACAAGCATTTGGTACTTATAATTATTTCATCGAACATGAAGCTCACATAGAACAATTCCCAACAAAATCTTTTTAGGGAAAAAATCCAAATCAAAATCACTCACTTAATCAAGAGAAGTCAACGATGATGCAGCCCTTTTCGGATCATCGTCGACGTGGACGGAGACGTCGGGAAACCCTAAAAGAACCCTAATTTTGGAAAGATAGATGCATGTATGGTTGTCAAAAATTAGAAGATTTTATTAAAATCATGTCGAGGCAGAATTTAGGGCATAAAATAAGCAATGATCGAGATTTTAGGACAAACCGGTGGTGAAGGCTACGCCAGTGATAACCTTCCCTCTGCGATGGAGTCTGTAACCGAGGGAGGCGAAGAACGGGCTGAGAGAAGTTGGGGAGCTGGGAGCGGGCTGAGGGGAGTTGGGGAGCGGGGAGTGGGCTGAGGGGAGTTGGGGAGCGGGAGGATAAGGAGAAGGAGAAAGAGAGAGGGTTTAGAATTTTTCTTAAGTGCGGGAGAATTGCGGGGGAGTCGAGGTTTCGACTTAAATTTTTGTACTTTTTTTATAACGCTCGTATCACTGGAGCACTATCAATAACATTTTTAATGTAAACCGTCATAGATTCTAGTCTTGCTGAACTTTGATGACGCTTCCACATCAGCCGTCATGAATAGGTCTTTTTGTTGTCGTGAGTCACTGATCATGACAAACTTTTGATTACTCCTAACGATACCCAATTGCGTTGTTTTCGTATTTGAACACGCCTATATAACCTTGAATCAAACCTTATCGAGCCTAGATCATATTGATCATTCAATGCTTAGACCTGATTTTAACCTTATCGTAACTGAACGATTTTGAATTTTCTAGTCGCGACTTCATGCTTAAATAGCTTAAATCTATTGCTAAATTTGTCTAAAACTTTGATCCTCGGTCATGACTATATGATTAAATAATTGTGCCAGAATTTAGACTTTGATTATGTTTGAACAATTTTCGATTCCTGCCGAAAATTCGATTCTGTAGATACTCGTGCTTAGGTTCTATTCCTAAAACATGCCCAAGTTTTGGTTTTCGTAGTCGTTTCTTAGATCGTGCCAAGTGAATTCTAAATTTTCAATCATGACCGAGCTCAGATCGTATTTCATGACTTATTTAATCATGCTTATTGGATTTTCGATAGTGTATATAAAACCTTAACTTTAAACTTGATCGTGCCAAAATTGTATCCTTGGTCATAACTAAGTTTTCATCTAAATCGTGCCTGTACGAACTAAGCCTGATTTTCATCGAACCTAAACTCTACTGACTGTTCGGCACTTGAATCTCGAATTCTCTCTTCGATTCTGCAAGCCATGACTATGCCTAAAATGATTTATATTAATTTCTAAATCGTGCCTAAACAATATCGTTCATATTATGATTTTATCGTGCCAAATCACTAAGTCGTGCCTAAGTCAATTTGAATTTGATTACCATAAACTCGTCCAGTCATCGTTCTTTGGTCGTGCCTAAGTTATCGACTAAACTCTTAATCGTGTTTTGATCCTCCTGCCAACATTAAATTTCGAGGACGAAAGTTCTTTAAGGAGGGTAGATTTGTAACCTCCGTTAATCGGTTTTTTCTGAAAGTTTTCGAATCGTTGAATTTTCTACTCTCCGATTTTTTTTTCCAGTTTTTGAAAACAAAAACTTTTAATACAAAACGTATTTTGATCGTGATATGCTACCGTTAATTTATTGAGTGCTTGATTTGAAAAAAAACTATATTGTATGGAACTTTGTTATATATATAGTACTTGTCTTTTTTCAAAATAATTTCATAAGATATAAATATTTCATTTATATATGAAATAGTTGTCAAAATATTATTTTTTAAATTAAATATGTTTTATCACTGATAAATACGTATCTTGAAATCTTATATATATATATATATATAATGACTGAGTTATTATATTTTCCCCTCGGTTTGGGTTTAGGCCACTTCGATCATAATCCTAGCCTTCCAAGCCCTAGGCCAGATTGTGGGCCACGACCTTGTTTTATTAGTAACTGAAAATCTTAGCTAAATTGTAATTAACTAGATTTTTATTAATGAACTAATTATTAAATAGATAACAGTAATGTTAATAGTTAGCAAATAGCGTTGGTGTTGGTTTTCCACTAATTTCTCCTAATTCTATTGCACATTTAGTTTTAGGGTTCCCGCCCTACCCTACAAACAGAGCACACTCCCTAATGCTACAATAAATAATTCATAAAAACACTAGAATTCCAACAGCAGCCGCCATGCCCTACTACTCCACATAGCAGCAGCCTCCCTGTCCCAAGCCAGACAAACACCCACGGCCACCTTGGTCCGTTGACCTCCCATAGATCTACCGCCAACAACCACCATCTCATATTGCCGCCGGCCTCCCCAAAAACCACAGACACCCTCGGCCACCTTGGCCGTCAACCCACCACACACAACCCTGCACTCCCTCCCCTACTCGACCCAAACAAATCCGACAACCCAGCACCCGGCCATACCCGCTACCACCACCACTGCATCCCACAGCATCGACACCACCACCAATACAGGAATAAATAGAGAGATAGGGAGAAAGAAGAGAACGCCACCACAAATACCACACACTTCTAGCCCGGCCTCTCCGGCCGACTATCCACCATCCCCGACTCCTCTACAACCGCCATGAACACCCAAGGCCTTCCCCATCACCACATCCCACCATTCCACCACCATCCCTGTAGGTCCTAAAAAATCAAGTTGTATCAATCAACAAAATCAAGAAATCAAGATATACATCATCTTGTTGAATTGTGCAGACAACAGATTGTGCAGCCATCCGATTGCGCATTCTAATTTGCGCACACAACCGATTGCGCAAGCTGACGTGGCAGAAGTCATCATTACTAAATCAAATCAAATCTTTTCTGACAACTGACAGCGCGGATAACAAGGAGTCTGTTCGTTTCCTGCGCCGCACAGTGCTCGAGGGCGGCTGACAGCTGGCAGCGCAAACCAATCCTGCACAGTTTAAGTTTGCGCAAACCATGTATGCGCAATTCAACTCTGCGCACTCCATCAAACGTAACTGTTAAGTTACACGTGGCATTCATGCCATCGATTGGGCATTACATGGCAACTGTTTATGCACGATCATGCGCATTTCTATCAAATCATGCCATGTGTCCATGATAGTCGGCCCACGATCCAGTAACTATCTGCGCAAATCAATGTTGCGCAAACCAATGCTGCGCAAATGATCATGCGCAGTCCAAAATAACTGAAAGTTAGTTATTTCCAGAACTCTATAAATAGAGTTTCAAGTCTTCATTCAAGGGGCAGAGATCAGAGATCAGATATCAAGATCAGAAATCAGAAATCAGAGAGTTCAGGAGTTCTTGCCAAAGTGCTGCTGCATTCTTCCGAGACTTTTGTCTTCAACTTCAGAGGCTTTTGCCTTCAGTTTCCAGAGTTGTTTTCAACTTTAAAGGCTTCGTCTTTACAGTTCACATCGTCCAAGGGATAAAGCAATCGTCATCGAGATTGGATTCCTACAGTTGTAATTTTCCCAGAATTCTTGTAATCTTTATTACAGTTTGTATCAATAAAGTTCTATACTTTTGTTTTTGCAAACAAAATGGCGACTCTGCTGGGGAAGACTTTCTCCTCCGACGAGGAAGTAGCAACTCAATGTGACGTAGCGTCTATCGGGAAGACGCAGAAGACCCTGGTTGTCAAGGTCAACCAGACAGCCTACGAGGCAATGCTCAACTCCAAGACCATTTCCCGTACTGCAGCCACTTCTGCCAAGAGCAAAGTGCGCTCAGTTTGGGTCTCCAAGACTGCTGCACAATCTGGCAGTTTTGCCACCAAAGGTGCTGCACACTCTGTTGCACAATCTGCTAGTCAGAATACTGCACAATCTGCTGGCCAGTCTGCTGCGCAAACTGCTGTGTCAACTGCTGCACAGTCTGTCTCAGCAACTGCTGCACAATCTATTGCAGTCAATGCTGCACAATCTGTTGCCACAGTTGCACAAGCTACTTCATATGCTGCCTTGTCAAAACATAAGACTCCAATGACTTTGGCGCAATTGGTAGTGGCTTTTCCTGCGCAAAACAGCATTCCAGCAACCAAAGTGCATCCTAAGCTCTCTAAAGCAAGGACTTCTGCTTCTGTGGCCAGAACCAATGCACCCTCCACTCATGCGCAAATCACTTCTGCGCAAACCAAGAGAAACAGCCCTTTGGCTAAATTCTCTCCTTCTCATAATCAAGTGAAAATATCTGATTCTCCTCTTAAACATCCTGCTGTTCTAGCACAATCTACTGGGGGTAGTCCTTTGGCTATTCCTCCTCCTTCTCAGATCAAAGGAAAAGGCCCGTTGGTCTTTTCTCAAACTTCCTTGTCTCATGACTTGGAAGACAACAGAGGGAAATGCTCTTTAGTTATCCCTTCTTCTCAGAACAAAGGAAAAGGCCCTTTGGTCTTTTCTCAGTCTTCTTCGGTCTTTACTGAAGCAGATCAAATTGAACGTGTTTCAACACCCGTCAGTACAAGATCTCCTACAAACAAAGATTCTTGCACTGATCAAAAAGGTATTCTGCCTACCCCAGTAGTAGAATTCCAAGACCTCCCAACTTTCAAAATATCCCGTTCCAAACAAGGAAAACTGTTGGTGTCTCAAACAGAAACCCCTGGGGGTGAATTTGCAGACCTTCGAACATATCTTAACAGGACAACTTCGGCAAAACGTAAACAGCCAATGCCGAAGGTCAAGCCTCAAAGACAAATCTCCAGGAACATAAATTCTGATACCTATGCCAATGAGATGAGTACTTCCTTGTATACACAGGGGACAAAACATTTGAAGAATCGAAACCGTGTTCCAAATATTGTTAAAGAACACATTCCTCGAACTTTTCCCCATCCCGGCATGGTTTCTGATCTTCGAGAACATCTCAGACAAAAACGGGATAATGTCTCAACTCCTTCAAATCAACCATCTGATCATCATTGCAATCATAAAGTCATCATCCAATGTTGTTGTCAAACAACAAAGCGATCTGTCTTCGATCGTCTGACTTTTGCTAAAACGGAACCAATGTCAGAAGAAGACGAAGTGTTGTACGCTTCTGTCAATATGGCTTCCCGAGACACCGGGGGTAGAAAGTGCTCCAAACATGGTAAGCCTCGCAGACCAAGCCAACGATATTTGGATTTACTCCAAGAATCCTCTGAAGGAGTATTTCGACATACTCGTTCCCACAGCCGAGACACAATCGGTCAAAGGAATCTTCCCCAAGATCCTTCAGCTTATCTTCCTACTTTTCAGTCAGGAGACGAATCTTTCTCTGATTATGATGCATATAGTGAAAGCTCTGAACAAACAGTTTCGTCTACTGTACCTAGAGAAGTGACGGCATATGTTGTCACTGATGATCCAGATGCTTCAACTTCTGTAAACCAAGAACAGCGGATTGTTGCACTGGAGGACAAATTGAAAACCATGGCTGAAATGGTCGCCAGTATGCATTCTATCATTATGGCACAACATGCTACCCCACCAACTGTACCGGCTGCTATAAACCCTGAAATCATAGCTTCATCGGTGCCTGTCAATACTGGGCTGGGGGTAGTACCTCCTCAGATGCCTCCTGTGCAAGTACAAGTTCAAACTACACCCAGTCAATCAGGTGCTGGGGGTAGTGCTTATAATGCTGTCCCTCCTCCTACCACGGCTCCTTCCTCTTCATCTGAAGATGCTAATGAAGCAGTCAAGCTTTTACGAACTCAGTTTGAAGCTTTCAAAGAGAAAGACAACCTGCAAAGGTTGGGAATCAAACAGCCATATCCCGTCGAATGGAAAGAAGTTCCATTTCCTCCCAAATACAAGATTCCAACAATCGCTCTCTTTGACGGTAGTACCTCACCAAGTCAATTCATCAATCACTTCGAGGTAATGACTGTTCAACTTCAACCAAACGACGCTCTTCTTACCAGAGTGTTCGTCGGTTGTTTAGCCGGCGTAGCATATGACTGGTACAGAAGTCTGCCCGATGGTTGTATCATTTCTTTCTCAGGTCTCAAGCAAATCTTTCTAGAACGATTCTATGAGGGATTCAATGACATGACTATGTCAGCCCTAAATAAAATCAAACAGAAACATAACGAGACTGCAGAGAGTTTCATTGAACGTTTTCGTCGAGAAGCCCTGAAAATGCCTCCAGGGACTCCTGCTGCTGTTACCATAGATACTTGTAAGGCAAATCTCTTGCCTATTATCAGTATGTGGACAGGCTCAACTCAGTTTCAAGACTGGCCATCCTTCATTGTTAATGCCAAAGCAGCTGAAGTAAGTGCTGATAAATTCAAACAGTTGGGGGTACAAATGTCTAACCCCGATCGGGATGAACATCAAGCATCAGGCGGTGGTAATCGCCAAAACAACCGCAAGAACAAAGAGACTCTGAACATTAATCTGAAAAGCAAAGAGTCTTTGGCTGTCAACGTAGCTCAGCCTACGTCCACTTCCACTCCTTCTGCACCACAACCGAGGGAACCTCGTCCTAAGGTAGAGTATTCTTTTGACGAGAATGACACGGCAAGTATCTTCGATTGTTTACTCAAAAGCAATAAGATCCAGCTCCCAGACCCGAAGAAACCTGATGAAGTCGGTAAGACCGATCATCCTAAGTACTGTATTTACCACCGATTCATTGGACATCCTACTAGAGCATGTTATGTGCTCAAGGGCAAGATTCAAGAGCTTGTTAATGCTGGAGTTGTTACTCTGCAACAAGATGAAAAGACTGTCACTGCCAATATGGTTTCAGTTCAGTTCGGTAACTTTCCCCCGCAGATGATACAGCATGGTGTCATTCCTATTCCGAAAACTACTCTTGAGATTGAAAATATTCCTTCTCCACCAAATGAAGGTCTCGTTCCTTTGTCTCTAGACAATGGCGAGGTTATGTGGATTCACCCCGATCTTACTTCAGAGTTCGAGGATTCTTCTTCTTCCAAGAAGAAAAGTCGCTCCAAAGGCAAGACGAAGATTTGCAACATGGTATCTTTTGATCCCATAGTTGACGAAGAAATTCTATTAGGCACCAGATCAGGAAAGCCCTATTTGAAGGATTACCCTGAAACTCAAGAGAATCTTGCTTCTTCTTCTGAACCTACCTCAGCACAACCTGCTCTAGCTGAAGAGAATCCTGCTGCACCTTCACCAGTTGTGATTCCTATTCCTCCTAAGCCAACAACGGCTGATAAAGGCAAACAACAAATCCGCTTTGACAAACCTTTGAAGAAATCGTCTCCTACAGGACTCGAGAAGCCTTACAACTTCGATATATTGGCTCAACTAGCCAATACCCCAGCAAAGTTGTCTATCTTTGAACTCTTGCGTCTTTTCAAAGAGACTCGAGAAACCCTCAGCGAAGCTCTTATGCAAGCAGAAGCTTGTCTAACCTTTCTCAAAAAGCCCGAAGCAGAATCAGTCTCTTGTAATAGTGTTCAGGAATTCATTCCGAACATAACTTTTACGCAAGATGACATGCTGATGGAAGACAACAGGCATGACCGTCCTCTTTACTATACAGGATATGTCGATTCGATGAAAGTCGATCGTATTTTGATAGATCCAGGGTCTGCTCTTAGTATCATGCCGAAGACAATGCTCGATGCTTTGAAAATTCCTGTGCATAGTCTCTCCACTACAATCACTACCATCCTTGGATTCAATCAAGGAAAGAGTGAACCTTTGGGCAAGATTCGCCTAAAACTTCAAATTGGCAATCTTCGCACAAAAGTTACATTCTACATTATTGACAATTTTGGTTGTTCTTACAACGCTCTATTGGGGAGACCATTCTTACACGAGCACAATGTTGTTCCATCAACCCTTCATTAATGTTTCAAATATGTTGATGACAAAGGCGTAGTTCGTAAGGAGGTTGCAGATCTTTATCCCTTCAAAGGTGTTGAAGCATACTACAACGACGCTCGGATGTATAAGGATGAATTCATGAAAATCGTGTTAGCATTAGACACTGAAGAAGAACAAGAAGCGACGCCTAAAGACACTCTAATCATACCCGTCAAAGGGCGAGTTTCTCATCCTCAATCTTCCAAGCCACTGGCTATTCACTTATCAGCCCAAAAGAAGTCAATTGATGCTGATCAAGATCAAAGGGAGCTCACCTCTTCTGAGCCACTTGTTATCGATTTACGTCGTAACAAGGACAAAAAGCAGCTCACTTCTTCTGAGCCAATTGTTGTTGATCTCATTCGCAACAAAGAAAAAAAGGAGCTCACTTCCTCTGAGCCACTTGTTATCGACCTCCGTCGTAACAAACCGCCTCCACGTTCTTCTTCTCCCCCTCTTGTAATTAATCTGACTAAGCCTGCTAAGGCCAAAGGTCCTGTTGTAAATACTGATGTACAAATCAATGAAAAAGCACCTACTTTCCAGTATACTGATGTTATTTATCATACTAAATACTATTTAGATATGTTAGATAGCTTCCAATCAATTACAATGGGAGTTGTGCAATCTCTTCATACAGAGGTCTTACTCGAACACTCAGATGATTCATACTTTGTTGTCTCTTCTCGAAAGAGAGGCGAAAGTCCAATAATTTTTATTAAAGGACCAGAACAAAAATTCAGTTATACGGATGACAGTAAACTTAACGACACGGGGCGTATCCAACTTCATCGTTATAGTCAACAATCAAAAGACATCATTCGGAAAATGGGTTATGATTTCAAAAGTGGCTTCAATTACGGTAAGGGTAGACGAACTCCTATTCGTACAACTGTTCCGAAAGGAAAGTCAGACATGTACTATAGCAGGACTAAGAGAGGTCTCGGATATGCTTCTTCTCCATTGTTATCCCCAGCAGTCTCCGACTCTGACAGTGAAGAACGCTCTAACTCATCTGATTCCAGATCTTAGGATTCTGATACTAGCATTGGTGAAGTCCATAGGTTGGTCGTATCATCTAACATGGTCTCCGTTGAACTTCCAGAAGACTATGACGAGAATGTGGAAGAAAATCCTGAAACAGATCCTTGGGCTCAGCATATGGACAATCAATGGGTACTTCGCTTTGAACAACGTGAACCCCCTACTGAAGATCAACTACTTCAAATTGATGTAGGAGAAAGAGATTCACCTCGGCCAATTTTTATTAGCAAAAATCTTCCAGAAACAGACAAGGAAGAGTTGATTCTTCTTATTAAAGAATATATTGATGTCTTTGCTTGGAGTTATGAAGACATGCCGGGTTTAGATCCCAAGATTGCTACACATAAACTGAACATTTTGCCTAATGCAAAACTTGTTAAGCAACAACAGCGACGCTTCAAACCAGAAATGATGGACGCAATCGATGATGAAGTCAAAAAGCTCATTGCTTGTGGCTTCATTCGAGAAGAACAACATCCTGATTGGGTAGCCAATGTCGTCCCAGTTCTGAAGAAAACTGGCAAAGTTCGAGTCTGTATTGACTTCCGGGATCTTAATGAAGCATGTCCAAAAGATGAATTTCCTCTTCCTATTACGGACGTCATGATCGACAATACCTGTGGGTTCGAACGAATATCTTTTATGGATGGATTCTCTGGATACAATCAAATCAAGATGCATCCTGAAGATGAAAAGCATACTTCTTTCCGCACTCCTCGTGGTGTTTATTGCTATACGGTGATGCCATTTGGTCTTAAGAATGCTGGTGCAACTTACCAACGTGCTATGAGTACTATTTTTGAAGATCATCTTCGCAAAACTGTTGAATGCTATATTGACGATATTGCTGTCAAAAGTCGTCTAAAGGAAGATCACCTCCAAGACCTGAGAACTATCTTCAATCTCATGCGCCAACATCAACTCAAAATGAATCCCACCAAGTCGTTCTTGGGTGTCTCTAGTGGCAAATTTCTCGGCTTCGTCATTACCTCTAAGGGTATACACGTAGATTCCGAGAAGATCAAAGCCATTCAAGAGATGCGTCCTCCACGCAACCTAAAAGAGCTACGAGGATTCTAAGGTCGATTCACATACATTGACGATTCATCACCGTTTATTATCTATATCAGCAACTGGTTGTTTTCGACTAAGTTGTCAAGTCGAAATAATAATATTCAATATATTCTGCCACGTCCATATTACCTCTGAGCAGATATAATGAATATAATTATTTTCTATAAAATCATCAAGAAATATATCATGTCTTGCACCTCTGAATATATTTTCTATCTCTATTATTTATATCTAAATAAGATATGCAATAAATAATGGAGCCACAACAAAATGTCTTTTATATCAAAATACGGGACATTACAAAAGTGTAGCTATAGCAATAAAACACAAATACAAAATCAAGAAGGAGGGACAATCAGATTGTCAATCTGCTGCTTCAATGTCCGCAGCTCTTCTTCATGTGTTGATTCTACTATCTTTCTTGCTTCCTCCATCCCATTTTCTTCATCAAAGATGGGCATATCCACTGTCCTGCGAGTAATTTCAGCACTATGAGTCTCGTCATACTCATTTTTCTCCTGAATTAGGGCATTGAGTTGTTCAATCATCAGTCGTTGATTGGCAGTTTCTTCTTCAAATTCCTTCTGAAGGCGAATAATTTCCGCTTTCAATCCAGCAAGCCTCTGTCCTTTGTTCTCAGCTGCCAAAGTAACTGATTCTATCTTTGAGTTGAATTCAGCTGACTTTGCAGAATGAGCTTCTAAAAGGTTCTGAAGGTTTATTCTTTCTATATCAGCTTCTTGGGCTAGTCGCTCATATTCAGCTTGCACCAGAGAGTCTATATTCTTCTTCTTGAGTTCTTTATATTTCCTTATGGATACTTCCAACTCATCTAATATATGTTCAAGAAGAATGGCTTGGGCTTTATCTTCTTGGCCTCTTATGGCTTTTATCAAGAAAGAAGTGGGCTTCCTGACCATAATGAAGTCAGCTCCTTCTTTCTCTATCATTTTACGGACAAGAGATCCCAATGACTCAAAGAAACATCTGGTAAATGATTGTACAACTTGCTGATTGATGGCTATGGTTCCAGGAGTCGAAGCTACCCCTGTTGAGGATGGAGTAGTCGGTTGCTCAAACCTTTGCTGCTGAATGATGGGTTCTTTAAATAAGGGAGCCAAAGTAGAGCTGGTTGCTCCTCCTGCTTGTTCTTCTGCAAAAAGTAAAATTATTATTTTACTAATTTGCCAATAAACAAAAAGATCAAATAAAAACAGTCTTACCTTGATTTGATCTAACAACAACTGCATCTCCTGCCGGAATAGACTCCCGTTGAACGGAAGTAGCTTCAATTGCGACAGCTTGGCTACTACCTGCTTCAGAACCGCAAGATAAGTGATGGCTACTACTAACAACCACCATCGGGATAGGCACCATGGTGAGGTCCATTGGAGGTGTTGGTAGAGTATCAAGATCTGCAAGAACTACAAATGAAGATATTATATATCAATCTATTTTAAAGAAAGAAGATTGCTAAATCTCGTTTTATACCTTGGGGTTCGGTGGTGGGATTCTCTTTCGGAACGTCTTCACCGGCCGCTTCTTCAGGAGATATTTCTATCTCGACGTCTTCATCAGGATTAACAACCTTTTTTGCGAGCGCCTCCACTTCAATATCCTTTTTAGGATTTGAAGCATCATCGGCGGTATCAAGAGATATGTGTTCTTCGTTGTTCCCTTCAGGATCCTGTATATACTCATCAACGTTTCCAGATGACGAGCTTTCTTCATCCTCTTCTTCTTCCTCTTGTGCTGTATTCCCACTGTCGGTTGCAGTCTGATCTTCTTGTAAGCTATAACTGCAATCGGCCAAAGCTGCTATCATTTCATGCTCTTCTTCTTCTTCACGAAGAGTCTTAGGAGTAGGAGGAAGCTGAGTTGTTTCCGCGACGGGTGAAAGAGGTCGTGTAATATTTTGCTCATCCTCAATGATGTTTTCTCTGAATGTTTCAACTTCAGTTCTGGGGTCGAGATCTCCCCTCTGTTCAGTTTCTTCAAGGGTTTTACTCCCTGATTCAGAAATAGGTGTAGGAGATGACATTATAAATCCTGCTGCAGCATCTACTGAAGTCAGGAGTTGCTTAGAAGAAGAGGCTTCTAAATTTCTTCTGGTGACCAATTTCTTCTTCTTTCTGTGTAGAGGTCTGTCGGGACTCTCTACATTTATTGGTGCTATTTGCTTCTGTACAGAAGTTGGTGTAGTAGCAACTTCTTGATTTGTCTCGGCTAGCTGCCGAGATTGGGATCTTGTAGTCACTTTATCAGAAGAATGCTCCAAGACCAATTTCTTCTTTGCTGCAGGAGCAGGAGGCTCCTCTCTTCTTCTTTTTTTGGCAGGAGACTTTCCCACTCTTAGAGAGATCCGCATTGCTGCGTTTATCTCTTGTTGGAACATCATTTCTCTTGAAGTTTCTAGGGGTTCATCCGCCGGCTCGTTTGCCTCATCATTGGCAGGGATTGATAAAGCTATCCTCCCTTTCCTCAATCTTATCGCAGAAGCAAAACTATCGGCGAGATTAAAGTTCTCGGCAAAAGTATTTGCAGATGTGTAAAATACCGAGTATGTAAAGAGCATCCGAGGCCCTTGAGGAGTGCTCTTTGGTGGCATCGAGAAGGTAGCCTTTGTGTCACGGGCATTGTAGTAGGCCCAAGCTCGGGCCCCGTCAATCAAGAAACCCTTGTCCTGAAGGCAGGTGATTGCGTTCCCTACGTGGAACTGATCATACCCAAATTGTCTAGCAAAACGGCTAGGGAGGTATGGTTCCAAAAAGCATTCTTCTTCAAAGCGGTATACTAAATGAGATGGTCGAATTGTCTTCAACCATTCAAAGGCCACACGGTTTAAGGGCTGCAGTTTTGAATCTACCATGTTGGGTGGCATCTGGTCATGACCGGCCGGGAGAGGGGCGCAACAGAAGTTCCATCCTCTGTTCAAATTTAAAACAAATCTGCACTCACTCAGAGCGGTGTACTTCCATTTACCCTGAGAATATCTGCGCAAGAAGCTGCCATCTACTGGTCCCATACCAGGGTCCATTAAAGTTGGATAATGGAGGAGTAACCATCCAAAGAGATAAGTGTACGGCATTTCGAGACGGGGGAATTCTTTCTCTCCCTTTGCCTTCAGCATCGAGTCAACATACAAGCGAAGACTCGCATTCAATCTGCAGGTCATTGCCGATAACAAGTCAACCTTATAACCGAAGACTAGCTTGACGGCAGCAAAAAGTACACCGCGATGAAAACGGTCCACTGCACTAGATCCCGGGACCACGAATCGTCTGAGCCAGTGTGTCAGAAACCCTGCTAACTGGGCTTCTTTGGACATGGGTCTGTAACCCATTCTCAAAAAACTCTCCAAAATGTCACCTTTCTTTAAAGGTGGATATTGATAATCATCCTTCATTTCCTTATCATAATGTTTACTTTCTTCCATCATCTTCATGACTTCCGTGTTAATTAAGGGTTTGAAAAAATGAGGGTAACATTTGTCATTTTCCTTGGTTTTCTTCTCTTCAATATGATTTAAGAACAAATATGGCAACCACTTCGAAGAATAGCAAGTGTTGGCCGTAGCACTCTTATAGTACAAAGAGCAAATTTTGTAATGGCATAGCAGTTCTTCAAACACTGCTACCATTTCTGCATTTTCTTTTCTGAGTTTCTCCAACTCGTCATTTGTGGGAACAAACTCCTCATATGGAGCATCCGCCATGGGCAAGTATGAGATGTACTTCATCTCGTGGAGTGCAAACCCTATCTCTCCACCCGGGGTCATGAATGTTCCTGTTCTGTAATTGTATCGCTCAGCCAAGGCCAAAAACATTTGAGGGTTAGGAGCAAACCCGTATACAGTGGCATGCACTGCTTGAAACAAGTTAATTTGTTGAAGTTTGTCTTGGAAGGTTGTCAGAACCCAATTTGCAATGCAATTCCATCATTTGTAATCTGGATTCACTAATCCAGTCATTCTGATATCCTGTTCAGGGTATCTTCCTTCTTCCTTCGCAAATTCATTTGCGAATATAGGGGTTCTGACGGGCATCAGCATAGAGGAGTTTTCCGGTGGGATGCAGCTGGGTCTTAAACCTCTCAACATAACACTGTATCTGTCAGAAGAGCTGTAAAACATATCTTTCCCGTTAACCTTCTTTACAAAGATCTTCCCTGCACGAGCATCCTGGAGAAGGGTGATGTTCCAATCCATTTTCCTTGGGTAGCTCGTATGAGCGTACCGTGACAAAGGAAGGCATCGAGCAATTTTAGGAATGAAGAATGATCTGTCTTCCCGGTGGACTACCATCTCCTCCATCATTGGCCTAGGCTGGGAGACTTTTTCAAAGGCGTCACCAAACAAGAATAAGGGTTTCTTGTGGATAACAGCATCTGCTGATTCCAGAGGCTGTCCATTCATCAGACACATTAAAGTTTCGTTGTCCTGAGAAATCAATATTGCCTGACGAGAAGTCGGCAGATCGTACTGAGGATAATGGACGTGAGACAAATCTTCTTTATATTCAGATTCAGACAAAGTTCCCACAAAATGTTCATAGTTTGGATCTTCATTGGTTTCAACTGCATCAAAAACAGATGAAGATCAGTACAAGTCAAAAACTCTATTTTTCAGACAAGCAAAACAGAAGAGTACACAATCCTCAGATTGCGCTAACATGGATTGCGCAACATTAGTTTGCGCATCATAATAGGGTGCGCAAACCAATCGATTGCGCTGACATTCAGCGCAAATCAATCGATTGCGCTGACTTTCTGTCAGCACAATTCGATAGATTGCGCAGGATTACAGTCTTCATAAAAATGAAGACTGACTGTTTATGCAACCAAAAACCCTAAAAAGGGTGGCGCAAGTTGAACTCATCTCTAAAAAGAAATGAGTTTCGAAGATCGAAGGAAGTCAAAACACCCTAAAAAGGGGTTTCGATCGGTTTTACTACCTATCAAAGCAGGGTGCGCAGACTCATGTCGAGATGCTCGCCGAGCAACTCTGTCAGAGGATTCGGTCGGAGCTTTTCCTTTCGCAGCGGTGGTGGCGGCAACATTAGATCGTCGGGGCGCCATGGAAGTTGTCGGAGAAAGAAGACAGAAAGGGTTCGGGGATTTTTCTCTCAAAAGCACAAAGGAGGCAAAGTAAAAAAATGAAATGAAGAAGTGGGCTATTTATAGCCTTTGAAATACGAAACGGCTGCCTTGGATTGCGCCTAAGATCGGGGAATACTTCGCTTTGCGCAGACAGCTCATCAACATGCGCAACTTGGTTCAATATTCAAAAATTCAAAGTATTTCAAAATTTTAAATCAAATCAACTTTCGAAAACTTTGAAGGGGGTCTTGTAGGTCCTAAAAAATCAAGTTGTATCAATCAACAAAATCAAGAAATCAAGATATACATCATCTTGTTGAATTGTGCAGACAACAGATTGCGCAGCCATCCGATTGCGCATTCTAATTTGCGCACACAACCGATTGCGCAAGCTGACGTGGCAGAAGTCATCATTACTAAATCAAATCAAATCTTTTCTGACAACTGACAGCGCGGATAACAAGGAGTCTGTTCGTTTCCTGCGCCGCACAGTGCTCGAGGGCGGCTGACAGCTGGCAGCGCAAACCAATCCTGCGCAGTTTGAGTTTGCGCAAACCATGTATGCGCAATTCAACTCTGCGCACTCCATCAAACGTAACTGTTAAGTTACACGTGGCATTCATGCCATCGATTGGGCATTACATGGCAACTGTTTATGCACGATCATGCGCATTTCTATCAAATCATGCCATGTGTCCATGATAGTCGGCCCACGATCCAGTAACTATCTGCGCAAATCAATGTTGCGCAAACCAATGCTGCGCAAATGATCATGCGCAGTCCAAAATAACTGAAAGTTAGTTATTTCCAGAACTCTATAAATAGAGTTTCAAGTCTTCATTCAAGGGGCAGAGATCAGAGATCAGATATCAAGATCAGAAATCAGAAATCAGAGAGTTCAGGAGTTCTTGCCAAAGTGCTGCTGCATTCTTCCGAGACTTTTGTCTTCAACTTCAGAGGCTTTTGCCTTCAGTTTCCAGAGTTGTTTTCAACTTCAAAGGCTTCGTCTTTACAGTTCATATCGTCCAAGGGATAAAGCAATCGTCATCGAGATTGGATTCCTACAGTTGTAATTTTCCCAGAATTCTTGTAATCTTTATTACAGTTTGTATCAATAAAGTTCTATACTTTTGTTTTTGCAAACAATCCCCGACTGCATCCCCGACAAACCACCATTGCCCTATCACCAAACCACCACTGCCACCGTCGCAACCATACACCACCACAACCACCAGAGGGAGATGAGTGAGAGACTTAACAAGCTGCTGTCAGTCGCCTCCGGACCCGACGCTACCCGTCCCAGCGCCCAGCGACTGGGGTCATTCCGGTCAGTACCTCCCTCCGCCTGGGCTTACCACAGCTGGCCGTCTACACCCAGCCACCGCTGCCACTATTCTCCTCCTATCGTCGCGGATTCGGCATCGCCTCCGTCGGGGCAACCCCCTTATGTGAGCTCTCACTCTATTTCCTCCTCTCTCCTATCGAAACGAATTATTGGGAATGAAGTCAGCAGCTATAGCTGCTTATATTTAGGAATTTGGGGGTTTGAGTGAATCCCCTTCCTTTTCTCCTTTGTTTATATATTTGGGTCATTTGAATTGAATGAATGATGGGCTCATCACAGATTTTCCCCCTGTTATATTGATAGTATCACTGTATTATTATTATTATTATTATTATTATTATTATTATTATTGTTATTATTATTATTATTATTATTATTATCATCATCATCATCATCGATGTGGGCTGGCCTAAAATGTATATATATATATATTTTCTAATTATTAAAATATTACTTAGGTTAGAATAACTTTGTTTTGGACCTATAGTATTATTGCTTTGGCTAAAGATTAAATCTAAAAACTTTAGTTATATATATATATATATATATATATATATATATATATATATATATATATATATATATATATGGTAAATGATTTCAAAAGAAATGTTGAAATAAAATATGTATATATTTTGTTATATGCTTTCATTACATATATGCCTTCTATTATTACTATTATAATTTGTTATTGTGATTATTTAAATAGCAATAATTATTTTGGAAATTATATAAGATATTAATAATATTTATAGACTTTACTAATGTGCTTTGACCTAAAAATTATATTGACAAAATTAGGGTTTTAGTACTAAATGATTTAAAAGGGTTTTATTTTAAACTAAATTGGCCTAATGGCCACTAGAATTTCCTTTGTGTTTGAAATGGGCTTTTGGCAAAGATATTATTTAATTAAATTAGTTGGTTATGGGCTTAATATTACAAGTTAAAATCTAGCCTGAAGCCTCTAAGTTAATGTTAATACTTTCTAAATATTATTTTGGGGTTCAATATTGTTGGCGATAACTTTACTTAATTCCTTGATCAATTTCTTTTTAATCTTGATTGCGACTATTATAGTCGTTTCCATTTCTTAACCCGATTATCATACCAAATCCTGATTTTGGACTTCTATATACTAAACTAGGCTATTTGGACTATTCTGGACTCGATGGGACCGTCTGTACCGTCGTTTGAGACGATCTTGTGCAGCATAGCATCATACCTATCTCGTGTCGATACGTTCGTATCGCGCACGTAGACTCCAACCAAATCGAGGCAAGTACATTCTCTGATCATTTTCATCATGATAGTATCTATATTGCCTGCTCTAGACTATTTTACTTAATGCTGACACATTGTTAACATGGATTAGTACTATATGGATCTTGTCAGGCGATGTTATCCCCTTATCGGGTACATCGAGTATTTTATGTTCATGTACTTTATCATGTACATCGTGTACTCCTTTTACTTGTATTATTCATGTATTATCATGTGCTCTCGTATATTTTCATGTGCTTCATGTTCAAACTAACTATCGTGTATGTGTAACATATCGTGATTGGATCCTTGTGTATTGATTGGGGTAGGGGGAGTAGAAGTGGTTATGTGATTAAATCCCTCTAGTGTACTCATGTATATGTCTATTATACCTTCACGTATAGTAGAGTTACCGTAGAATAATCATGTACAACCTAAACCAATCATATAACTATCTTTGCTCTAAATTACTTATATTTATTACAGTTTACCATGTTATCTATTTTATTCACGTACTCAGTTTTCTTATATCTTCATGATGCTATTTCTATATTTCCTATATTTTTTTTCCAGCATGTCATATATTTTATTCTATTGCGAGTTATATATTTCCTACCATGCCATGGAACTACTTTTAGAGTTATGTGCTTCGCTCCAATCCTGACTGGATAACCATATTTTTAGGAATTGTTATGCCCCACATTATTGGACTACTGGATGATGTTAGCTGAGACAGATCTCGATGTTCTATTCATCGTGAGTTGTCTCCCTAGAGTTCTAGACCTTTGTATTATGATTTATGTTCCGTTATCGGATTTATCTCCGATACATTCTGGACTTGTATATTCATTTGTAGACTTTAGTTGATTCAAAGTTATTGATATCTTTCCTATTTCATATCTTCCTTAGTTGTTTGTGATGTGACTGGAGTACATTATGATTATGGATCATTTAGATGTTGTAGATATTTATTAGGTACTTGACAGCATTCTACCGTCGATATTGTGGCGTAGGCTGGGTGTGGCCTACGTGTTTATGCCTGAATATCTGGGTGTGGGTCGTGACATAGATTTCTCCTTTGGTGTGGCTATTTCGAAGTCTTGTAGGTTTAGCTCATGAGTCATCAGTTTACCCATGAGTGTCTCCAACGACATCATGGTGAGATCGTTTCCTTCTATAATCGCAGTAGCCTTGGGATTCCAGTTCTTTGTTAGTCCCCTGAGCACATTGTGAATCTTTTCATGATTTGAGTAATCCTTGCCAGAGGAAGATAATAGATTAGTAATATCGAGGAAACGAGTGAACATCTGAGTGATTGATTCATTAGCTTCATCTTGAAGGTCCCATAATCTTGTGTCAATCTGCTTATTTTGGATTCCTTTACCTGTGAAGTTCCTTCATGAGTTACCTCAAGATGTTTCCTAATATCCTGTTTTGTGACACATGTATATATTCTGTTGAACTCAGTCTTGTTAATGGCATCGAATAATGTATTGATCGCTCTTGTGTTAGACTGGATTGTGTCTTTTCTTAATCCATGTATCTATCTTGGGGCTTGTCTAAAAGATTTCTATCAATCACTATTCTAGGCGGCTTTTTGTTTTTGTCTATAACTATAGACAGAGATCAAAGTCAAATGATTTTAAGAAGAAACTCATTCATGTTTTTCCAGTATCTGTAGTTTGTTCCGTCAAATAATGGGGGTCGATTTATTGACTGCCATTCACCGATGAATATAGATTTTACGGCTGCCATATGTAAACTCTCTAGAGTATTATATTTGAATATAACCTGCTCTGATACTAATTATAGGACCGTTAAGTACCTCTAGAGGGAGGATGAATAGAGTGCGCGAGTGCAGCGAAATAAAAATCACCTCCAAAAATTTTAAGGAAGTAAAAAATATGAATTAAGAAGTATTTAAATAAATACGTAGTGTAAGGAGATCAGAGAGAGCAAACTCAACACCAAGGTTTATATTGGTTTTCCTTTTGATAGGACTAGTCTAGTCTTGAGTACTCAGCTCGATATTGAATCCACTATCTCGTGAAACACAAACTTTGAATCTGAAGCGCTTGTAGCTCCTTACAATACATATTTTTTTCTCCGAAGAGCACTGCTTCAACTTGCAAGCCTTTAATCCAAAGGACTTGCCGACTTCAGGAACATAATAAAAATAAGGAAGTTTCCAAGCCTTTTGTACAACTCAACCAAACTTTTAGATTAAATAGAAACTGGCACCGGCTTGGCTCGGAGTGGTAAAGCTTTAATTTGAAAGTAAAAATCTCTTTGAGAACACTTGAATGAATATAGAAGCAAAGAGATGATTGAGTGAATTGAATGGAGAAATTCTCTCTCTATATAATGTTATTTGGGACAGAACTCGGGCAGGGTAGTCCAACATTAAAAATATCGAACGTTAGGAGGTTGTTCTTCAGGGTGACTATTTTCCTCGAAAACTGGGTCAGGGGGACCGACTTCAGGTAGAAGTCGGTCCGAGTTCGGTTGTCCTGTTTCCAGAAAGGGTCATGAAGAATTGGCTTTAGGTTTTTGGGTTTTAGGGCTATTTGAGTTTGAGGATTGGATTTGAATGTATGGATTGATCAAGGAATATATTGGGTAGGATTATTTTATAAGTAGACTTTGTAGCTTAGCCATGTGCCAATCTCATTCAACTATATTTTTTTTCTAGAATCAATAAATTAAAATTTACATAAGAATATAGAAAAAATATCTTGATCAGGGACACGATTATCTTTGGCAAAGACTCTTATTGATTGTAGCAACATGGTGATAGTCGTTCAGCAGTAGTACCGTACCTTTATATTATTTGTGTATATTGAACCAGAGTTTAAGTCGGTTATCAAAATTATGTGTGACAAGACCAATGGGCCAACATATAGTGTTTTGGACCTTCACAATTTATTCATTGTTTATATCCATGATTGATCTTGCTTATTAAATTTTTTATAGATACATAGTAGCAAGTATGATATCATTAGTGCATATTAGGACTATGCTAAGTTTAAGTATAAACACAATAGCGATTGCATGAACATTAGTGATTCCATAATACTAAACTTAATTGATTAATCGTAATAAAAAAACCTCAATTAAATCATTGGGCTAACTTCTTTGTCGTTCTGATTCAACAGATCCCTTATTCTATGAGAGAGGCCAGCTCATGAGCCACTCGTATTTGTAATTATAATTTATTTGTTTATTTTCAGGTTCTTCCCCCATAGTGTTGGCACGAAACTCAGAGATATCATCAAAGATCACTTCCGTAATCATATCTAAATTTTAGTTTGATACCAAAAGCCAAACAATTTTTTGTCTTCATTGAGTAACGTTATGTTCAACATAAGTACATGTCACAATAATTATTTTTGTTAAATCAATTAGATAATTTCTAATATGTGCTTTTCTATTTTAAGTTAGAGAAGCACTATTAGTGGTCGAATCACAGAGAATCCAAGATCAAGAAGTGATATAAGACCGTACGGCAAGAAGGTCCGAGATATTGATCTTTGGACACGGGTGCAAAGAGTGGCTAGAGGAGAAATTACGGAACGAGATACTTGAGCAGTTGTCACTCCTGAGTACAAGGTCAATTCCCCAATTCCGAAAAGCAGAGAAGCTCATTCTATAGATGGTCTCCACACATATGGTTCAATCCCGATCGTTGAGCATTTTAGACAGATGGTATGTATAATCATTAGTTGTCACCACCATGTTTCCATGTAGAGCTATTTTTGACCAAATAAATTTTTTGCCATTAGTGTTCCTTTCATTTTTGTCATTTGATTATAAATTTATTATTAGAAATAGGCCCATTAGTCATGACATGACTGGTCCCAAACCTATAGCCATGCGCCAAACTAGCTAACCAAACCCAAATCCATAAATTTCTATTGAGTCCCTTAGTTAATTAATTAGAATGGGGATTATTTAGGGGATTATTAGACATTAATTAGGGTATTATTTTAGCCTTGTGGTCGGTCATATAACCCTCACTTCTACAACAAAAAATTGGTTTTTAGTAGTGAAAATTTTCTTTGCTAAAAGTAACAAAATCGTTGCCAAAACTTTTAGCAACGAAAATTTGTCGTTGCTAGAACCATTGTTTGTAGGATCGATGGCACATCTAGAGGGTGTGAATAGAGTGCAGCAGAAAAACATCTCCAATAAAAATTAAGCAGGTAAAGGCAGATATAAACAATTACTTAGATGGAGTAAAGTAAAACAGTAAGTAAATAGAGGCGAGAAAGCAATATGCAGATACCATAATTTTATATTGGTTTCCCTTTGAAAGGACTAGTCTAGTCTCGAGAACTCTGCTCGATGTTAAATCTACTATTTGAAATAGAGATTATACCGCGTGCTTTACTCTGAAGAAGATGCCAACTTTAACACCGTCGTGTTTTAATCCGAAGCCCACGATCAAACTTCAACACCTTTCTGAAGAAAGCTTTTATACTTCAAGCTTGTACAACTCGAATACTCTTAATCGAAAACCACCGACACTTAGAATAATATGAGTTGTCTTGGAAATAGGAAGATTGAAAGCTTTTGGTAATTAAATAGGAAGGCTTTAGAATAGATAGAGAATAAGAAGGATTGAGTTATTAGAAATGACAAATTCTTCTCTATTTAAGGATTTTTGAAGCAGAGTTCGGGTAGAACTCAGCTAGGGCAATATTCATAATTTTGAACATTTGGGATCCAAAAGACTAGGAATAAGCTACTAACCAGGAATGATCCAAGGGAACCGAGTTTGGTCCAAGTTCGTGTAGAGCTTGGCCCGAGTTCGTTTCCTAGGGTTTCAGGGTATTTTTTGTTTATGTAGACTTTTGGATGTTTGGTTTGGGTTGGGATAAAAGATAAGTTTTGGTTTGTTCAGGATAAACTTCTAAATGCCAGTGATCCCAACTCATAATAGAATCTAGTCTCAAGAATATAAAACACAGAATAAAGTAGAAACAAATCTTCTTGACGATCAAGTTCAATCTTCTGTAGTCATTCTTGAAGTCTTCTTTCTTTCCATATCAAAGTTGAAGTTTTAAGTCAATTATCGAAATTAGGTTGATCATGGCTATATGGGCCAACAATCTTTCCCATTTTGATAATTTGACAAAACTACGATTGATACTTTAGCAATTCGTTCAGCTTGATTAGAAGTAAGTTGGTACGGTACGGAAGTAGCTTGCATATTGATTTGCTCCCCCGCAATTTAGGATCAAGCTCTAAACATTGTGAGATCTAGCAAAAAAAATCTCAAACCAATTTTCTTTAGAGCAATATGTATATATAATAAGTTTGAAAAGGATAAGTATCTCAACATGTAAAGTATCATATTTCTCCCCCATTTGTCATAGTGACAGACTTAAAATAATACTCAGCACAGATAAACAAGTAGCATATAAACTAGTAAGCATAAAGAGAATCCATAACTAGAAATGCATAAAGTACTGAAATAGGAAATTAATACATAGAGTGCGCCTAATACAAGCCAAACTAAACTGAAATACTAAAAAATGCTTTCATGAAGCATATTTCTAATACATAAGCACTAAAAGAAAACTAGAGCAAACTAGTGACTCTATATCACTCCTCAATCATCATCATCATCATCAGCAGCATCTGCTGCCCTAGAAGGACCGGACTCAGCAGTGCGGTGGAGATCATAGCGAGCAGTATCAGGGTCAAAGTATCTCTGAGCCTCTCGATCATCAATGTGTTAACCAAGCACCGAGGGATCACGAACCATGGGAATAGGGCCACCAGGTTGTGAGCAAAACTGTAGGTAACGTCCCTCACGGTGTTGGTCAAGGCCTAAAAGTGGAGGGTCGTACGAAAATCCATGGACGTAAACTGATCCAGCATCAAGGCCTGAAGAGACTCAAGAGTGACTCCAGTAGAAGGATGAGAAGGATGTGAACTAGCATCTGATGGGTCAACAAGAGGAGGTGGAGGAGGCTGTACTGTGGGAGCAGGAGCGACTCTATGATGCTTATGAAGATAGGCAGGTGAGCATCCTGGGGACAGTTGTAAGCCCCTGTTTTTCAAATTTTATTTTAATTAGTGTTAATTAATTTTTAATGTCAATTTTAGCCTTAAAATATTTATTATGATTTTTAGGAATTTTTCTAGAATTTTTAAATGAATTTTAAATGAGTTTTAAATACTAAAATATCAATTTGCAATTTTCTAAAATGTTTTAATATCATTCTGTAATTTTAGAATTGTTTTTATATCAGTATACAATTTATTTAATTGTTACAATAGCATTTTGTAATTAATGAATTGTTTTTAATGGTGGAATGCAAATTTATATTTGCATTTAGTGACTTAAGAACCTAAACCTAAATTCCTAAAGTCTAAGGGTTTATTTGCAAAACCATTGTCACCTACTCCCGACGACCAGCCACGTCGCCGGCGACCGACCCCGATCTTTTTCCGCCTTTCCCGGCCGTTCCACCGCCTCAAACTACCTATAAATAAACCCTCCTTCTTCCCCAGACCCAAACCCTAGCTCTACACCCCCACCACAACCGCCGCAGCCTTTCGTCTCTGACGAAAACCCTAGACCTAACCCTAACTCCGGCAGCATCCTACCACCGCCTCACCAACCGTCGACGTCGATCGCCACCACCACCATTCGCTCTGCCTCGACGAGACGACCGCAGCGCCACTACTCCGCCGCGACCACGACCACTCCTCCGCCGTCCACGACTCTCGAAACCCCCATCAACCGTCGGACACGTAAGTAACAGGACTCGAATCGTGTCGTACGTGTCTCGTTTTCACGCACGAGACTCGCTAGGACACGACGAAGCTAACGCTGTGCTCGGACACGCGAGACTGAACTCGTACGTGTTGTGCATAGCACGGACACGTGGATTCCTGTGTCCCAAACTGTCCGGACACAGGATTGATTTTATTATTTTTTTTATATGTTAACTCGTTTAAACCTAAATAAATTAAACCTAAACCTAACCCTTAACACAACTAGCGGGCTGACCCCCTGGCCAGCCCGACCCGACATAAACCCCCCAGCGTGCTGGCTCGAGTTCGAGCCCCCCCTTTTACTTCTGTGCTGTTTTCCTTTTTCTTTTCCTTTTTTTTTTCTTTTTTGTTTTAATATATATATTTATATATATATGTATACATGTATTAGTATATATATATGTATTATTATATAAACTATATTATGTATATATATGTATGTTGTTTATATATATATATATTTTTTTTATATATATATGTATGTTGTTTATATATATATATATATATATATATATATATATATATATATATATATATATATATATATATATATATATATATATATATTTTATTTCTTTGATATATATATATATATATATATATATATATATATATATATATATATATATATATATATATATATATATATATATATATATATATATGTATTATGTACACATATGTATATATTTTCTTGTGTATATATATTATTATATATATATACTATTATATGATATATGTATACCCTTTTTCATATGTATTTCACTATACTTAGTGTAAGTTATTTTTCTATGTAAATATACTTATCATATTTTTATAATTTTGTCTTATTAAAACATTAATATTTATTTGCACTTTTCACCAAATTGTATTTTAGTGTATTTAAATTACTGCAACCATTTGGTGTCCAAGCCTAGCATGGGTTTTTGGGCCCAAATATATTTTCACACATTCAAGACCTGTACAAGTCATATTGGACTTGATTCATGGCCTTGGGTCCTGTATTTGAACTTTGGTTCAAATTATATACATGGACAAAATACGCAGATAATTAATTATTTAATTTTAATTGTGTGCAATGCTGTTTTTGGATTTCTAAAAATACTTAAAGTACTATTAAAATTCTGGAAAAATAGTATTTAGATACTATGCTAAGTTAGCTAATTTAGTATAATTTTTGTAGTATTTAATTTACTGTTTTGCCACTAGTTTGGCTTATGGAACCAAAACTCATTTTCTATATACTTAGGAAAAACTGATTTTTATAAAATACTTGTACTGGTTAATAAATTCCAGAAAAATTATAATAAATTTCTATAATTAGCAAGGATCATCTTGGTACTTTACTTTAAGTAAAAATAAGCTTTTTGTCTATCTCAAAAATTGTTGAAACACAATGATCTTTTGATTTATTTATTGATTAATTACGACTTGTAACTTTTTGTGTTACTTTGAGCTTTAGCCGTGTTGAACCTCACCCCTCACTAGTGTAAAGACCCTAGAAAGTTAGTTAAAGTAGTGTGTCACCCCACATTGGTCTCCTATGCCAAAGTTATCATTTTGGCTAGGTGCCCAGTCACAAGTCGCGTTTCACCAATTAGTGTCTTAGCGTTTTAGCTTAGTGTAAAACTAAGTTATTGAATTTATTTCTACAGTGACGAGATACCAGACATCCATAGCACTTTTATCGCAGCTTGCATTGCTTTGCTTTGCTAGAGGCAAGTACTTTCTACAAACTTTACATACTGTTACATAAATAAACTGCTAATCCAACCATGTTAAATGCTGATCCTTGGGGTAGCAAGTTAAAAGGTCACATGTTGTACTTTCCATTACTACCATGTTTAGAATAGTTTTTATGTATCTCTCACATGATTAGAGTATGGGTTATGGAGAAACTGACAGTTGAGTACGTGATCATGACCCCCCTATAGTAGCGAGCGAGGTCGTATTTTATATGCATACCTTGTCGCAAGCCATTATCCCGTATTTCTGTACGGATGTACACCTATGCTTGTTAACTTGTACGTATGTACATTTTATTTACATGTACCACAGTACATTGTACATCTATTGACCGATCACGTACTTGCTACAGTTTTAAACATTACATATACATCTGTCTCTATGACATATGTGTCCTTGCCATGATAGATTGTGTGATGCCATATTCCAGTTATTTCCTCTTATGTTCATTTCCATGTTTCATATGCTAGTTTGCTAGATTCAGTACTTGCTTCCGTCCTGACAGGATAACGTTGTAGGTATCCTTACTGAGGAGGAGTTACTCTGCGACACATATTATGGAGTTACTGCCGAGGACCCGGCTTTGCTTTACGAGGATGTTCCTGCGGGGAACCTCGCCTAGTTGTCTTTTGCTTTAGACTTTTGAGAGTAGTCATGTATTAGGCTACATATTTTGTAACTGGACATGTATCCAGTTTTACGTTTCAGACTTGTACTTTGGACATTTTACTATATGATACGACTTTTGTGTTTGGAGCATTTATGACTTTTATTCACTTAGAACTGTTATCACATTTAGTCTTATCCTGTTGTCTTTAGAACAGCTTACTACGTTTTATCTCAAACGTAGGCTGGGCATGACTCGGCCTGGCCCAACAATTTGGGTAGCGGGTCGTGACATGTTTTTAGTGGTGGCCCACGCAGGTCCTGACTAAATTGTTTGGTTACGTTAATGTACCAAGCATGCCTGCAGTTAGGAACTTAAGGTAATTAGACAACATTAGGAATGACGTTTAGAATACTTAGAAGAATGCTAGGATTACAACATAGGAAAAACATCACATGCTTGCTATTATAATTAGATTTTCTTGTCTATGATTGCTTACTTTAAACAAGTCCTTATAAGTCCTTTTTACTTTTATTAGATGGTGCTTACTCGTTCATCCCAGTATGTTACACCCGAGAATGGGGCCCTCCATATCCAGTCAGCTGACCAGTTGACTGATACACCTCCACCTACCACATTTCCCCACTCCACAGATCCACAGACCCAGATGCCTCCACCACCTTCCACATCCCAGTCCCAGCAGGCCCCGATACTTCTACCACCCCCTATCACTATACCCACCCAGGCTTCCGTTACACTCGACGGGAACCAGCTGCTCACTATGATCCAGGGGTTCCTAACAACCCATCAGGAGCAGACTACCCTACTCCGCCAGAGCATGGAGCGTTCTGAGGGACGTCCCATGGTCCCACCACCTGTAGAGCCACGACAGAGAGCGGGGACGATCAAGGACTTCATGGGTCTGAATCCCAAGGAGTTCTCAGGGACTGAGGGCATAGTAGTAGCAGATGACTGGCTAGACTCGGTAGAGAGAAAGCTTCTCGGAGTTAGGATGCCGGATGACCTCAGGTCGAGGCAGCGGGATTTCTGCTGATAGACTTGGCAGGAGTCTGGTTCCGGAATGAGCCGTTGTTTGCGAGAGGGAGAGCCACTTGGGATCAGTTCAAGACCCAGTTCAAGAAGAAATTCTTCTCGACCACTGCTAGAGTAGCCATGGGGCTACGATTCCAGAACATCCAGCAGGGGAACCGTTCTATTGACGAGTATGCGACAGAGTTTAGTCGTCTGAGCCGTTTTGCTCCTAGTCTGGTTGCAGATCCAGAGGAGATGACCCGTAGGTTTTGCCATGGTCTAGTTCCAGACATAGGCATTCTTATAGTGTCAAACGGTACGACTGACTACTACCAGAGCCTAGAGTTGGCCCGGAGCATTGAGGAGCGTCTTCTGTCTAGCAAGAGGTCGGCTTCTGTACATCATGAGGGACCGTCCAAGCGTCAGGCTTTCCAGCAGAGAGCACCGACGCCACCCCAGCAGACTTACCGTCCCCCTACATCACATCATCAGACCCCGCCAGTTCGAGCCTCGGGACCCCGACAGCAGCAGAGGGGAGCTATATGTTCTTTCTATGGAAGACCAGGGTACGACAGCTCTATTTACAGGAAGAGGTTGAAGCAGTGCCTAGTCTGTGGGTCTGCCACCCATCAGATTCAGGACTGCCCAGTAGCGAAGCCTAGAGGACCGCTTCCGACTCAGCAGCAGAGGTTTGGGCAGCATCTGCAGCAGCAGAAGGGACCTCAGGGGAAGGTTTATAGCCTAGCCCTTGAGCCAGAGCCGGAGCAGGTTTCAGAGCCCGATTACTTAGCTGACGTCATCACAGGTCATATTTATTTGCATACTTTTCTAGCTGTATGTTTGTTTGATTCTGGTGCATCTTATAGCTTCCTATCATTAGAGTTTATGCATAAACACCATCTAGTAGCTACACCTACTGCGAAGATTAGTAGAGTGATGACGGAAGGAGGACCAGTGCCTATTAGATCTATCTATAGATGTTCTATTTTTATAGCCGGAAGAGAGTTCAGGGGACGATTCTTTGTGATGACACTCCCCGGTTATGATATCATATTGGGGATGGACTGGCTTAGCTATGCCCATGCATCTATAGATTGTCATGAGGGTAGTATTTTGTTCAGTCCCACAGGCACAGTACCATTCAGTGTCAGGAGGACAGGGCCGGAGATCAGCCTAGAGCCGAACTGTTGTGCGACAGTTGGGGACGTAGCTCCGCCACACCCTATCATTAGGGAGTTTATGGATGTATTCCCAGAGGATCTTCCAGGGCTTCCGCCTGACAGAGATGTGGAATTCACTATAGATTTAGTGTCGGGTTCATCACCAGTATCCCGGGCTTGCTATAGAGTGAATCCCAAGGAGGCCATAGAGATAAAAGAGCAGATTGATGACCTGTTGAAAAAGGGTTTCATTCGATCCAGTGCTTCTCCATGGGGAGCGCCAGTGCTCTTTGTGCCTAAGAAGGATGGTACAGTCCGGTTGTGTATTGACTATCGGGCCTTGAATGCCATCACCATCAAGAACAAATATCCTCTGCCCAGAATAGATGATTTGTTCGACCAGTTGAGCGAGGCGAAGGTGTTTTCCAGGATAGACTTGAGATCCGGGTACCACTAGGTGAAGGTTAGGGCAGCAGACATCCAGAAGACGGCATTCAATACGAAGTACGGGCAGTACGAGTTTCTGGTGATGCCATTTGGTCTCACAAATGTGCCAGCTGTCTTTATGAACTTGATGAATAAGATATTTCACCAGTATCTGGATAAGTTCATCGTAGTGTTTATCGACGACATCCTGATATACTCGAAGACGCCGGAGGAGCATGCAGAGCACTTGTGGATAGTTTTGGGGATTCTGAGGCAGGAGAGATTGTTTGCCAAATTGCCGAAGTGCAAGTTCTTTTTAGACCGAGTGGAGTTTCTCGGCCATGTAGTCATTGGAGATGGAATCTTGGTGGATCCCAGGAAGATTGCTGCAGTTGAGACATTGAAGGCTCCGACGTCAGTTTCAGAGATCAGGAGCTTTCTGGGTTTAGCAGGCTATTATAGAAAGTTCGTCTAGAACTTTGCTAGGATAGCTGAACCCATGACGAAGCTGACGCGAAAGGACGCAGAGTACATCTGGTCAGAGGACTGCCAGGCAGCGTTTGAGGAGCTGAAGAGGAGGCTGACGACCGCTCCAGTTCTGACTTTACCTTCAGGTTCTGGAGGTTTCACCATTTACAGCGATGCTTCTGGAAAAGGGCTAGGATGTGTCCTACAGCAGCATGGGAAAGTGATTGCTTATGCATCTAGGCAATTGCGGACTCATGAGAGAAATTATCCTATCCATGACCTAGAGTTAGCTGCGGTGATCTTTACACTCAAGTTATGGAAACATTACTTATACGGAGAGCGTGTGGAGATCTTTACTGACCACAAAAGCTTGAAGTATGTGTTCACGCAGAAAGAGCTGAACATGAGGCAAAGACGATGGTTGGAGTTGATGAAAGACTTCAACATCGATATACAGTATCACCCCGGAAAGGCAAATGTGGTGGCGGATGTGCTGAGCAGGCATCCGATGGCATGGTACCTGATATTGATCGGCATTTGCGGGAAGATCTGGAGAAGCTCGGCATCGAGCTAGTTCGGCCAGGATCAGTGATACAGATGATGGCGCTTGACATTCAGTCAGGTTTGATGGAGCAGATCAGGGAGGCACAGCCTACAGATAAGAGCCTTCACAGACTTCGAGCCCAGGCATTAGCAGGATTGCTGGATGACTTCACTATAGCAGAGGATGGATCCCTGAGGCATGGCAGCCGATTGTGCGTGCCGAAGGGAGAGCTGGTAGAGGTAGTCTTGTAGGAGGCGCATCGATCGAGATATTCTATTCACCCTGGTACTAACAAGATGTACCGTGACTTACGGGAACATCTTTGGTGACACGGGATGAAGAGGGATGAATCATGTTTCATCTCGAGATACCTAGTTTGCCAGCAGGTCAAGACAGAGCGCCAGAGGCCAGCTGGTTTGTTGCAGCCGTTACCCATTCTCGAGTGGAAGTGGGAACATATTACGATAGACTTTGTCTCAGGGCTTTCTCGTTCCCAAGGAGGGAAGGATGCCATTTGGGTCATCGTAGACAGGCTGACGAAGTGTGCGCACTTCATACCCTTCAAGGTGGGGCTTTCCACCGAGAAGTTGGCAGAGCTATACATGCAGCAGATAGTTCGCCTACACGGAGTGTCGGTGAGCATCGTGTCAGACAGAGACAGCAGATTTACATCCCACTATTGGAGGAGCTTGCAGGAGGAGTTGGACAGTTGGCTCAAGTTCAGTACGGTGTACCACCCACAGACAGATGGGCAGTCCGAGAGGATGATACAGACACTGGAGGATATGCTGAGGACCTGCGTGCTGGACTTCGGAGGATCATAGGTGAGCCATCTGTACTTGGTAGAGTTTTCATACAACAACAGCTACCAAGCCAGTATCGGTAGTCTCCTTTCGAGGCGCTATATGGACGACGATGCCGCACACCGCTCTTTTGGGATGATATTGGAGACAGAGTTATGCTTGGGCCAGAGATGATCACGGATGCAGCAGAGAAGGTCGGGATGATCAGAGACAGGCTCAGAGTAGCTCAGGATAGGCAGAAATACTGGGCTGATGCTAGTCGTAGGCCGATGGAGTTCGCAGATGGTGATATGGTGCTAGTGAAGATATCACCTACTAGAGGGACGATCCGGTTCGGACGAGGAGGGAAGCTGAGCCCCAGATACATCGGGTCATTCGAGATACTTGGCAGGATCGGAGAGGTAGCTTACAGGGTTGTACTTCTACCCAACCTAGCAGGAGTTCACGATGTCTTTCACGTATCTCAGCTGAGGAGATATGTTCCAGACCCCAGTCATGTGCTAGATCATTCAGAGTTGGAGGTCGGACCGAGCTTTACAGTTTCTGAGCAGCCAGTGGAGATATTAGACAGGAGGGAGAAGAGGCTGAGGAACAAGGTTATACCCCTAGTACGAGTAGCTTGGAGCCGTCACTCCCCAGGTGAATCTACTGGAGAGAGGGAGTCGGACATGAGGGAGAGATACCCTTACCTGTTCGATCCAACCGCTGCGAGGGAACCACCCGTTCCCGCTTGATACCTTAGAGGTTAGTTTCGATCATAGCCTTAGTCTTTTGTTGCATCGCTTGCTATGTTAGAATATTGTCGGGTCTTCAATCCTTGTGAATTTCGAGGACGAAATTTTTTCAAGGAGGGAAGACTTGTAAGCCCCTGTTTTTCAAATTTTATTTTAATTAGTGTTAATTAATTTTTAATGTCAATTTTAGCCTTAAAATATTTATTATGATTTTTAGGAATTTTTCTAGAATTTTTAAATAAATTTTAAATGAGTTTTAAATACTAAAATATCAATTTGCAATTTTCTAAAATGTTTTAATATCATTCTGTAATTTTAGAGTTGTTTTTATATCAGTATGCAATTTATTTAATTGTTACAATAGCATTTTGTAATTAATGAATTGTTTTTAATGGTGGAATGCAAATTTATGTTTGCATTTAGTGACTTAGGGACCTAAACCTAAATTCCTAAAGTCTAAGGGTTTATTTGCAAAACCATTGTCACCTACCCCTGGCGACCAGCCACGTCGCCGACGAACGACCCCGATCTTTTCCCGCCTTTCCCGGCCGTTCCACCGCCTCAAATTACCTATAAATAAACCCTCCTTCTTCCCCCGACCCAAACCCTAGCTCTACACCCCACCACAACCGCCGCAGCCTTTCGTCTCCGACGAAAACCTTAGACCTAACCCTAACTCCGGCGACATCCTACCACCGCCTCACCAACCGTCGACGTCGATCGCCACCACCACCATTTGCTCCGCCTCGACGAGACGACCGCAGCGCCACTACTCCGCCGCGACCACGACCACTCCTCCGCCGTCCACGACTCTCGAAACCCCCATCAACCGTCGGACACGTAAGTAACAGGACTCGAATCGTGTCGTGCGTGTCTCGTTTTTATGCACGAGACTCGCCAGGACACGACGAACCTAACGCTGTGCTCGGACACGCGAGACTGAACTCGTACATGTCGTGCATAACACGGACACGTGGATTCCTGTGTCCCAAACTGTCCGGACATAGGATTGATTTTTTTTATTTTATATGTTAACTCGTTTAAACCTAAATAAATTAAACCTAAACCTAACCCTTAACACAACTAGCGGGCTGACCCCCTGGCTAGCTCGACCCGACATAACCCCCCCCCCCCCCCAGCGCGCTGGCTCGAGTTCGAGCCCCCCCTTTTACTTCTGTGCTGTTTTCCTTTTTCTTTTCCTTTTTCTTTTTCTTTTTTGTTTTAATATATATATTTATATATATATGTATACATGTATTAGTATATATATATGTATTATTATATATACTATATTATGTATATATATGTATGCTGTTTATATATATATATATATATATATATATATATATATATATATATATATATATATATATATATATATATATATATATATATATATATATATATATATACTTCATTTTTAGTTCATTTTTAGTACTTTATTATATATATATATATATATATATATATATTTATATATATATATATATATATATATATATATGTATATATGTATTATGTACACATATGTATATATGTATATATTTTCTTGTGTATATAAATTATTATATATATATACTATTATATGATATATGTATACCCTTTTTCATATGTATTTCACTATACTTAGTGTAAGTTATTTTTCTATGTAAATATACTTATCATATTTTTATAATTTTGCCTTATTAAAATATTAATATTTATTTTGCACTTTTTACCAAATTGTATTTTAGTGTATTTAAATTACTGCAACCATTTGGTGTCCAAGCCTAACATGGATTTTTGGGCCCAAATGTGTTTTCACACATTCAAGACCTGTACAAGTCATATTGGACTTGATTCATGGCCTTGGGTCCTGTATTTGAACTTTGGTTCAAATTATATACATGGACAAAATACGTAGATAATTAATTATTTAATTTCAATTGTGTGCAATGCTGTTTTTGGATTTCTAAAAATACTTAAAGTACTATTAAAATTCTGGAAAAATAGTATTTAGATACTATGCTAAGTTAGCTAATTTAGTATAATTTTTGTAGTATTTAATTTACTGTTGCCACTAGTTTGGCTTATGGAACCAAAACTCATTTTCTGTATACTTAGGAAAAACTGATTTTTATAAAATACTTGTACTGGTTAATAAATTCCAGAAAAATTATAATAAATTTCTATAATTAGCAAGGATCATCTTGGTACTTTACTTTAAGTAAAAATAAGCTTTTTGTCTATCTCAAAAATTGTTGAAACACAATGATCTTTTGATTTATTTATTGATTAATTATGACTTGTAACTTTTTGTGTTACTTTGAGCTTTAGCCGTGTTGAACCTCACCCCTCACTAGTGTAAAGACCCTAGAAAGTTAGTTAAAGTAGTGTGTCACCCCACATTGGTCTCCTATGCCAAAGTTATCATTTTGGCTAGGTGCCCAGTCACAAGTCGTGTTTCACCAATTAGTGTCTTAGCGTTTTAGCTTAGTGTAAAAACTAAGTTATTGCATTTATTTCTACAGTGACGAGTTACCAGACATTCATAGCACTTTTATCGCAGCTTGTTTTGCTTTGCTTTGCTGGAGGCAAGTACTTTCTACAAACTTTACATACTGTTACATAAATGAACTGCTAATCCAACCATGTTAAATACTGATCCTTGGGGTTGCAAGTTAAAATGTCACATGTTGTACTTTCCATTACTACCATGTTTAGAATAGTTTTTATGTATCTCTCACATGATTAGAGTATGGGTTATGGGGAAACTGACAGTTGAGTACGTGATCATGACCCCCCTATAGTAGCGAGCGAGGTCGCATTTTATATGCATACCTTGCCGCAGGCCATTATTCCGTATTTCTGTACGGATGTACACCTATGCTTGTTAACTTGTACGTATGTACATTTTATTTACATGTACCACAGTACATTGTACATCTATTGACCGATCACGTACTTGCTACAGTTTTAAATATTACATATACATCTGTCTCTATGACATATGTGTCCTTGCCATGATAGATTGTGTGATGCCATATTCCAATTATTTCCTCTTATGTTTATTTCCATGTTTCATATGCTAGTTTGCTAGATTCAGTACTTGCTCCCGTCCTGACAGGATAACGTTGTAGGTGTCCTTACTGAGGAGGAGTTACTCTGCGACACATATTATGGAGTTACTGCCGAGGACCCGGCTTTGCTTTACGAGGATGTTCCTGCGGGGAACCTCGCCTAGTTGTCTTTTGCTTTAGACTTTTGAGAGTAGTCATGTATTAGGCTACATATTTTATAATTGGACATGTATCCAGTTTTACGTTTCAGACTTGTACTTTGGACATTTTACTATATAATACGACTTTTGTGTTTGGAGCATTTATGACTTTTATTTACTTATAGAACTGTTATCACATTTAGTCTTATCCTGTTGTCTTTAGAACAGCTTACTACGTTTTATCTCAAACGTAGGCTGGGCATGACTCGGCCTGGCCCAATAATTTGGGTAGCGGGTCGTGAGAACAGTCATCCAAGAGAACCTCAAAAACTCAAAAATGTAAGAAAGATACATCGTATAGAGAACTCGTCAAGGTTTCTTGCGACACTTTTCCATAGCAGAGACAATTATCTTAGAAAAACTAAAAGACACTTGGAAATGAAGATGGTAAATGGGAGAGAGTTCCAAGTATGTGATCTCATCGGTAGAGTTTTATTTTAGAAGAATAGTAGAAAATACCATCCGATGCAAGTCATAAAAGTAGTCGTTTTCATGTGCTTGGGGCAAAGACTACCTTTAGGACGTGGATTAGGTGCATATACCGAATCACGAAAAGAGTCAAACGTCATGTGGGCTGGAAATTGAACTGAAGTGATATCCATTAATGATTTCCCTACATTGGGAATATGAAGCATAATTGCCAAATCATCGACATCAAACTCAATGTCAATCCTATCGACCTTTGATCTAACCGTACCGTTAGTGACCGTGAGATTACAATAAAACATGCGAATTATATTAGAATAAATAGGATAACTAGATTGAACTAGGTTTGCAACGCTAAAGTGTTCAAAGACGTTTATATGATCGAAAAACAAATTGAAGTTAATTGGACTTCTCAGACAAATTTTTCGATGATGAAAGTCATTGAGCCACTCATTTGACGCATCAAGTAATACAAAAATAAAGTCATCAAAATAGTCACCATCCAGCATGGCGGGACTAAAAAGTGAAAAGGATTCTTCCTTTTGGACATTAGAGGAGGAGGCTTCTCCAATCTTTCTCTTTTTTTGTAAGAATGAGGAATTTTGGGAGCCATTGAGAAATTTGAAAATGGATTAAAAAGTTGAGATATACCAAAATTGAGTAGCGGATATGGAAGTGAACCCAGAAACAGCTCTGAATCCGAACCATTAGACCTTGGGAGGCTTTAATGAGGAAGTTTGGGGTAGCCAGGGTTAGGGTTTTTGGAGGTATTGGCTGCTGTTAGAGAAATAAGATAATGTTTGAGGGTGTTTATAAGGAGGGGAACCCGACTGTCCAGCTTCTGTTCTGATTACTATGGACCGATTTCGGCCCGAGTTTAGACAAAGCTCGATCCGAGTTCGGTTCCTTGGTAGTCATGAGAGATTTGGAAAGTTGTGATATAGGTTTTAACATTAATGCATTAGAAATACTTGTGTTGAAGAAAGATAATTTAATATTAATTAACTAAAATACACAAAAATGTACAAAATATTTTGTGTTAGCTGTAGGGGCCGAATCCCAGCTAGCGGTAGTCTCAAGACACTTGGCACCGTATCGCTTAGACTTTTAGATTTTTTTTGTCAAAAGGGCCCTTTCGGCTTATAACAAAAATATTTTTACAAATTTATGAATTTAGATCAAGTAATATTTAATTATAAAACTTCAACATCCAAAATTTCTAATTCCTTTCGTATAAAGTTAAAACGATCTTCAGCTAGGGGTTTAGTGAAGATGTTAGCTAATTGATGTTCATTGTCAACATACTCTAAACTAATATCTCTCTATAAAATATGGTCTCCAAGAAAGTGATGTCTAATCTCTATGTGTTTAGTACGAGAATGACAAACAGGAATCTTCGTGAGATTTATTGAATTAGTGTTATCGCAGTAAATAGGTATGTGGTTGTAGGATAACTGATAGTCTTTCAAAGTTTGCTTCATCCACAAAATCTGGGCCCAACAGCGTTATGCGGCTATATATTTAGTCTTGGTTGTTGATATTGCTACAAAAGTTTTCTTCTTAAAAAACCAGGAGACTAAAATCTTTTCTAGGAAATAACATGTACCACTGGTACTTTTATGATCGACCTTGCATCCAACAAAATTTGCGTCCGAATAACCTATCAGGTCAAACGAATCTGTTTTTGGATACCATAGACCGGTTGTTAAAGTACCTTTAAGGTATCGGAGGATATGCTTAAAGGTGCTTACATGTGATTCCTTAGGACAGGTCTGATATCTTGCACATAAGCATACTGAAAACATAATGTCTGGACGACTAGCAGTTAAACATTGTAAACTACCGATTATACCTCTTGTAGGAACGAAACATAAAGCGATATACACTGGAGGGTGAATAGAGTAGGTAGCAGAATATTAGCTATTAAAAAATGTTAGTAGAAAGATCACATAAATATATCACAAATATGAAAATGTAAAAGTAAAGAGCAGAGAGGAAACGCAAACATGACGATGTATACTGGTCTCCCTCTTGTGAGGATTAATCCAGTCGAGAGAACTCTAGCTTCCGGTTGAAATCTACTATGGAAAATTACAAGTTTTCATACGAAGTCCATACAAGTTCTACAAAGCAAGCTTTGATCCGAAGCAATCGACCAACTTCAATTGTGAAGTGTCTTACTTCTTGCCAAGCCTCTTGATTACAATCACTCTGAACATCTAGACCGTATCGTACTGGCAAATCGAATAAAGGATTGTAACTGGCTTGGGATTTGAAAATGAAAGCTTTAGAAGGCTTTGGAAGAACGTAGTAAGCTTAGAGAGATGAGAAGAGAAAGTGAATTAGTGTGTTAAAATGGTAGAAATTCTTCTCTATTTATAGGATTTCCAAAGGGAGAATTCGGACAGAATTCAGAATGAATTCGGGCAGAATTCTTTGAAAGAATCTCGGCAAATAGGCGTTGCTTCCGTATCTGCGGGAAGATTGGGTTCAAAATGTAACATTCCCCCAACCGAATTCGGGCCGAATTCTGGGCGAATTTGCCCAGAGATCTTTTGATACAGAATGGGTGATTTTGGGTTTTGAAACTTAGGTTTTAGGCTTTGGGCTTTCGAATGTTCAAGCAGTTAGGAATTGGGTTTTTAGTGTTGGGCTAGTTTTTAAAAAAAATGAGTATTTTTGGCAACATTTTTGGGTAGCCTATTTGCTAGTACGACTCGGTTTACATTATATTTTCTAGAACCAATAAAGTATGAAAAATACATTAAATAAATAAAAATACAGACGCAATAAAAAATACGGCTCCAAGTCTTGAACGGTAGCAGCAGCAGTTGTAGCAATTCGTCCAAGTAGGGGTACAACTTGGGCGGGTTGGGTCGGGCTTGAGGTCAACCCGAGTCCAACCCGATGAATCATAAGCCTAGCCCGAGCCCAAGCCCAGCCCGACCTCGGGTTCAACATATGAAGCCCAAGACCAAGCCCGGAGGATCGGGTTTGGCTCGGGTTCGGTCGGGTCCATCGGGTTTATCGGGCTCTAATATACTAATTGAAACAATTTTAAACAAAAGTAATATTAAATCCATAATCAAATAGCAATCAAGTCTTGATCATTACAAAATACAAACTGAAATAAGATTTAGGACAAGGAGTTTAAGAGTTTGGGTGAAGGAATTCAGGATTTAGACCTTTTATTTAAGAAGTATGACAATATATATATATATATATATATATATATATATATATATATATATATATATATATATATAAGTCGGGTTTCGAGTTTTTTGGGTAACCCGGCACATGAACCCGAGCCCAACCCGATTTATGATCGGGTTCACATATTTAAACCCAAACTCGAGCCCGTACCCGATTATCTTCAACCCTAACCCAACCTATTAACGGGTTTACCCGATCGGGCTCGGGTTTAGCCCGCCCGAGTTGCACCCCTACGTCCAAGTAGCCCTTATATCGAGACAGGGTTAGATCAATTGTTAAATCAGGTTCGACCATGACCAATGTGCCAACAATCTCCCCCATTTTGATAATTGATAAACCTTGACCGATATAACCTCATGATCTTGATTTGACAAAAAAATTAAAACGATCTTGTTCATTTGGTACCGTCTTCTCTTGATAATTGATAAAAAAATCAAAACGTTCTTGTTCATTTGGTACTGTCTCCTCTTGATAAAAGTTAACCTGAAAAAGATGTTAGATCATTTTCTCCTCCGTTCTCACTTAGCAAAATAATTGCAAAGAGATAAGATTCCCCGCAATTTATGCATAAGTAACAAATGTTAAAGAAAACGCAGAGATAATATATAAGAAAATAAACAGATTTCACAGACAGTTTTTGTGAATGAAGTAGTAGCTAAAATAATAATGCTAAGCATAGGTGTATACCAAAAAGAGACGACAAATACTGAAATGAAACTGTATAATACTAATAAGAGCTTGAAAAATATCAACTCATCATCTCAAACCTAGAAGTGCATAAAAGGAAATAATAGTACTATCGTGGAATGTAGGAACATTTCTAAGAATACATAGTCATAGACAAAGTTTAAATAAGATACCATCTAGACAAGTGCAGTAACGTCTAGATCAAGTCCTCGTCATCGTCAGTACGATCAACAACACCTGTCCAGAAGGACCAGCCCCAGAATTGCTATCTCCATGAGATGGGTGTGGAGTAGCATCAGAACCACGGTACCAATCATATGCGTTACCGAGCTCGAAAAAATGATGAACTGCCTCATCCTCATAGCGGTAGCCAGAAACAGTAGTATCTCATGGAAGAGAACTGGCATGCTGACTAGTCTGGGCAAAACATAGATCCGTAAAAGAGTTTACAAGAGCCTAAAATCGACTCGCATCGTGAAACTCATATTCTCTTAATATGTCAGTAACAAACACTCTGAAAGAGTTGTGTATATCATCTAAATGCTGATGAAGACCCTCAAATATCATAGGATAAGTCTGAGATGGAGGAGGTAGTGCAGTAGGAGGAGCATGAGGGACAGATGCACTACAATGAGATAGCTGAAGATACTTGGGCTCAGAGTCACGAGCACAAGAAGATAAGTCGATCTCAAAATGCTGGAAGATGATGGGAATGATCATCGCGTAGAGGAGATTCCTGTTCCTTTTGTGACACCTAGCCATCATCTGGATAATCGCCTTAGGGACGAAAAGGGAACCTTATGACGAATGTGATATAGAACATACATTTCAATACTAGTTACATCATCTTTTGAAGTGGATTTTGGTAGAATAGTGGAATAAACAATACGATACAACTCATAAAAGAATAAGTTCTAGTGTATGGCTTTGAACTTGCCGGGATGGACGGGTTCAGGGGCACAAAGTTGAGTCTTGAAATTAATTAAAGTTGTATCGTTTGGAAATTCAGAGTTAGTGATATCGACAAGCGGCTCACATACATTTGGAATTTGTAGGATCTTCGCTAAGTCTTCATCATTGAATTGAATATCTATGCCTGCAATGCGGCTCTTAACAGAATAAGTATTATCGGCTGAAGTAAAGTTGTAAAAAAATAGTCGAGTAACATTTGTGGCAATGGGAAAAGAGTATGTAACAAGGTTGTGCAATCCTAGAGTTTCAAAGTAGGTTTTGTGAGATGGAAAAAATTGTCCACTTTATCGGTGTGTCGGGGCATATGTTACGAATTTGAAAATTCGCATACCTTAACAGCGATTGTTCAAGAGTTTCGAAGAAAAAACTCATTGAACGCCCCGTCGTCCGTGTGGATGCGAGAAAAGATAGATCCTTGGATAGGATTCGAAGATGAGGCTTCTTCACTAGCCGTCTTCTTTCTTTTGAAGGGATTATGGATCCTAGGCATGATTTCTAATAAAATTTCAATAAAAAATGAAATAGAGAGACGAAGAGATTGTAGAGATTATACCTTCTCAAAATCAAGTATGTAGAAGAGGAGACGATTCTCCGCTCGAATCTAAAATTTGGAAGCAAAATTCCAAAAGAATTGAGAGAAATTGAGCGTGGAAGATTTAGGGTTTCGGTGAATAGAAAGGAAGAGGAAGATGAATAGAAAGGGGGCCACTTTAGTTCTATTTAAAAACACCCAACGGCAGCCAAATTCTTGCTAAATTTGTGTTGAGTTCGCCTGGGGCTATTTTGAGGTATTTTTGCACAGAAAAAAATGTCACTTTTATATTCATCAGTCCTTTTCAATTATTTAATTCCAAGTTTAGTAATTTTAAATGTTAATTAATATAATTAAATTTATTTTATGAATTAAATTTTGTTACACAGCGACTGTCTCAGATTAGCTGTAGGGGTACTATGCCAGCTAACGGAGGTTCACAGGGGAACGCCTAAGTACCGCTTTGCTTTAGTCCTAGTCATGGTGACAGACAGACCTTTGTAGGCTTGTCTTAAAAATAATTTTTGTATATTAAAAAATAATTCATAAGATAAATTTAATTAATATTATTGACATCTAAAATTCTTAATTCTTGACATAAATACTTGAATTGATCTTCCGCTAAAGGTTTTGTAAATAAGTCAACCAATTGATTCTCTGTGTCTATGTATTCTAGATTTGTGTCTCCATTTGTTGATGATCTCTAAGAAAATGATGTCGAATCTCATTATGCTTAGTGCGAGAGTGACATACAAGATTCTTTGTCAAGTTGATAGTGCTAGTGTTGTCACAAAAAATGGGTATATGTGTGTAGTATAAACCAAAGTCTTCTAAGGTTTGCTTCATCCACAAAATTTGCGCACAACAACGTCCTGTGGCGATATACTCAGCCTCATAGTCGGTAATACGACAGAATTTTTTTTTGCTAAACCAAGAGACTAGTGCCTTACCTAGGAAATGACACGTTCCGCTAGTAATTTTTCTATCCACTTTGCATCCAACAAAATCAGCATTTGAGTAAACGATTAGGTCAAAGGACGTGGTTTAAGAAACCATAAGCCAACAAAAAAGTGCCTTTAAGGTATCGAAAGATACACTTAACTGCACATAGGTATAATTCCTTAGTGTTAGCTTGAAATCTTGCACATAAGCAAACACTAAATATTATATCAGGACGACTAGCAGTTAAATGAAGTAAACTACCAATCATACCTCGATACTAACTTATGTCGACTAGTTTGCCTTGTTCATCTACATCGAGCTTGGTTGAAGTTGCCATTGGAGTGCCAAGAGGTTTGACGTATCCCAGATCGAATGTCTTTAGCAAATCTTTTGTGTACTTAGCTTGATTGATGAACGTCCCATTGTTGGTTTGTTTGATTTGCAATCCAAGAAAGAATTTGAGTTTTCCTATCATGCTCATCTCAAACTCATTTTGCATACACTTAGAGAATTCTTGACAGAGAGATTCATCAGTAGATCCAAAGATAAATCATCAACATAAATCTAAATTAAAAGTAAATTACCATTAAAAGACTTTATAAAAAGTGTAGTGTCAACCTTGCCTTTTGAAAAACCATTATCCCGTAGAAAAGATCTTAGACAGTCGTACCAAGCACGAGGGTCTTGTTTCAAACCGTATAAGGCTTTCTTCAACTTGAATACATAATCAGGATTTTTTGAAACCAGTGAATCCTGGAGGTTGAGCTATATAAACTTCTTTTTTATCAAACTGTTAAGAAATACGCTCTTTACATCCATTTGAATAAGTTTAAAGTTATGAAAACATGCAAATGTACATGACATGCGAATGGATTCTAATCTTGCAACTGGGGCATAGATCTCATCGTAGTTGATACCTTCCTTTTGGTTGTATCCTTGAGCTATGTCACGACTAGCACCCAGTGTAAGGGCACGAGACCATGGGTACGTTCAGCCTACGCCACAATCTCAATGGTGGAACGCTGTCCTAGGTCTCAAACATCTAACACAGTATAAATAAACCTGTCCAAAATATACTCTCCAATCGGAGGATATCTCAGAAGATATAACTCAATCCCAAAAACTAGGGGTAGATAAACAGTACGATAAGATAGATATGAAATCCACAGAGTGAGATACAACCAGGAATGAAATAAGTCTAAGGGTTATCAACACCACTACATAATATCTGAATAATACAAACTCAAAGACAACACAAATAAGAAAGATAAAGCCTAGCAATCTAGCCTAAGAACTATGGTAGTCTCCTCAGTGCAACTGGATCCTCCTGAGGGTCTAGTTCGCAAGTGTCGTCTACGCTAGCTCCATAAAAGGTAGTGCCAAGGGTCCTCCAAGTTATCTGTAATATTTTGTCAACGGGTCCAATCAGGACAGAAACAAGCACATATCTCCAAACAGATCCAAAATATGGTAAGAAATATAGAACAAGCAGTAGAATAAAATACATGACGTGTTGTAAAAAAGTACAAAAAATATAGGAGAAATGGATAAGTAAAGTGAATCATGAAAGATAGTAAGAAACTATGAACTATACTAAATATAGGTGTTTTAGAGCACAAGATGATCATCTGATTGGCATAGGTACTCCATTATACGTGAAGGTATAATAGACATGCACAGGAGTTACACTAGAGGGGTTTTTATCATATGACCACTTCTACTCTCACGCTCTGATCAATACACAAGGATCCGATTAGGTTATGTTACGTACACGATGGTTAGTTTTGTACAAAAAATACGTATGAGCACATGAGAGTACATGAGAGCACACGACTTGTACACGAATAATATGAATACAAAAAGTACACGATGTATACGGTAAAGTACATGAACATAAAATACCCGATGTATCCGCTGAGGGGATAACATCGCACGACAAGATCCATAGAGTACTGGTCCGTGATAATAACGTGTCAGCATCAAGTAAAGTAGTCTAAAACAGGCAATATAGATACTATCATGAATGAAACTGATCAGAGAATGTACTCGCCTGATAACCTGAGCAACTGATATGTATAGATGTCCAAACTGGAGTCACAGAGTCCTATTTAGAGCAATACAGGTTATAAAGAGTTCAAATTACAATAATTAAAATATACAATGCAATCTACATAATTCTAGGTCAAAGTCAACTCTTGGTCAACTCTGGTCAATCTTCTAGTCAAACTAGGTCAACATCCAAGCTAACTAAGTAAAATATAGCCAATGGTTAACCACTAGTCAAAAACTAGTCAATTTAGTCAACATCCAAGTACTTGGTCAACAACTAAGCTATTGGTCAACTCTAGGTCAACTAGGCTATATCATAACTAGGATACCAAATACTTATATATCCAAATCCTATACGCTAATAATATCTATAACATACCTATATACAAATATATATAGACATCATATATATATATATATATATATATATATATATATATATATATATATATATATATATATATATATATATATATATATATAACATAATCTCTTACCCTTACTAAACATATACACTCATCTCATACATATGTATATCATAACCTCAAATCCATACCCTCAACTCATACATATATATAACCTACATATACTCTTAAGTCATACATATATTTAGACTCATAACCATAGCATATATATAATATATATACATACCTATAACAGCTCACATATATATATATATATATATATATATATATATATATATATATATATATATATATATATATATATATATATATATATATATATATATATATATATATATATATATATATTTATATTTATATATATATATATATATATATATATATATATATATATATATATATATATATATATATTATATATATATATATATATATATATATATATATATATATATATAAAAATATATATATATATATATATATATATATATATATATATATATATATATATATATATATATATATATATATATATTTATATATATATATATATATATATATATATATATATATATATATATATATATATATATATATATATATATATATATAACTCTATATAAACTAGCAAAACCCTACATCTATATACATATACATAAACCCACAAATTTATACTCAACTTCTAGCCCATATATAACTCATAAACTGAACCCAAAACTGAAACCCACATATAGCTAATAGCCTATATGAATAACACTACCTATACCCAACTGAACCTGAATCCCATATAACATAACCTATATATATAACAGACACAAACTCACAAATATAAAAGCCTATAACATATAGATAACTATACATCATAGCCTATGTATATATAGGGAGCGGATCAAAAGCCCCCCTTAGAAAATCCCCTAAAAACTCTCCTCACTCTAATTCGTAATATTAATGTTAATATTAATGTTAATGTTAATATTAATGTTAATATTAATGTTAATATTATTTTTTATATTAATGTTAATGTTAATGTTAATATTAATGTTTATGTTAATGTTAATGTTAATATTAATTTTAATGTTAAGTTTAATGTTAATTTTAATATTTAACATTAATATTAACATTAATATTAACATTAACATTAATATTAAAATTAATATTAACATTAAATTACGGATTAGAGTGAGGGGGGTTTTTAGGGGGTTTTCTAAGGGGGGCTTTTGATCCGCTTCCATATATATATATATACAAACTCACTAATATAACCGCTAATACAAACTCACTAATATATATATATATATATATATATATATATATATATATATATACAAACTCACTAAATATATATATATATATATATATATATATATATATATATATATATATATATATATATATATATATATATATATATATATATATATATATATATATATATATTTAGTGAGTTTGTATATATATATATATATATATATATATATATATATATATATATATATATATATATGTACAAACTCACTAATATATATATACAAACTCACTATATACATATATATACAAACTCACTAATATAACCGCATATAGCTATACCCTCTCCTCTAACCTCCTGTAAATTGGGACACAAGGTCCCTCTAAATAGCTAGTGCTAAGTATACATGGGACAGAACATTAGAGATAGAGATTGCTCTCCTATAGAGTGTGCAGGTCATACTGAACATTAGTATAATGGCTGAATCAAAGTATTGTTTAATATATGCATTTCTAGAAATCAAATGTATTACAACAATTGTCCTTATAGATGACAGAACCTGGTAGATCAAAAGTGGGGCAGATGATTAATGAATGAATGGCAGGGCCAACCAATTGTGAGTGGGTGACTGAATACTAGTTGTAGGGGATGAATGGAAAAGGCAGGGAATACAATTGTGTTGCAGGCACCTAAGTGTAATACAGTGAGTGTTTACAGTATACCAATTGAGACAAATACATGGCAAATGAAAGTTAGATGTAGTGATTAATATGATGTATTGCAGTGGTAGATACATGACCAATGAAGTGGTCTAAACCTACAGCAGTGAACTGAACAGAGGTGGCAAGGTAAAGAAGAAGACCTAATGCAATGGCTAAACATGTAGTAATTGTTTGCCATAAAAAAATCAAATGCAGGTATTACATAACACTGAAATTGATTGCAAACTCGCTTGTACAAAGGAAAGCCTAGAAAGAAATCCTAGGAAACAATCTAAGTACAATTATTTAGTTTTGATTCTGGGGGGTGACGGTGGAGGCTCGGGAAAGTGCTACCAACTCTACCTTACTCTGTGGACTATCTGATGCAGTCTCTAGCTCGTGAAGAAATTACTTTTCTCTTGAAGGTTGCCAGCCTTTTGCAGGGGTGTGGCACTCTGCTATTTATAATAAGATATATTTTGAGCCGCATAGACGGCTTGCGGCCACATGGTTGATTAGCACGCGAAGACCTGCTCTTGGGCTGCCATCTGTCGATTTGTTAGGATTTTGTTGTAGCAAATCTGGGTAGTTAAGGAATTGGTCAGATTGCCACGTGTCCCGTTGCGTATAGTTTTCTCAGTCTTCGATCATGTGGGATCGCGTGAGACTCATGCACGCAGCTTAGATCACAGTTACTCCTGGTTGCATGAAGTTTGGAAACTTTGGGGCCGCATATGTCTGAGCCGTATAAGTTTCATGCGGCTTAGATGACACTCTTATAGCCGCATGGAGGCGTACGAACCCTACTTTTGGACGACGTCTCACGTCTTATCTTTCTTGTCAAAGTGTCAGAACTGTCATATTTGCCAGGACTTGTCAGCTTTATCAGTTGAACTGCTCCTCTTTGGTCGTATACCTTCCTTCTATAACTGTTTGTCGATGGGCCGCATATGTCTTTAAATTGTCATACGGCTTTCCTTCATGCGGACCTGTTTGGCCCAAAGTACCTATGCGACCATTTGTAATCCGTATGAACCCCATATTTTTCATTCTTCTACAAGACTCCCTTCAAAGTTTTCAAATTACAAATTTAGAATACTTTGAATAAGAAGCATGAAAATATGTCAAGTCGTACGGAATCTTCAATTAGCAGGAAGCTTTTCGAAACACAGAGAAATCTTGAGCCGCAGGGAGATCCCATCAGCCTGCCAGCTGTCACTGCTGCATTTAATGTTCTTGATTTGATTTCGGATTTAGGTTCTCTTTTTTCGAGATAAAGTTGACGATTACTAGGGATAAAATCCCCAAACATCATCATTATCTTTAATGATCTCGAGAATCGAAGCGGCACCCTTTCTGGAAACTCTATAAATAGGAGTGATTTTTTAAGGTAAAATTTTCTCTTTTATCTTCTTCTCTTTCATCTTCGTCTTCCTGTCTTCAATGGCTCCCAAAGCTTCCAAGTCGACTGTGGCCAAAGGAAAGGGGCTTACTTGTCCGTCGAGAGCGGCAGACTCTTCTTCCACTCACTCCAACGTGCACCCTCCCATAAAAGGTGAGGATAGTGGGAAGACGATGGCCATGTCATATGTTTTTATGCGCAGGCCCGTGCTATATCGCTTTCTGTGCAAATAAGCTTGGTCGATGCGTGCCCTATCTCAGTTGAACCATATGTGTTCTGTATGATAGGGACGTATAAGCTGAGTCGCATAAGTGCTGCATAAATGACCTAGGATTGATCTGCATAAATACTGCATAGTTGTGCCGCATAAGTGTCTCCTGATTGAGCCGCATGGGTGTTTCATATCTCGAGCCGCAGAAGTACTTCGAGTCCAAGCCCCATAAGTACCTTATTACCGAGTTGCATGAACACTTTGTGACTGAGCCGCATAAGTGTCTCATGACTAAGCCGCATGAGCACCTTTTTTGATTGATCGGCCTAAGTGTCCCCCGACAGCGCCGCATACGTCTCATGTCACATAGGTCTTATTTTGGCTAGGTTGAAAGGATGAACTTCTAACTTTTACTTCTTCTCTGTCTTTTGTAGTGGACTTGTCCTTAGCTCCCTCGGGGGAACTCTTGATAGGATATGCTCAATCTGCGTCGGGTGTAAATTTTGACCAGATAGTCGAACGTGTGTCGACTCAGATTAACCAAAATGAACCTGAAGACCGGCTGAGGGAGATCAGAAACTAGTCTTTCTTTTTCTTAGTTAGCATAATGAACTCCGGGCAACTGAATGGCATTCATCCGAAGCCCATGTTTTTATTCGGGGATGCCCTGGCTGTTTCAGATTCGAGCATCATAGAGACTCTTGAGAGTTGGGACTTCTATTTTCAGGGGGAGGCAATTCACATACCCTTGATGGAGCACCACTTTCCCTTATCTGGTTTCAGTATGGCACCTTTTAAGAGAAAGATGTCGAGCTCTCTAACTCTGGATCAGTAGGCAATCTTTGTAGGCCATATCCGTTTTAACAACCCCACGAGGTCAGTGGTCGCAGTAAAGGAATCAATGAGCTACTCCGTTATTGGGATGGCCCCTGGCAGTCTCATCAACGAGCTGAAGCCCAATATGTTTTTCTCTGAAGCTGACACCTTTTTGAATCAGAATGTCCGCAAAAGGTTATATCCTGCAGGGAGATTATCCTTACTGAACTGGCAACATCGTTCACCTCCATGGGTTAACCTGACTTCTTGGATCCTGACGAAGTATGAGGGCATCCTACGACAGATTGGCCTCTATTACGCCATTAGGGGGTCCTGCTATGGCTTGTTTATGAACCTAAAATTATTTATGGCATTGCTTGAAATGTACAACTGCCAGACGGGGACCTTTTTCACTCCAGGTGGAGAGATGGGGCTTGCTCTTCACGAGATGCATGGTGTGTCCAAATTGCCCTGGGACGATGAGGCTTATGAGGAGTATACCTCGACAAACAAAGAATTAGAATGGCGGTACCCTGGGTTCCTAGCCGTATATCAGGAATTGCTCTGTCACCATAGCACCTGTCAAAAAATATCCAAGAAGAAGGATGATAGTTCAGAAGGGAACCTTCCTCATTTCACGGCTTGGATTGGCTATCTTTTTAACCTTAGTGCGTCCGATCGAGTTGCTGTTAGGAGTCCTCAATCTCCGGAGCAGGTGGATGCTCAGGTGCAAAGTACTAAGAGGTCCCGTGCTGCTGGTGAAAGATTTGGGAGCCTGAGTGATACTTTTAGCTATTATTATCGTGATACCCAACCTATATCTGCTAAGGCTATCTTGGCCGGATACCTGATGATATGGTTGAGGGTTTGTGTCGTTTTGGCGGGTTCTGGTACGATCGAAAGGATTAGCCTCAACCTGATCCTTCCAGCGGTGAAGCTAGTTTTTGGGAGCAAGTTGGCTCCGCTTCCTGCTATGGTATGCAGCATCCATAGGGGTCTTCGTTCCTTTATGTCGAAAGTTATCGCTCGTGATCTTACGAAACCCTTCAACAGAATCGAGCTGCCGTATCATTGTTTAATGGGGTGGTTGTTGATGCATTGCCCCTCTCTGATACGACCTGGTCCGGAAGACGATGTGACAAGTGACGATGCCTTTATCTACCACTATCGTGACATGCCTTGGAACTGTATCAGCTTTTCTGACTGCCGAGTCGCTCTCGTGCGGGTGGATAGATACTCTTTTTTGTGTCGGTCCTGTCTTTTACCGAGGAGGAGATGGGACGCATTTACCTTGATAGTGCTGTTACGCCCGAGTCTTTATCCGAAAAATTATTTTGCTGGTTGCAGAGTATCCGTCCCTTCCATCTGGTGTACCGCAACAGTAATGTTGTATACCTAGAGCCATACCTACCTAGCCGGTATTCTCGACAATCGTTCTCAGAAGCGAGTAGCGGCTAGGTTCCGTAGGCCTGGCATCGAGGAAACGGGTAGTGGTACCGAGGTTGTTATAGGGGTAAGTTCTTTCACGGCAAGCCCTAATGTTGTCCTTGATATGTTATCTGAAAACTCTCCTTTACAGGCATCGGAGGAGGCAAACCATTTATCACCAGATGCCGCCCATGCGATTTTCTCTTTGGGTCCCGACCCTGGAGTTACGAGATCCTCACAAGCTAGTGTTGATATCATTACGTCTCTGCCCGGAGCAACAGAGGCGGGAAAGACAAAAAATAATGGTTCGGGCACCGCTGCTGACCTCATCGGAGTTGTGGGAACGGTGGGAAGAGCTGAGACAACTCCAGCTGAGCCTCAGCCTTTGCCCTTCACCTCGGGTAAGCTATATCGCTTTCTTACCAACGAGGAGATTTTTTGCTTTGACTCCATTTCCTTCGTGCCAAGATGATTGCTGGTTGTGCTGGACCTACAGGTCCCGCCTCTTCACTACCGGTGGTAGATGTGGCCGCAGAGGGGGAAATAGCAGAGGATCCAGGGGCGGATCTGGTACAGGCCAGAAGCGTTCCTTCTTCCCTATTTGAGGGACCTTCCACCGTGTCGAGCACAAACATCCCAGTTCTTTCCACCTTTTTGGTGAATGTGGGACCGACTGGAACTGTCTCTTCTCCGGCACTTGAACCTTCTGCCCTATCCAGCTTTCAGCTCCTTCGAGCTGTGGAAAAGGAGATTGCTGCTGTGCGGGAGTCTCATCGCTCTGAGCTTGTTTCCCTTATAACAGGATCTTCGAGCTTAAGTGTGCCTCTTTTCCAGAAGCCTTCAGCTCCCTTAGATGCTATCCCGTCGATGCCGTCCTTTCTGGAGAATTTGGACGAGTCGTCAAGGGACGTCGTCGAGAGCTTTTATCGTCATTTGAAACGGGGGTCAAAGCTTCTTTGAGGAGAAGGACTTCATTTGCCGTAGCCTACCACTCTGCCCAAGGCCAGATTGTGCTGCTGAAGACGCTTCCAGGTGGAGAAGGGGTGGCCGTCCTTCTGGAGCACAAGCTGGCAGAGGCTAATCAGTGCCTAATCCAGTTACAGAAACTACGGTAAGTCGATGTGTCTGCCATGGTGGAGCAGGAGTGTGCTTTCCTTGTATCAGCCGTTGAAAAGGTAAAGGCTGTTCAAGAGACAACCAAGCCCTCCTTGGAGAAGGACCTCCAGGAGTTATCCCTTAAGTATGACAAGCTGAGCCGGGAGGGAGAGATTTTCTTGACTCGCGAGGAGACCATTACTCGTACTATGGCCGAAACTAACGAGCAGCTCCTCCATCTCCAGGCTAGGTTAACATCTCTGGAGACTGAGCTCCAAGCCACTCGTCAGAAGAGTGAGAAGATCTGGAAGGAGACTGATGAAGTCACCCGAGCCTCTGCCACTTTAGAGGGAGCACTGAAGAGATTGAAAGAAAATTGGCAGGCTCATGCGCATCTGGAGGACACCAAGAGGTTATCCCAGGAAGCTGAACGCCGAGTCAAACTAAGAATTGAGCGCTCAACTGCACAGCTGGAGGGCATCCTTAGCAAGTTGTGTGTTGCTGATGAGTAGTGGACTTTGCTCTTTTTTTGATAGAGCAGAATACATTCACTCCGCTCTGATGAGCTTATAATGGCATTTTGATGAAGAATATCCCCTGGAGGGATTTTTTTGTGGACCTATTGCCCTTTGGTGTATTTTTTTAAAAATGCGAGCAAATAGATTTAAAATATATTTTGTGGACCTACTACTCTTTGATACACCGATGGTGCGAGTAATAGATTAGGATAATTTTTTGGGGACTTATTACCATTTTTGTGTACTGGTGAGGCGAGTACTGATAACAAGTGGAGAGAAGACCGGCATATTTACTCAGAGATAATGAGGACGTGGTAAATATGGGTCTGCAGTATAGCCTCCCTACTCAGAGGTAATGAGGATGTGGTAGGAGTAGGCCAGATAGGGATACACAGAACAACTCAGAGGTGCTATCAACGTGGAAGTTCTTATGTATTGGGTTATTTGTCAATGCTGGGTGGGAAAACAACTCAGATATAATATGGATGTGGTTGTTTTTCACGTCGGGGGAATTTTGTGGACTAATTACCCTTTTTGTGCACTGATGGTACGAGCAATAGATTAGGATAAGTTTTATGGACCTATTACCTTTCTGCGCACTGGTGGTGCGGGTAATAGATTTTGAAACGAAACCCCACAGGGGTGATATGGGCGTGATATATGGTAGTCGAAACATCAAAGCGGAAGTTCAGAGGTATCAATATACATGACTTGTCACTCGTAGAGATGCAATGCGAGTCCCCTCGGAGGGGGAGAAGAACAGAGTGTAAGTTCATGGGTACCTGATGTACATAACTCGACACTCTATGTAGTATTTATTTTTTTTATCGGCAGCCTCTTATTGATGAGATAAGGAACTCCGTCCATGGGGGTTTTATCATCAGGAGAGGTACCATCTGTCTGTGCCACCAGGTATTCGGCGAGTTCTACATCCTCTTCGGCAAGGGATTCTGTGTCTTCCGATGGTCTTCAGATGGATTTTGGTAACTGGATCACCATCGGCCCTATGATGGGCTTTAGCTCTTGAATTTGGGTGTCGGCTGAGCATTGGTTCCGACTCCGCAGCTTGAACGAGAGAACCAGGCACCTCTTCAAGCAAGGTTTCGATAAGGGGTGCTGCTTTGCCTGATTTACGAGTCTGGAGGTGAATTATCAAGGGTTCCTTTGGCCCTGTGATGGTTTCCAGTTTGTTAATGATGTACTTCTTGGATTCTTCGTATAAACAAGCCTCCGAAGAATAATAAGACTCAACCCCTTTGAAGGAATCAATGTCAGCAAATTCGGTCCTCACGAAGCCGTGTCTATTGACATACTTGAAGCACTGGTGGAGCGTGTGTTTGCCATTAAATTGTTTGATTGAAAACTTTAATACAAACAGAACAGTGTTACAATGTAGGACTTAGATGTAGTCCTAGGAGTATACTTTTGTTTAAGCTGGGTCCTTAGTGCCAATGGAGCGAGTGGTAATGCGTTGACTCCGTTGACCGGCTGACGACGGTTATCGGTTCTCTGAAGGTGTGGATTGCTCTGGGTGCTGGAGCTTGCTGAGAGGAGGAAGACGTTGAGTGTCTGTATCTGCCTCTCTGATGATTCCTTGTATGTTCGTTCTGGATTCTGTGTATGTGTGAAGGAGAAGATCCCTCTATTTATAGTTTTGTAGGCTGGCTGCTCATGCGCGCATATAGGATGCGCCGGTATGTGGGGACGCCACGTGGAGGTTGCTGATGGAGACGCGTAGATGATGCGCCCTGATTGAGGGGGAGAACTCTTCATACTGCTGTTGTGAGCCGGCACGTAGCAGAGGAGAAGATCTTTCTGTTGCTGAAATCTTGGACGAGTTGAGTCAAAGGACACGTGTCATCGACCCATGGCTTGAAGATCTCGGATTTGGGGGGGTAGTGATCTGGTGAGCTGTACCTTGGATCTGGGCGCAGGAGGAGGCTGCGGCTCATAACCTTTAGGAGTTATAAACCATTTAGGGCGCATGGCTTTTAAGGCGCATGCAGGTGACCTTCCTTCTGTCTTTCGGGATCAGAGATCAGTCTGGGGCGCATGGCTTTTGAGGCGCATGCAAAGCTTCAACTGGAGACTCTTCTTCTGTCTTTAGGGATCAGTGAAGGGTCTGAGGCGCATGACTTTTGAGGCACATGCTGGTTTGGACGCATGGCCGTAGAGGCGCATGCGGATGGCCACGTGGCAGTAGCAGTCGGAATAGAGTCATGATGATGCTGACGTTGCCGACGCTTCGTTCTCTGAAAAAAGCTGTCAACTGTTCAGACTTTGGGAAGCGTGCTGCCAACTCTGGTGTCAGTTCAACATTTAATGTTTGTGACGTTCGATGGACAGCTGAGTGGGCACATTGGTTGGTGTTCCACTCGGCATAGAGATGTGAGGGGGGGGACGCATCCTCTGTGATGCGCCGGGTACTGTAGGGCGCGTCTGTGTGATGCGCCTGATGCTGGAGGGCGCGTCCGTGTGATGCGCTGTTTGGCTGGCGCATCCGACATGTCCTTTAATGACGCGGCTGTCTCGCTCCTCGAGTGCTATAAATAGTCGTTTGGCTGAATTCGAGGCGTCCGGTTCATCCATTTAATGCAAATTCATTGCACAGAATTCGGAGAGTCATCCACTTGGCGTATGGGTTTGATTTGCCCGGCCTATAAATAGTGGCATGGAGAGAAGGTTTGCTCCTCGTTCCCTTACGTACTTCCAACATGAACTTGGATATGCGGGTGCATTCTGTTGACGAAGTGCTCCCGAAGGTGAAGATGAGACGTCGGGCTGTCTTCGATGCACTTGAAGGTGACTGTTACATCCAAAAGACGGAGTCGAGGGCTTCTGAGGCAGGCGAAAGGTGCCTGTTGCATCCAAAGATAGGGATGTTCGGGCCTCGTCTCCGTTGTTCCGGAAGAGCCGTAGATCGGAATGGTGGTGCTAGGCTCTCTCTTCCTTCAAAGTGGGTGCCGTCCACTTTGATTGTGTTGAAAGCTCCTTGTGCCATAATTTCGATCACGGTCTTCCTTGTTCTTTGGAGGCTCTTTCGAAGCCTTCCCTGGCCACAGCATTTGCGGTGCTCTTCTCTTCCTTGGTTCCAGCCAGAGGGTTAAATGCTTTGCTTGGCGAAGCACTTATCAGGTGAGCCTGGCTGGAAGAGTTGCTCATAACTGAGCTGCTGAAGGGATGCACATAACTGAGCTGGATGCACATAACTGAGCTGCTGAAGAGATGGTAGGATGCGCCTGGCTAGAGGCGCATGACATCTGCTGTGCCTGGCTGACAGCGCATGGTGACTGCTGCGCCTATCGGAAGGCGCATGGTGGTTGCTGCGCCTATCTGGAAGGCGCATGGTGGTTGCTGTGCCTATCTGGAAGGCGCATGGTGGCTGTTGGCTGTAGATCTAGGATCCTTCCTTTGTAGAAATTCTCCTTTGTACAACCTTTTCTAGACATGTAATAGACTTTTATATATATAAATAAAAAGTCCTTCTTCGAATGTCTATGGCTTATTTGATTAGCTGTCTGAGTTCTGGCGCATATAATGCCTGGCGCATGGGCTTTATGGTTGTGAAATTCCATGCTTCTACAAGACCCCCTTCAAAGTTTTCAAAACTTTTGAATAAGTTTTGGAATACTTTGAATAAGAAGCATGGAGGTCAGGGCGCATGATTTTTGGGCGCATGCTTGTTCGGGCGCATGCTCCTTTCAGTTGATGATGATGACACTTTGGTAACCCAAAAGATTAATGATGATCTTTTGGTTGTATTTGTTGTTATCTCCTCACGGAACCCGAAGCGACGGCTGAGATTACACGTCATCGGTTCACGCGTGCGACCAAGCCCTATAAATAGGTAAGGGTTGGGGAGAGAGAGAGAGTTCATCTGCTCTGTGCCTTTGCTTTCTTTAGAGTTTTTCTTCAAAACCCTAACTTTTTCTTCTCTGAGAGAATGGCTCCCAAGACTCCTCGCGGTGGTGCCGGCAAGGGGAAGGAGAAAGCGAAGGAGTTCGTTGATGAGGATGCACCTATCACCCCTGCAACTCCGGCCGACGTTCGTCCTGAGGTGACGGGTGGGTTTCATCTCCTTCACATAAGCTTTTGGGCCAGACTGTGCCCTAACTCAGATTTGCTGACGCGTATGGACTTTTGTCCTAATGATACGCCGAGGTTCTACCCCGCCGACGTGCATAGGTTTACACATTTATCATGCACCGAGGTTTAATGGCTGACGCACATGGGTTTCGTACCCTGATGATGCGTCGAAGCCTTTGCTGACGCGCATGAGCTCACGCTCTGATGATGCGCCGAAGCTCCAATGCTGACGCGCATGGGCTTACGCCCTGATGATACGCCGAAGCTATTTGACATTTTTGCCTGACTTCCACCTTTGTTGTATCAGTGTCGATGATGATCCCTTTGTTGAATGAGGTCCTTCTGGACGCTTCTCTTTGTCAGAGATGATGGTGCCTTGGTCTCGGCTCCGTGGAGGGACTATGAAGACTCCTTGAGACGGGACTATTCGATTATGGTAGACGGTCATTATTTGTGTTTGCAACGACCGTAGAGCGTTGTCTAATGTATACATGGCATTCCAGTGTGGAAGACAAGAATAATTAAAAGACACTCTATTATTGATAAAATACGAGATCTTATCCCGTGGGATTACATTGTCAAAGGAGGGTGCCTCTACGTCAGCCGAGATATAATCACTAAGCTCCTCGTCTGTAAGAACTGGGGGTAGACTAGGAGAGTCCACCACAGCTTTGGGTGCCTGGGCTGCGCCTCCGGTGAGTGGTGCCTTCCCTTGTAATTTTGCCACCAGGGGAGCCGATGTTTGAGGTGGCTTTCCCTTGAGGCGTATCTTCAGGGGTGCTTCGCGAGCCGGCGCTTTCCCTGATAGCTTGATGCTCATTGGAGGCGCCTTCTGGGGTGGTTTCCCCTTCAGTCGGATTTTCAAGGGGGCGTCGGGAGTCGTCTCAGGCTCCATGTCCGGTTCTGTTGCCGTCTCTGCCTCATCATTAGCGTTGTTGGCTTCCTCCTCGTCAATGGGCTTGTACAAGTCGGAATCGGTGAAGTAGGCTTCAATCCCTTTGAAAGGATCGATGTCTGCAAACTCCGTCCGGATGACGCCATTGGTGGATACATACTTCATGCACTGGTGGAGCGTGGAGGGCACCACCATGTACTCATGCAGCCATGGTCGACCGAGCAGGATGTTGTAGTTGACCTCGGCATCTACCATATAACAAGTCACCTCAGTTTTGAGGCTGCCAATATGACACTTCAGTCGGATCTTGCCCAATGGCTCGCTCTTGCTAGCATTGAAGCCACTGATGGTTGTATTGGAGGGCGCCAGCCGGTACATCGGGATCCCCAGCTTAGATAGCAGCGCCTTCGGGATGATGCTTAGGGAAGACCCAGGATCGATCTGAATCCGGCTCACCTTGACCGAGCCAATGTACCCTGTATAATACAGCGGTCAGTTATGTCGGTGATGCTTGAGCAGCATGTCTTGTTGGGTAAAAGTTATGTTTGGGATAACTTCATCCGCACAATGACAGTGCGCACAAGTAGTTGGGAGGTCTTCAGGCTGCTTGACCTGACTGAGAAAGGATTCAGCGTCCTTCAGAGCTTCGCAGAGAGCTTCTCGGGAATCTTTAGAAAGACGCAGGAGCTCGAACAAAGACAGGCGCGCAGGTGTACTAGCTAATTGTGCCAGAATGTCGAAGTTGTGAGGCTTGGACGGCCCCGAAGCATTCTCCTTCCGTAGAGGTCTGTCAAAACGGGCCTCCACCTGCTTCTGCTTGTTGGCTGCTGAGGGCTTAGATGGACCCTCCTCAGGGATGGTGCTAGGAGGCACCCTCTCGGCGGCGGCTTCGCCAGATTGGGAGCTCTGTTGTGCACGTGTTCGCACTGGAAGTGCCTCTTCTGTTGAAGAAGAGACTGTGCGGCAAGACTTGATCTTCCTGTCTTTTGATTTGGAGGTAGGGCGTACCTCCGATTGAGTCACCTCGGAGACGAGGTCGGGGTGAACCCAGAGGACCTCTCCTCGAGATGTGGTGAGCGGGGTGAGTCCACTCACATTGTCACGAGTAGGTGGTAAGTTTATCACCTCCATTGTCGCCTTAGGGATGGGGACGACGCCATCTTGTGTGGTAGTTGGCGGCAAGGTGCCGAACTGAAGCAAAACCACATTGGCCGACACCGTCTTCTCTTCATAGTCGACGGAGATTACATCCGCATTGATCATGCGCTGGATGTAATTCTTGAGGACGTAGCAGTCCTTGGTCGGGTGTCCGACAAACCGATGGTAATGACAGTACCTCGGGTTGTCCACTTTCCCAACTTCATCGGGCCGCTTTGGATCTGGTAGCTTGATCTTGTCACCCTGTTTCAGTATCTCGAAAAGTTGCAGGGTGTCGTCATCATTGAATGAATAAACCTCCTTGGGTCTCGGTGCCAGTGGAGGCTTCTGAGTAGGCACAGATGCGCCTTTTGAGGCATTAACAGTCAATGCCTGTTTCCCCTTTGCTTCTCGTCCGGAGCTGTTAGCTGCGGACTTTTTCCCCTTATCGTCAAAGGCGGGGAAGCTGACACCCAGAAGACGTACATTGGCCGCCTTCTTTTTTGCAGCTTCAGCTTCGATGATCAGGGAGCTCCAGTCAGGAGGGGGAGTAGAGTTGAGCCAGAGCTTTACTGCAGGCAACATGTTCATGCTGCAAGCGGAGAGGAGCGCATGTTCTGGCATGCCTGGAGGTAGCCTAAAGCAAGCCTATCGGAAGCGTTCGATGAACGCCCGAACCGTTTCCTTCTCCTTCTGACGTATCTCTATGAGAGATACCATCGTCATGTCCTTCCCGCCGTCGTAGAAGCGGTCGAGGAAGAGGTGCGTCAGGTCGTCGAAGGACGATATAGAATTGTCGGGGAGGCTGCAGTACCAGTCATACGCCACTCCTTTCAGGGCCTCGACAAAGATACTGGTGAGGAGCGCGTCCTCCTTCGGAAGATGCCCTGTCTGTGACTGGAAGTACGTTAGGTACCATCGCGGAGAGTCCTTTCCGTCGTATGGGGTGAGTGTTTGTGGTTTATACTTTGGGGGATAAACCACCTTGTTCCACTCGAGGGGATAAGGCTGGGGAATGCCCATCTTCTGGCGTTCCTCTTGCCTGTTCTTGGACTCGAAGCGCTCCCGCAGGTCTTTGATCATTTCGACCACATCCTCCGTAGAGCTAAGAGTCGGGGAAGGAGGTACCATCTGGATTGGAGCGTTCGAGGGCTCCGAGGTCCGAGGTGCTTCTGTATCCGAGGGCGCCCGTTGGAGGGGCACACTCGACTCCCCATTAGCTCCTGGGTCAGGACCAGTTGAAGGTGTCCTGATCAAGGCCGACCGTATCTCAAACACCGCTTGAGTCAGTGCTTGCATAGAGGCAAAGAGGGTTTTGAGACCTCCCTCTAATGAGTCTATGCGCTGGACTATGTCCTGTGATGGTGCATCAGACTCGACATCATCCCCAGCCATGTATACTATCCTAACACGGCCAGGAGTGGATGGATTGGTTGAGGCTTCGCTTTCGGCCTCACTCTCATGCGGGGGGGTTACTTCTCCTGGTGTTTGGCCACCCCCAGCCATATTCTGGAGTTCATCTTCAATAGGCGCATCTGCAAGGGTCTGATTGCCCTCAGCTCCGTCTTGAAGGACCTCTTCGTTTCCAGAACTACCCCCGGCGGTGTCCTGGAGGACATCCTCATTTTGAGGGGCTTCAGGGAGAGTAATCTCGCCTTGATGATGAAGATCCGCCGCAGCTGTGCTTTGGACATCTTCGTCTTCGGAAGGAGGCTCAACAAGGGTCTGGCTACCCCCAACTTCCTCCAAGGACTTCTTCCTCGACCGAGTGCCTTCAAACACTCCAGAGGTCGAGACAGCTGCCTTGGTTTTCCTCGGCTGGCTTTTGGATGAAGACGAGGAATTGGCAGTCGTCTTCCGGATTGATGAGGAGTTGGAGACCACGTTGCATGAAGCAACCTTTGGCTCCTCTTCAGCTGACACCTTTGTCCTAAGGCGACGTCGGAGAGGTGTCGATGATTGCAGTCGTTGGAAAACCGACTGTCTTGGTGGAGCTGCCGTTTTGCAACAGGAGTTGATGGTGACCACCGCACAAGTATGCCCCGTGAGAGGCGCATCGTGCTTGTTGGTCGACTCTCCTGACCGACGCTTGTGAGTGATCACGTTGCACAGGTCATTGGAGGAGAGTGGTGCCTTCACACCCCTTCAGACGTATGGCAAGGCCAAACGCCGGGGTGGTCAGGTGAGTGCTGCGCCCCCTGATCTAATACCAAGCAGGCATCACGATCAGTAGTGGGGGAACCACAACATTTGAAGTGACTTGAACGGACCTCAAACGTACAACCAGAGGAGGCACGGGAGTTCAAGACCACTGAGTTTGCCTCTCTCGACTTGGTTGTGCACGCAGTAGATGCGCTCAAGCGAGATGAGGACTTTGAAGATCGACTCGTTGCTGGTGCAGAAGCACTTGAGTCAACCTTGTACAGCTTGCCATCGGCAGCGCGCGTGATGACGAGCGCGTGCCTCTGGCCGGCTGCTGGCATAGTACGTTTGTGGCGCATGGCCCGTGTCGCCTTGGATTTCTTCGTACCAGCCCACTGGGGCGCATAGTACTCAGCATCCAAATTCTCCTCGCCATTACAGCGAGTGAGTCTGTCAAAGACAGAGGCTTTTTGTGACACATCAGAGGTGATGTGCGGGGCATTGGCTGCGCCCCTGCTCCGTCGACGTATCTTCCTCGCCTGAGAGGGAGATAGCTGGGGAACGTGGTCAGCCGCACGTTTCCCCAAGAGATGCGCTGCATCGGCGGGCGCACCTTGGTTGCTGAGAACGTCAGCAGGAAGGGAAGGCTGGATTGCTGCATCCCCTTCAGTGGTGGTGCCCGAGGCGTCGACCTTGCGCACCCAGGCCGTGCGGATCTTCTTCGGCTTTGGTAGCCGCTTCGAAGGACTCGCACTTCCTTCAGAAATAAACTCCTCGTACGCCTGTTGATTGAGGCGCACGACCAGCGTCTTGTGGGAGGAGCCCACCTTCACGTCGTCGGCCTGTGACACGACTTTCTCGGAAGAGGAGAAAGAAGTCCCCAGCAGAGTCGCCAGCTTGTTTGCCATTAAATTGTTTGATTGAAAACTTTAATACAAACAGAACAGTGTTACAATGTAGGACTTAGATGTAGTCCTAGGAGTACACTTTTGTTTAAGCTGGGTCCTTAGTGCCAATGGAGCGAGTGGTAATGCGTTGACTCCGTTGACCGGCTGACGACGGTTATCGGTTCTCTGAAGGTGTGGATTGCTCTGGGTGCTGGAGCTTGCTGAGAGGAGGAAGACGTTGAGTGTCTGTATCTGCCTCTCTGATGATTCCTTGTATGTTCGTTCTGGATTCTGTGTGTGTGTGTGAAGGAGAAGATCCCTCTATTTATAGTTTTGCAGGCTGGCTGCTCATGCATGCATGTAGGATGTACCGGTGTGTGGGGACGCCATGTGGAGGTTGCTGATGGAGGCGCGTAGATGATGTGCCCTGATTGAGGGGGAGAACTCTTCATACTGCTGTTGTGAGCCGGCACGTAGCAGAGGAGAAGATCTTTCTGTTGCTAAAATCTTGGACGAGTTGAGTCAAAGGACACGTGTCATCGACCCATGGCTTGAAGATCTCGGATTTGGGGGGGTAGTGATCTGGTGAGCTGCGCCTTGGATCTGGGCGCAGGAGGAGGCTGCGGCTCATAACCTTTAGGAGTTACAAACCATTTAGGGCGCATGGCTTTTAAGGCGCATGCAGGTGACCTTCCTTCTGTCTTTCGGGATCAGAGATCAGTCTGGGGCACATGGCTTTTGAGGCGCATGCAAAGCTTCAACTGGAGACTCTTCTTCTGTCTTTAGGGATCAGTGAAGGGTCTGAGTGCACGGCTTTTGAGGCGCATGCTTGTTTGGACGCATGGCCGTAGAGGCGCATACGGATGGCCACGTGGCAGTAGCCGTCGGAATAGAGTCATGATGATGCTGACGTTGCCGACGCTTCGTTCTCTGAAAAAAGCTGTCAACTGTTCAGACTTTGGGAAGCGTGCTGCCAACTCTGGTGTCAGTTCAGTATTTAATGTTTGTGACGTTCGATGGACAGCTGAGTGGGCACATTGGTTGGTGTTCCACTCGGCATGGAGATGTGAGGGGGGGACGCATCCTCTGTGATGCGCCGGGTACTGTAGGGCGTGTCTGTGTGATGCGCCTGATACTGGAGGGCGCGTCCGTGTGATGCGCTGTTTGGCTGGCACATCCGACATGTCCTTTAATGACGCGGCTGTCTCGCTCCTCGAGTGCTATAAATAGCCGTTTGGCTGAATTCGAGGCGTCCGGTTCATCCATTTAATGCAAATTCATTGCACAGAATTCGGAGAGTCATCCACTTGGCGTATGGATTTGATTTTCCCGGTCTATAAATAGTGGCATGGAGAGAAGGTTTGCTCCTCGTTCCCTCACGTACTTCCAACATGAACTTGGATATGCGGGTGCATTCTGTTGACGAAGTGCTCCCGAGGGTGAAGATGAGACGCCGTGCTGTCTTCGATGCACTTGAAGGTGACTGTTACATCCAAAAGACGGAGTCGAGGGCTTCTGAGGCAGGCGGAAGGTGCCTGTTGCATCCAAAGATAGGGATGTTCGGGCCTCGTCTCCGTTGTTCCGGAAGAGCCGTAGATCGGAATGGTGGTGCTAGGCTCTCTCTTCCTTCAAAGTGGGTGCCGTCCACTTTGATTGTGTTGAAAGCTCCTTGTGCCATGATTTCGATCACGGTCTTCCTTGGTCTTTGGAGGCTCTTTCGAAGCCTCCCCTGGCCACAGCATTTGCGGTGCTCTTCTCTTCCTTGGTTCCAGCCAGAGGGTTAAATGCTTTGCTTGGCGAAGCACTTATCAGGTGAGCCTGGCTGGAAGAGTTGCTCATAACTGAGCTGCTGAAGGGATGCACATAACTGAGCTGGATGCACATAACTGAGCTGCTGAAGAGATGGTAGGATGCGCCTGGCTGGAGGCGCATGACATCTGCTGTGCCTGGCTGACAGCGCATGGTGACTGCTGCGCCTATCGGAAGGCGCATGGTGGTTGCTGCGCCTATCTGGAAGGTGCATGGTGGTTGCTGCGCCTATCTGGAAGGCGCATGATGGCTGTTGGCTGTAGATCTAGGATCCTTCCTTTGTAGAAATTCTCCTTTGTACAACCTTTTCTAGACATGTAATAGACTTTTATATATATAAATAAAAAGTCCTTCTTCGAATGTCTATGGCTTATTTGATTAGCTGTCTGAGTTCTGGCGCATATAATGCCTGGCGCATGGGCTTTCTGGTTGTGAAATTCCATGCTTCTACAGGGTGGATGGCACGATCATATAGTCATGTATCCACTAGCGCCCCAAGAGGATATTGTAATGTTTGTCTACCTCTATGACGTAGCAGGTAACCTCCATCTTCAAATCACCAATCTGGCACTTCAATCGGATCTTCCCTAGGGGATAGCTTCTCCCTGATTTAAAACCGGTAATGGCAATGTTGGTTGCTGCTAGCCGATGCATAGGGATGCCAAAAAGTTGGAGCAGGCTTTTCGGGATGATGCTTATTGAGGAGCCAGGGTCGATATGCATCCGATCCACCTTGATGTCGCCTATGTATCCAGTGTAGTACAAGGGGCGATCATGCAAATTGGACTTGATCAACATGTCCTGTAGAGTAAATATGATGTTGGGCATTGCATCTGTGCTATCGCCGTCCTGTAGATCTGCTGGCGGGTCTTCCCCTGGAGGCTTGACCTGAGCTAAGTAGGCATCAACATTCTGTAGTGCTTCGCTTAATGCGAAACGAAGATCCTTGGAGAGCCTTAGGAGCTCATATAGCGACAACTTTACTGGCGTATTAGCCAATTGTGTTAATATGTCAAAGTTGTAAGGTCTCTCCAGTCCCTGAGGTACATTATTGCGGAGTGGCCTGTCGAAGCGGGTCTCCCTTGTCTTGGACTTATCCGCCAATGGAGGCTGAGATGGCCTTGGAACATCAGAGGGAGGCAACGTTGCTGGCTGAGGATCTTCGGTTGAACTATCCTGTGCGGGCTAGACTTGTGCTCCAGACCGGGTAACAACATCTGCAGCTTTTTCAGCTTCGGCTGAAATTGTGTGCCAGGCTCTAGACTTCCTGCCCTTCTTCTTGTTGGTAGGAGATGACACCCCTGGGTAACTTCGGGCACCAAGTCTGGATGCACCCACATGATCTCTCCTTGCGATGTGGTGAGAGGTACCAATCCAGATGTTTGGCTCCGAATGGGTGGAAGATTAGTAACCTCCATCGTTGCCCGAGGGACAGGTATTATCCCGTCTGGAGTACTTGTTGGGGGAAAGTTGTCAAACTGAATAGATACCATGTTCGTCGCCACGGTAACCTCTTCAAAGTCTATTGACAGAGCTTTTGAGTCGATAAGACTCTGAATATACCGCTTCAATTAGAAACAATCATGAGTGGCATGATGGACATAGCGGTGGAAGTGACAATACTTTGGGTCCTCCATTTCTGCTGCTCGGGGCTCGCGCCTTGGTGGAGGGAGCTGGATCCTACCCCCTTGCAAGAGCATATCGAAGATAGGTTTGACATGACTATCTTCAAATGAGTAGTTAACCTTGGGCCACGGACCTTCCGTCTATTTTTGTTCGGGCTTCTGAGTCACATCCGTGACCAAGGCCTGTTTGCCCTTATTGTTCCGGTTAGTGGTGGTGCCACTGTTGTTGTTACTAGAGGTGGAACCAGGACGTCTGCCCTTATCTTCTCTGTCTGGGATGTGTAATCCCAGCTGGCGAGCCTTCATCAGTTTTGCCTCTGTATTGGTAGCACTTATGATGAAGGTTGTCCAATCCCTGAACTGATCGTCACCCATCCAGAGGCTAATTGCAGGGAGCAGCTTCTTCTGACAGATTTCAATCAAGGAGATCTCGGGGTTGTCTTGGGGCAATCTCATCGCGGTTTGGCAGAACCGCCCGATGTAGTTCCTCATTAGCTCCCTCTCTCCCTGAACAACGTCTATGAGAGACGACGTCGTTACGTCATGCCCCACCTCGTAAAATCTTTACAGGAACATGTGTTTGAAGCCGTCAAAAGAGTGAATGCAGTTGTCGGAAAGGTTGTTGTACCAGTCGAACGCGATCCCCTCCAATGCTCCGATGAATAGTCGCGTGAGGATGGCATCACTATGCGGCAAGTGGTCGGTTGTGACTTCAAAGTAAGTCATGTACCGACTAGCAGAGGTCTTCCATCATACGAATCAATATGGAACGGCTTGTACCGTGGTGGAAAAGGCACATCTCTCCATGCAATGGGATATGGCTGCCGTATTCTGAGATCTCGAGAGGAGTCTCGGGCATTGAACATTGCCTGAAGCTCCTGGACTTCCCTCCTTGCCTCCTTGGTCTCATCTGCAGCTGAAGGAACGGATGGTGCTACGGGATCATCACCCAAAGGAGGGGCGGTCGTATTAGAGTCCGCGTTGACCACGAGTCCCAAGCTTGTTTGTTCGGGTGTCCTTGCTGGTTGAACTGGCAAGACGGCATTGATCTCGTCCACAGACTTGACCAAGGATATGAGCATGGCTTCCAGCACTTCTATCCGTTGTCGGTCGGAAGGCGTTTCATGATCGTCGTCAGTCATAAAGACTGTTCTCACATGGGTAGAGGTGGAGGGGATTATGGCAGAGGTACTCTCTATGTCGTACCCTTGTATAGAGAAATCGTCAGGGAATATTGGAATATCATCTTTTTCAGACTCAGAAGGGGTGCTACCCCCTGTGCAGGAAGCCACATCGTCTTGGTGAGGGTGGTGGCCCTCAAGGAAATCTGATTCTGTTACAGAGTTCTGGGGGATCTCTACCCCCTGTGTGTGCTCTTGGTACACCGGGTTATCGCATACATTGAGGGGGCTGCTACCCCCAGCTTCATCTACTCTCAAGGAGGCCGAAGGTGCACCCCCGGGTGCCGGAAGCTTCTTTTTGGATCGAGTGCCTAAATAGACACCCCCTGTGGTTGATGGGAACCCCCCAAATGAGGGTCTCCTTGTAATACTGGCTGAGATGGCCGGGCTGGAAGAGCCTGTCTACTTTCTTCCTTTGCCAGGAGGAACTTTTTGAGTTGAATTACAGGAGGCGAAAGAAAACTCCTTGTCCCCTGGAATTTCGACAGGTGCTGGCTGCTGCAGTCGCTGGAAAACTGACTGCCGATCTTCAGGTGCTGTTGATTTGTCGCATCAGCAGTTGATGATGACTTAGGTGCAACGACGCCCTGAGAGGGACTCATTGTATGCTGACGCTATCGTCTTGCGTTTGTGAGTAATCACGTCTCGTAAGTCGGTAGGAAGCTGCTCTACCTTTGCACCAAACTTGTGAAGTCGGGAATTTTGAGCGCACGGGTGCTTAGGCATCATGTTCGCTACCTGATCCGTGGCTTGTAAAAGCACTTGCTCTAGATCTTTAGAGGGAGACTTTAAAGATCCACCTTGTCCGTTAGCCCTGGGGGACTGGATGCGGGTGGTTCTGTACAACTTTCCGTCAGGAGCCCGTGTAATAGTCAACGGGACCCCCTGACAATCAGCAACTTGGACAGTTGACTGGGCCTGTTGGGCCCGTACTGCCTTAGACCTTTTTGACTTAGCACCCGAAGGCGCGTAGTAAAAAGACTCCAGATTGATACATCCCGCATCCTCAGTGGGCCGTATGGCGTCGGGCCCGCATGAGAGGCGGTCGAACACAGAGCTTCTGATAGGGCCGCATGAGACGTCCTGTTTGAAGCCAGGATTGGTCGTCGCATGGACCATCTTCTTGCGGCTAGATCTGGCTGCCGTATGGATCATCTTCCTGCGGCCAAAGTTGGCTACCGCATGAGTTATCTGCCTGCGGCCAGAGTTGGCTGTTGCATGGACAGACTGCCCATCTCCTCTCTGCGGCCTCTTCTTTGTCCGTATGGATTTCCTTTGTGCCCCCAAAAACTCAGCATCGTAGTATTTTCCTCTACTGGATTTGGGGACAGTGGGGTCCTCCGCGCTCGAAAACAGAGCCGTAGGAGAGTTCTGGTCACCGTCTTGGGCTGCAGAAGGAGTTTCTTCGAGAACTTGGTCGGGGGCAACAGTTTTGTGCACCGACGCCTTGCGAGTCCTCTTTAGATTGGCTCGCTTCTGAGAGGGGCTGGCGCTCCCTTACGAGAGCAATTCTTCGAAGGCTTGTTAGTCAAAACGAACCACAAGCATCTGCTGTGTAGAGCCGAGCTTGGACGCGGCAAATTGCATCACCAACTTCTCATCGGAAGAGAAGGATGTCTCCAGCAGAGTCGCCATCGTGTTTGCCATAAAAAAAATCAAAGATAGGTATTACAGAACACTAAAATTTATTGCAAACTCGCTTTTACAAAGGAAAGCCTAGAAAGAAATCTTAGGAAACAATCTAAGTACAATTGTTTAGTTTTGATTCTGGGGGGTGACGGTGGAGGCTTGGGAAAGTGCTATCAACTCTGCCTTACTTCGTGGACTATCTGATGCAGTCTCTAGCTCGTGAAGAAATTGCTTTTCTCTTGAAGGTTGCTAGCCTTTTGTGGGGGTGTAGCACCCTGCTATTTACAATAAGATGTATTTTGAGCCGCATAGACCGCTTGCGGCCACGTGGCTGATTAGCACGCGAAGACCCGATGCGTATAGTTTTCTCAGATTGCCACGTGTCCCGTTGCGTATAGTTTTCTCAGTCTTCGATCATGTGGGGTCGCGTGAGACTCATGCATGCGACTTAGATCACAGTTGCTCCTAGCTGCATGAAGTTTGGAAACTTTGGGGCCGCATATGTCTGAGCCGCATAAGTTTCATGCGGCTTAGATGACACTCTTCTAGCCGCATGGAGGCGTACGAACCCTGCTTTTGGGCGACTTCTCACGTCTTATCTTTCTTGTCGAAGTGTCAGAACTGTCATGTTTTGCCAGGACTTATCAGCTTTATTAGTCGAAATGCTCCTCTTTGGTCGCATATCTTCCTTCTACAGCTGTTTGTCGACGGGCCGCATATGTCTTTGAACAGTCATACGACTTTCCTTCATGCGGACCTGTTTGGCCCAAAGTACCTATGCGGCCATTTGTAATCTGCATGAACCCCATATTTTTCATGCTTCTACAGTAATGGATAGATGTAAATGAGGCTACTATAAGCTAACTGGACAGACCAATACCTAACATAAACTTGAACAAGCCTCCCAAAGCTGAGACTAAAACAATAGATTGATCATTAGTAATAAGAAAGAAAAAATGGTCAAAAGTGGTACCATGTATCTGAATGATACAATATATCAAGAGGTTAATACAAAGGTTCAATTAGGATTTGAATCCTAAGTTTAACATGGACAAAACAATCTGAACACAAGATGCACCTTGGGCCAAACCAACTTGTAGGACAGGGATTTGTGATACAGGACATGACACTAGGTAGGGATGACACACAAGTTAATAACTGAAACAAATGAGTAGTGGGCTGACATGATATTAATAAAATGGGTTGGATATACAGGTAACTGAGAATGTAATGTATATGGTGAGCAATGTGCTACCATGATTTGCAGTAGATAATTAGTCACTTAATGATACTATGCATCTGGACTGAGTTATCTCTCTGATACCCCTAAATAGGTGAGTGTCAGAACATGGAGTGTTCAAGAAAATGTGAGTAATGCAGTGATGAAATGAATTGGTCTGTGAAATGCATGCATGTCATAGTAGTGAGATGCAAGGATTGATGAAGGTGTAGTGAAGGCTGGTACAGATGCAACTAAGTGAGTGCAATGTGTAGCATTGCACCTAAATACAAGGCAGTGGGTTATGAAGATCTAATGAGCTGCACCTATTATGGGGAATGGTAGGACATTCTTGCAGTGGTAAATTAGGATACAAATATGCAGGACAAATGCAATAAAGTGTTCAGAGCATTGTTCGAATACAGGATGTGTAGACAAGTGCATGTGAATGCAGACATGTGAATGTGGTTGCCAAATGAATCATGCACATGCAAATGAATGTGTTCAATGAAGTATGAGTGTGAAAGAGTGTCAAGTGAGAAATGATTACAAATGTGTGCGATGAGGGTACAAAACAATATCCTAGTATCAGAGTTTGTGTAGTGGACTAGACTGTCATAGCAAAGCATCAGAGTGCAGTATCCTATATGTGTCACTATGTGTGTGTCCTAGTGAGGTGTCAAGTATTTAGTGTACAGACATATCAAACGGGTCACAGCAAGGGGTGTGTGTCATAGAGTACAGTGGTGTGAGTGATTGCATGGCAAATGTGAGTTAATGTGTCAATATGTGTCACAATATGTGTCAACAAGTGTCCATAGAGGGTCAAGGGTGTGTGTCAAAGCATTGTCCAACGTGTGCAAGCAGTGTCGAAGTGAGCAGTGAGCAGTACACAGAGTGTATCAGAGTGTGTGTGCCTCGACTGCTCGAACCCAGATTTGTGGGTCAAATAACAAGTCAAAAATGTAACCATATCAAACCTAATTTCCTAGGTTAGAGTTCAGTCATGGGGGATACACAAAATTGCCACCAACTCAGAAAAAAGTGTTGTGTCCAGTGAGCACAGACACAACAGTAGCAGGAGAGCTACAGTGTCTGTACACGCAGTGACCCCGTGTACAAAATGAGTCGCCAAACCACATCAAATTCACCTCAGTCAATCACAAATGCAATCTTCATATCATAAGCTTCCTAAATATGCAATTAGTTTAGAAATTGGTGAACAAAACATCCTATGGGGCATTTCATCGAACACTTAAGACACGTATCCGATACTCGCACCCCAAATGGATTCGAATTCGAACCAAACTTAGCCTAATGCTAGGAGGACCCTAAATGAATGCATTTATGGAAAGAAAACAAGAATTGAATGGGTTTAGTGGCCATTACCAATTGAGAGTTGGAATCTTAATAAAAAATCTGCTTGAAATGATTCTCTACCAAATTCAATGGCCAAATTGCTCCCAATCCTTGCTAGCTAGCCAATAGAGACCTCCTCTACACAAGGGAGTACAATGCAATTGATTTGGTTGAATTTGGAGGTAATTTTGATGAAAGAAGGTAAATTTGGGGAAGAAGACAACTTTGGGTTAGGGTTTGCAATAAAAGAGGCAAAATGGGACTAATGTTCACTTATATAGGCAAGGGAGACTAGGGTTGGCCGACCATGGGTGTCTCTAGGGCTAGGGTTAGGTCTAATTTAGTTTATAGGCCTTTTCAAGATGTAATTTCAAGCCTTTTAGGTAAAGGCCCAAACTAGATTAGGTTTCTACAAATATCTTAGGTTCAACATAATATCTAGATATTCTAGAACTTAGCTAACTTATTTAATTCTACTAACCAAGCTTCTAAGGTCATGATCAACATCTAGATTAGGGTAATTCTAGGGTTAGACCTAATATAACACTTAGCACATTATTTATTAAATAAAATTCAATAATAATAATAATTCATAAATTACCAAAATATCCTTAGCCTAAAAAGTGGTATTGAACTAATCTAATCACATTAGCTAGGTCTCCATGGTTATGGTTAGTCTCTAGTCTAAGTAGTTGTAAGATTTCACTAGCAAAAGACCAAAGTCACAATAAACCAAATTAATTAATTTTAAAATAATCAAAAATTCACCATTATTATTAACATGATTTAAATCTATTATATTTAATAACTAACATGATCAATTTTACAAAATTTCAAAATTATCCTCATTTTAGAAAAGTGGTATTTACAATCCTCCCTCCTAAGAAAAATTTCGTCCTAGAAATTTAGGTTGGTCGTACTCCGCTTAAGGTCACGCCCCCAACAATCATGATCTTAAGAAAAGCTTGTCTAAATCACGCAATATTGAAAGGACAACATACTGGGTCATGACATGCTATATCAATTGAAGGTCTCATCTAGCTACACAAGTCATACCATATCATAAGGGATCAAAACACACAAAAAATGGTAGGGTACATCAAATCATCTCAAAAGACGTGCTAGGGTCTAGGTCAAAACTCACCTCGAACTAGGTCTGGTGACTAGAACTCCCTTCTGGAGGCAGGGTCTCGACTAGGGCAGGTGCAGTAGGACAGTCTAGCATCATATATGCAGTTGACCCACAGAACATGCACAACTTTCTCCTTTTCCTACAGTCGGCCCATACATGTCCAAACTTCCTACAGAAAGCATAGGTAGGCACTCGCTCAATCGATCTCTGCTGGATAGGAATCTGAACTGGAATGGATCGTCTAGGCTGAAAGTATGGGTACTCATGAGGCTCTGGGTGGAACTGAATACTGCTCCTCACTATCTTGGAACTAGGCTCTCCTCCTGAATGCACTAGGTCCCACAGCTGTTGGATCCTGTGACTCTGCTCCCTCAGGATCTCAGCCTGAACTCTCTGTGTCTCTAACACATCCCGAATAAGTCCAAATATCTGAGCTCCATCAGGAAACAAAATTCCCGAGAATATGGTATGGGGTGCCACTCTGGAAGGCAGAGGAAGACTCTCGGTCTCAGGCAAAACTGCATCTGTCACCTAAATGGCAGAAGATGGAGAAAAACTCTCTGGTGAGGCTGCTACCACCTCCTCAATGGCAGGAGGTGCCACTACCCTCTGGTCAGCCGGAGGGGTCACTACCTCCTGAACAATAGGAGGTAGAAGCACGCTCTCTGTCATATCCGGAGCTGCAGCTGCTCTCCGTCGACGGGCTCGAGTCATGGGTGCCATACTGGAAAGGATAAGGAAAACAATAAATCATCAAGGCTGTAAGGCAGACTAACATCCTATATGAAAACTGATAATTATTATAAACAACAGAAAATTAACTACAATGGATTTCTATTCTACTGCCAAACTAAACTATCATCTCTAGGATAAAACCTAATACAAGCTATCAAATCATCAAGCTATGAAAGAATTATAACTAAATGAAGTTCTACAAAGAGTTAGACTAAATAACTGAAATTATCCATACTCCTAAGTTAATTGATGATGGAAAATAATTTTGTAATAACTAAAACGAAAGATAGAGATGATATGTTTAAGAACTTTCTCAAGATATAATCTGATAATCATATGCATCTGTCCAAAATCATGATACTCAAAATCATCATCATGCTAGTAAGTAAGGCTGCGATAAACATTAGAGTCCATAACTGGGATATACACCTCTATAATCATGTCGTCTGGAATCCTCGCTATGCCGACTAGTATTAGCTGCAAGAAACCCTAAATCTCATAATCAAGATATATACATCCGAAGTCAGGTCTCTACATTCTATCTACGCCAGCTAATATAGTTGTGATAAACCCTAGGCTCCATAACCAAACAGACGTTTTACCATCCATGTTATTTCTGTCAACATAGATCATCAGAAGATATCGTAACTTAGGTCATAAAATTTATCTCGATAGAAAAAATTGAAATCAACAACGATCCATCAAAATCAAATTCAATAACAAGGAGTAAGGGTGAACAAAACAAGAGAAAAGGATTTCAATTCGAAGTTCAAAATAAGATTCTCAAGGGTCGTCCCAGGAATCTATCAAGGAATTCTAACTGTGATTGAGTATCCTCTCATTCTAACACCTTACTTCCTATATTTTATTGCAGGCTCGCAGTAGCACAACTAAGTCGTTACGCTACTACGATATCGTACTAACGCGAATCTTGACCTGCATGGGCCACCACTAAAAATGTGTCACGACCCGCACCCAGTGTAAGGGCACGAGACCGTGGGTACGTCCAGCCTACGCCGCAGTATCCGCAGTAAAATATTATCCTAGGTCTCAAACATCTAACACAGTATAAATAAACCTGTCCAAAATTTACTCTCCAATCGGAGGACATCTCAAAATATATAACTCAATCCCAAAAACTAGGGGTAGATAAACAGTACGATAAGATAGATATGAAATCCACAGAGTGAGATACAACCAGAAATAAAATATGTCTAAGTGTTATCAACACCACTACATAATATCTGAATAATACAAACTCAAAGACAACACAAACCAGAAAGATAAAGCCTAGCAATCTAGCCTAAGAACTATGGTAGTCTCCTTAGTGCAATTGGATCCTCTTAAGGGTCTAGATCGCAAGTGTCGTCTACTCCAGCTCTATAAAAGGTAGTGCCAAGGGTCCTCCAAGTTATATGTAATATTTTGTCAACGGATCCAATCAGGACAGGAACGAGAATATATCTCCAAATAGATCAAAAATATGGCAGAAAATATAGAACAAGTAGTAGAATAAAATATATGATGTGCTGTAAAGAAGTACAAGATATACAAGAGATACACTACCAGAATATCACCTTTTATCGACGCCCAAAAACGTTGCTAAAATGGATAAAAATGTCGCTAAGTTCATTTTTGACGTATTTAGTGATGTTCTATTGTTCTCGCGGAAAGCCTGGTCGCTAACAGGGAAAATGTCGCTAATCGTTGCTCTTACCGACGCTTACCAACGCACAAATACTTCGGTAATCCTGGAACATTTACCGACGTTCACCGGCGTACTGTCGGTAATATAGCGACGTTTATTACGTTGGTAAATTCTAAAATATTTAGCGACATTCTTACAATACTTACCGACGTTTACCGATTCTGTAAATAAGGGAAAATCCTGGAATATTTAGCGACGTTTACCGACGTTTACCAACGCTACATTATGTCGGTAGGTGTCGATATACCTGCTGAGTTGCCGACATTTACCGATGTTCACCGGCATCGGTAAACGTCGCTAAACTGCCAAAAAAATTAAAAAAATAAATTACAGAATATCATTTTCTCCACAGAATCACATTTTCTTCCTGCAGTTTAATAAATAACAATAAATACACAGAAGCACATTTTCTCCCTGGTTCGCCGACCCCTTCGGTGGAACACTCAACACCGATAAATCACAAACAATACTAAAAGTCTGCAACCAATATCCAAAGTGTACAACCAACACAAACAATACTCAAAGTTTACAACCAACCAATATCCAAAGTTTACACAACCAGTGAAATCATCATGGATAGAAGTCTACAACCAATATCCAAATTATACAACCAACACAAACAATACTCAAAGTGTACAAACACTAAAATATCATCTCATCAAAAAGTCCTAACTCGGACTACTACAGATCTGGAGGAGGAGGGGCACCACCACACCTTATGGATAGAAATATCTCGTACTCCTCCCGTAAAATCGTCACCGATGAAGAAGGTAGTGACATCGGTAGAGTCAGTGTCGATAAAGAAGGTAGTGACGCCGGCGGAGTAGACGACGATGAAGGCACACCCGGAGGACAATAACGCTCCAACGCTGCTAGTCGCTCGTGGTATGAATCCATGGTAGATAACAGCCTTGTACTGCTATCAACCATCGAATCCTGCATCAACGTCAGCCTCTCGTCCATGGACAGTTGTGATGCCTGCAGATCCGTCACGCTGCGCTCTGTCGACGCTCTAATATCAGTGATGCCCCGCTCTGTCCTCTCAGTCATATCCCTGAGCTCCATAAAGCTGTGGTCGAGCATATCCAATCGTGCTAGGAGCGCAGCATCATCCGTATGGTACTGCCCCTGGATCCATCATAGCAGCTCGTCACAGACAGACTCTACCATCTGCTGGACTCGGGCAGACTCCTGGGAGGGCTGTGGGCCATGCACACTTGCAGGGGAGGTCCTAGAGGACTGTGTCTCAACTAGGGCACCATAGGATCCCGTACCGTAATACGTACCCCTGTGGAGACCACCAACGGAGGTCACCCATAGCTCGTCCTCTGACGGAGCTGGAGCGAGCTGTAAGGAAGTACCGGCCTCTCCCGCAGCAGGTGCACTAGCAGCCGCCCGCTCCTTAAGCCATTGAAACTTGGCCTAAAAAGCATGGATACTCTATAACTTCTAATGTCTAATGTACTTATTATTACTAACTACATGAATATTTATTTATATGCATACTTACTAAGTTATATCAAAACTAACACAAAGTATTAAATTTAATAAATAGAATTATAATACTTACATAGGCCTTCTCGGCCCTCTCATCAATAAGTATTCCGCCCTTCCGATGTATTTTCAGGAAGACGGTTACCATATTGGCGTCACCACCCCTATTTAATTATAATTAAATATATCACATTTTACTAATTTATTAGACTTGCATTAAAATAATATTTCTAAAATAAAAAGACATACCAAATGACAGAAATGTTCCGTCATCAGAATCGACCCACCGTACCATTTTGATCCCTACTTCCTAGCCTCCTTGGCCTTCTCAGACTTTTCCTTGTATCTTGGGTCATCGAATCGAGCCTTCATCGCAGTCCAATGATCAGGGGTGATCCAACCTTGGATCGGCTTTTCGGCACGATCATAAGTCTTCTGATCATTAATAGCATCACGAATCAGCTTAGCAGCAACGGCAGAAAATATCCCCTCGATCATCTCGGCCCGGTGCGGTAGATAGAAAAACATATTCTAGAAGAGTGCAAACCAAATATTTATCAGTTATATATAATATGCATAAATTATATGATTCATGTTAAAAGCAAATATATTTTAACCTTAAAGCGCGTAAACCAGTAGGCCTTCCTATCGTTCGAAGCATCAGAGTAGTTTATCCAAGGACCACCATAATTATTCCTTAATAAGTGGCCTAGGCGTCTCTTTACCGATGGGGGACGATATCTATACAGACATATTATATTCATGAGAAAAGTTAATTTATGATAAACACAGAAAAAATAATAAACCAAAATACTTACTTTGTACCGTCGGTCCAGACCTTCGTCTTCGTCTCCTTCGGAGGTGCGCACGCATCATCTGCGTGATAGTGGTCGACCGTCGGCTCAGTCTCCTCCATCTGCTCATCTGTCTCCATCGTCGTATCAACATGAGGAACGCTAGACTCGGGAGCAATCTTAGGCCTGGAACTACTCGTCCCAGGTGATACGCCACGTAGCGTCGTGGCAGGCGGAGGTACTGTCCGATACATAGGAGTACTCAGCAACGAGGATCCAGAGCCGGTACCAGTAGGAGGTACCGAAGGAGAACCCCGTCCTCTGCCAGCACTAGTAGGAGGTACCGAAGGAGAACCCCATCCTTCCCCACGTTGGGATATGCAGAACAATCTGCAACAACCTGTCATACCTGATAACAACATATGATGATACAACAACTAATAGAGACTAGAAATATGAAAGTACAATAAAGATGAGATAATAACCAAGACAACATATGATGATACATTTTATAAGAAACATCTAAGTTCAGATAGTACATTTACAAGAAACATCTAAGTCCAGATAGTATATTCTATAAGAAACATCTAAGTTCAGATAATAACCAAGACTAGATAATAACCAACTCTATATAATAAAAAAATAGAAGTACATCTCTCTCAATTATCTTCAGAATATTCATCTTGTTCATCTTCCTCGACCTCATCTTCCTCTTCCTTCTTATCTTCACTTTCATCTTCGCCTTCGTCGGCTTCGCCTTCCTCTTCGGATAATTCTACATCTTCTACATTAGTAGTGTAATGCGTAACTTCCGTAGGGTCCACATCAGTAATATTGGTTACAAGAGGTAGCTCGCCCTCCTGATAATCTTTTTTGTCAACATCAAAAGTATCTCTAGCTTTAGTCTTGCATACTTTCCACCAGTCAGACTTCGTTGCTCCCCGTCTCGGATAAGCTGTGAAGTACACGAGCTGAGCCTGAGTTGATAGGACAAATGGTTCGTAGTCTTGATATCTATGCTTGTAGTTTATATCCACAATACCATGCTTGTAAATTTTTTAACCTTGATTTTCAATCAGATCGAGCCATTCACACTTGAACAACACGATCTTTACATGTTCTCTGCCATAATTATATGTCAACTCCACAATCTCTCACAAGATGCCAAAGAAATCATTTCCTGGATCGACGTCCTTGTAGTTCGAAGAGTTAATACACAAACAACTGTTTTTCGTGGAATCAAGATTCAGGATGCTATCTCTGATCGGAGCATTTGTCGACTTGAACCTAAAGCCATTCACACAGTAACTTGGCCATATTTTAACGACAATAATTAGTCCCTTGGCAAGAGTTCTAATTAATTCAATCTTGGGTGAAATTAGACGATCAACCTGAATACCAAAAAAAAGATAGTAAGTTATTTATTGTGCAGTTGTATTATAAGAGACCAGTAATTACTGAACTGCTTACATATTCGCTCAACCAACAAGGAAAATGATGTCTCATTTCTTGTTCTAATACTTTGTCTGTTAGGTAGGGTTTAACCGACCTCAACGCATCATTATATGTGCTGAAAAACAACGAAGCAACCGCCGATTAGTACAATAATATTAGCTTATACTATTACATTGAGATGACGTAAACTCATTATTAATTACTTACCCCTCTAGCTTCTCCACTTCATCCTCATCGCAATTGAGTAATATATACAACTAAGCAGCCCTTATCTCTTTGTCATTCAAATATCTCTTCTTCAATTTCCCCGAAGGCTTTCCGGACGCATTGAATACTTTCAGTATTCCATCATTAGATTCTTGATATCCGTCGTCGTTTCTCGGAGCCCTCGATCTATTCGTAGCAACATGAGGTTTAAAATACGTCGAGCAGAAGTTTGTAACCTCCTCGAGAATATAGGCTTCACAAATAGAACCCTCGACCCGAGCCTTATTTTACACCTTCCTCTAGGTGGTTCAAATATCGCTCAAACGGGTACATCCACCGATAACCGACGGGCCCACCAACATGTGCCTCATAGGAAAGATGAATTGGCAAATACTCCATGGAGTCGAAAAATCAGAAGGAAATACCTTCTCGAGCTTGTACAGTGTTACCACAATATCGTTCTCCTGCTTTTCTAGACGATCGACGAGCAACTTAGTAGAAAAAAGATCTCTGAAGAATATGCTAAGCTCGGTCAATGGATCCCAAACAACCTGGAAAAAGAATTCCCAAAATACAATTGGAATTAACCTCTCCATGAATACGTGACAATCATGGCTCTTCATACCTGTCAGTTTGTTCTCCTTGAGGTCGACGCATCTTCTCAAATTCGAAACATACCCGTCTGGAAATTTCAGACCTTGAATCCACCTACAAAGTCTCACTTTATCCTCCTTCTCCAGTGAGAAAATTGCCTTAGGCTGCTTCAACTTTCCATTCCCCTCCTCTATCAAATGCAATGAAGGACGTCTATATATTTCTTCCAAGTCTAATCTAGCCTTTGGATTGTCTTTTGTCTTCCCCTTTACGTCCATTACAGTATTAATTATGTTGTCAAATACATTCTTCTCGATATGCATGTCATCAAGGTTATGTCTAATCAGATTGGTGCTCCAATATGGCAGATTCTAGAATATACTCTTCTTCGTCCAGTTATGAGTGCGACCAAATCCGTCACACTTGTAGCCCTTAGCAGGCTCTTCAATAGCTCTTGGTAAATCTTTTACCTCTTTCCATATCATGTATCCGGGCCACCTTGATGGTGGATTAGCCTTCTCTATAACGCCACCACGAAAAACATTCCTATTACTCCGGTACGGATGATCCTTCGGCAGGAATTGTCGATGACAATCGAAGAAGCACGGTTTGCCTCCGTGTTTCAAACGGAAAGCTTAGTGCGGTCCATGCAATACGGACATGAAAGACAACCATACGTTCTCCATCTAGATAACATTCCATAGGCCGAAAAGTTGTTGATGGTCCACATAAGTGCTTTTCGCATCTGAAAATTTTATTTTCTAGAAACATCGTATGTGTTGGAATCTACTTCCTACAGTTGATTCAACTCATCAATCAATGGCTGTAAATATACATCGATGTTTCTTTTTGGATTGTTCGGACCTGGGATAATAACGGTGAGGAACATATACGAAGTCTTCATGCACATCCAAGGCGGTAGATTGTACGGAGTGATGATCACAGGCCAACACGAATACTTGGATCCCGAAAGTTCGAATGGGGTAAAGCCGTCGGAGCAGAGACCCAATCTAATATTATGTGGATTAGAAGCAAATTTTGGATACTCTCGATCGAAGTGCTTCCATGCTTCTCCATCAGATGGATGATCCAACACTCCTTCGGTATATTTTTGCTTATGCCAACTCATGTTTTCTACAGTTTCCTTTACCATAAACAACCGCTGCAACCGCGGCGTCAACGACAAGTAGTGCATCGAATCGGTAGGCTTCCTTGCACCGACAGACTTTCCTCTACCACTGCCCTTGTAGCGATCAGCACTACAAAATCTGCAGGCATCTTCATCCTTGTCGTCTTTGTAGTACAATATGCACCCGTTGCGACATGCATCGATTTTCTCATATTCCATCTAGAGCGATCTCACCATCCTCTTAGACCAATAAAAGTCTTTAGGCAACTTATCACCCTCAGACAATATTTCTATAATCAACTCCATAAGTCGGTTGTAGCAATATTGCAACATGTTAAAATTAGACTTGATGCTCAACAATCTTGTAACTACCTCCAACGGCGAATGATCCTCACAACTAGGATATAATGGAGTCCTTGCATTCTCTATCAACTCCATGAACTTTGCAGCATCGGCGTTCGGTGCCTCCTCAGGTGCATCATGATTGTGCAGATCGAAACTAGGCCTCGTCGCGTCAAAAACTATGTTCACCAACCCATCGTCATAAGTAGCGTGGTTGTGGACATCCACATAAGGCTCATACTCCGATTCTAAAGACACAAGTTCTCCTTACGCGCTCCACTGATAGTAATTCAGCGTGAAACCCTTCGAGTATAAATAATATATGACTTATATTTCTGGATGATATTTCAAGTTGCGATATCTCACACATGGAAACTTAATTTTGGTACCGTCCATGTACTGAGGTGTTTACCATTAAATATCAAGAACAAAAATTACAGAGGAATTGAACTTGATTGCAAACTCGCTTGTACAAGAAAAAGCCTAGAAAGAAATCCTAGGAAACAATCTAAGTACAATTGTTTAGTTTTTGATTCTAGGGGGTGACGATAGAGACTCGGGAAAGTATAGCAACTTTGTCTTACTCCTTGGACTATCTGACACGGTCCTTGTTCTTGAAGAAATTGCCCTTCGTAGGTTGCCAGCCTTTTGCATGGGTGTGGTACCATGCTATTTATAGTGATAGATATCTTGAGTCGCATAGATGGCCACATGACCATGTGGCTTCAACAGCACACGAAGACCCGCTCTTTGGCCGCCAGCTGGTGACTTGTTGAGATTTCTTTGCAGCAAATCTAGGTGGTTGAGACTTGATCAGCCTGCCATGTGTCCTATCGCAGGATATGATCAATCTGCTTGAGTCATTTTGAACCGTATAGGTCTTTTAGTGTTCGGCCATGTTGGGCCACATAAGACTCATGCGGCTTAGGTCGCAGTCTCCTTTAGTCTGCATGTAACTTAGGGACTTTTGAGCCGCATAGATTCTATATTCTGGGCCGCATAAAGCTCATGCGGCTCAGGTTACAGTCACCCTTGGCCGCATGAAGCGCATAGATTGAGCTGCATAAGGTTCATACGGCCCGGATCGCAGTCCTTCTGGTTGCATGACTATGTCCAGGCACGTGGACCCTGTGTCTAGTGACATAATATTTTATCTGATCACGTCTTATCTTCTTTTTGTCAGAGTGTCAGCGCTGTCAGTTTTGTCAGTTTTGACAGAGTTTGTCAACTTTATCAGAAGGGCTGATTAGCTTGGCCGCATAAGTAATTCCTTCTTCTGCGGCTCAAATAAGTCTGGTTACTTTTAATATATATAATCCGAGATAGTAAAAATGGGCCGCAGGGGCATGTCGAGTCTGTCATGCGGGTCTTCTTTGTGCGGACCAATTTGGCCCAAAGTACTCATGCGGTCAGTTGTGATCCGCATGAACCCCATATTTTCTATGCTTCTACAAGACCCCCTTCAAAGTTTTTAAATTACAAATTTGGAATACTTTGAATAAGAAGCATGGAGATATGTCAAGCCGCAGGGAGTCTTCAAGTCAGGAGAGACCTTGAGCCGCAGGAAGATCCCATCCAGTCTGCCAGCTGTCACTGCTGTATTTAATGTCTTGATTTAGTTTTGGATTTGGGTTCTCTTTTCGAGATAAAGCTGACGGTTACTAAGGATAAAATCTTCAAACGTCATTATTATCTTTAATGGACTCGAGAATCGAAGCGACGCTCTTTCGAAAACCCTATAAATATGGGTCATTCGGAGAAAGATTTTTCTCTTTCACTTTTTTCTCCTTCGTCTTCATCATCTTTGTCATCCTTTCTGTCCCAGTTAGCCATGGCTCCAAAAGCTGCCAAATCGACTGGTGTTGTGGCCAAGAAGAAGGGACTCACCTCTCCGTCGAGAGCTACGGACTCTCCTTCCTTTCATACTGACGTGCAATCCCCTATCAAGGGTAAGGACAGTGGAAAAATGATGACTTAATTTTGAATGGCCATATCGCATATTTTATGTGTAGGCCTGTCATGTATCACCTCTGTGCTTAGGCATGATCGATGCATGCCCTATCTCATTGGACCGCATGTGTTCTGTATGATGTGCCCGCATGGACTGAGCCACATAAGCGTTACTGACCCACGTGGGTGCCTCGTGACTGAGTCGCATGAGTGCTACATAATTGACCCTGACCAAGCCGTATAAGTATTTTATAACTGAACCGAATTAGTGATTTCTTGATCGAGCCGCATGAGTACTGCATAACTGAACCGCATAAGTGCCTCAAGACTGATCCACATAAGTGCCTCATGGCTGAACCGCCTGAGCACTGTATAACTTGGACCGCATAAATGCCTCATGACTGAGCCGCATGAGCACTGTATAACAGAACTGTATAAGTGCCTCGTGATTGATCCGCATAAGTGTCTCATGACTAAACCGCCTGAGCACTATATAACTTGGACCGCATAAATGCCTCATAACTGAGCCGCATGAGTACTGCATAACAGAACTGTATAAGTGCCTCATGATTGAGCTTCATGAGCACTACATAACAGAACTGTATGACTGAGCCGCATGCATCTCATGTTCTTAAGCCGCATGCGCATCCCTCATAACTAGGCCGCATAGGTTCTGTTTGGTTAGAATGCATAGCTGAAGAATGAACTTTGTTTTTTTCTAGCTATATTTCTTCTTTATCCTTCGCAGTGACCTTGCCCACAGCTCTATCGAGGAAGCTTTTGATAGGATATGCCCAATCTGTATTGGGTGTGAGATTTGACCAGATAGTCGAACGTGTGTCCACTCAGATCACTCGAAGTCAACCTGAAGACAGGTTGAGGGAGATCAGAAGCCAGTCCTTCTTCTTCTTACTTAGCATGATGAACTCTGGGCAACTGAATGGCATTCATCTGAAGCCTATGTTTCTATTCGGGGATGCCCTGATTATTTCAGACCCGAGCATCATAGAGACATCTGAGAGCTGGGACTTCTATTTTTAGGGGAAAGCGATTCACATACCCCTAATGGAGTGCCACTTTCCCCTATCAAGTTTCAATATGGTGCCTCTTGAGAGGAAGATGTAGGGTTCTCTAACTCTGGATCAGCAGGAAGTCTTCGTGGGTCATATCCGTTTTAATAACCCTACGCAGTCAGTGGTTGCAGTAAGGGAAACAATGAGCTACTCCGTTATTGGGCTGGCTCCTGGCAGTCTCATCAATGAACTGAAGCCCAACATACGATTCTCCGAGGCTGATACATTTTTGAATTGGATTGCTCGCAAAGGGTCATACCCTGCAGGGAGATTATCGTTACTGAACTGGCAGCATCGTTCCCCTTCCTGGGTCAATCTGACCTCTTGGATCTTGGCGGAGTATGACGATACCCTACGACGGATCGACCTCTATTACGTCGTTAGGGGCTCTTACTATGTCTTGTTTATGAACCCGAAGTTGTTTATGGCATTGCTCGAGATGTACAACTGTCGGACTGGGACCTTCTTTACTTCCGGGGGAGAGATGGGGCTTGCTCTTCACGAAATACATGATGTGTCAAAATTGCCCTGGAGAGATGAAGCTTATGAGGAGTGTACCCCGACAAACGAAGAGTTTAAGAAATTGGAGCGGCGGTTCCCCGAATTCCTTGCCGTATATCAGGAAGTACTATATCACCATAGTACCTGTCAACAAATATCCAAGAAAAAGGACGACAGTACGGAAGGGAACCTTCCTCATACCAAGGCTTGGATTGGTTATCTTTTTAACCTTAGCGCCTCCGGTCGGGTTGCTGTTAGGAGTCCCCAGTCTCTGGAACAAGTGGGTGCTCAGGTACAAAGCACCAAGAGGGCCCGGGCTGTTGGTGATAGGTTCGGGAGTCTGAGCGACACTTTTAACTATTTTTATCATGATACCTAGCCTTTGTCTGCTAAGGCCATCCTGGCCGGATACCTGATGATATGGCTGAGGGTTTGCGTCGTCTCGGTGGGCTTTGGTTTGATTGAGAGGATCAGCCGCAACCTAATCCATTCGGCAGTAAAGCTGGTCTTTGGAGGCAAATTGGCTCTGCTTCCAGCTATGGTATGCAGCATCCATCGGGGTCTTCGTATTTTCACGTCAAAAGTTATCGTTCGTGAACTTACGAAATCTTTCAACAGAATTGAGCTACCGTACCATTATTTAATGGGGTGGCTGCTGATGCACTGCCCCTCTCTGATGCGACCTGGACCGGAGGGTAATGCGATAAGTGACGATGCCTTCATCTATCACTATCGTGACATGCCCTGGAACTGTACCACTTTTCTCGACTGTCGAGCCGCTCTTGCGTGGGTGGACAGATACTCACTTTTTGTGTCGGTTCCATCTTTTACTGAGGAAGAGATGGGACGTGTTCACCTCGATAGTGCATTGCGCCCCAGTCCCTTTCTAAAAAGTTGTTTCGTTGGTTGTAGAGTATCCGTCGCTCACATTTGGTGTACCGCAACCACAATGTTGTATACTTGGAGCCATACTTACCCAGCCAGTACTCTCGGCAATTTGGGTAAAGTCAATTATATTTGAATAGCCCTAATCCTTGCCTGGGTTTCGAATGGAGCGTCTTGGATGGTATTCGGGCCTGGCACTATTATTCGGCGATCTATACACGGGCCAGCTTCATCCTGCCTGATGTCGGGACTTCGGGGCATATTGCATATATGGCGGCCCTTCGTCATGTGTCCGTAAATGCGCCTCCCAATGACTTTGATCCCCGTACCAATTTTATTGTTGGTACGAAATTGGAGGAGCGACCAAGGGACTCCCGTAAGAGGACGGGGAAGGGAAAGAGGAAAGCTTCCGATTTTGACTCCGACAGCACGGAGGAGGAGGAAAATAACTCTGAAGATCACCAGCTCTCTACAAGTCCTTTGGCGATGCGTGTGCCTTCCCCTATATCGAATCCTTCGCGTAAACGAAGCAGGCCTGAACCCCCTTTTACTGATAGACCTCGTTCCAGAAGTGAATTGCGGCTAGGTTCTGTGGGCCTGTCATCGAGGAAATGGGTAGTGACACCGAAGTCAACATGGGGGTAAGTTCTTTCACGACAAGCCCCAATGTTGTCCTTGGAATGTTATATGAAGGCTCTCCTTTGCAGGCATCGGAGGAAGCAAACCTTCTATCACCAGATGCTGTCCGTGCGGTTCCCTCTTTGGGTTCTGACCCTGGAGCTGCGGGGTCCTCACAAACTGGTACTGATATAATTACGTCTCTGCTCGGAGCAACAGGGGCTGAGAAGGCAGACGTGGATGGTTCGGGTGCCGCTGCTGACCTCACGGGAGATGTGGAGGCAGCGGAAGGAGCTGAGACTACTCTGACTGAGCCCCAGTCTTTGTCCCTCACCTCTGGTAAGCTATGTAACATTCTTACCAATGAGGAGATTTTTTTACTTCAACTACATCTTCTTAGGGTCAAGCTGATTGTTGGTTGTTCTGGACCTACAGGACCTTCCTCTCCATAACCAATGGTGGATATGATCGCGAAGAAAAAAATAGAAGAGGATCCAGGGGCTGACTTGGTACAAGCAAGAAGTGTCCCTCCCCCAGTTCAAGCTCGAGTTGAGGGGTCTTCCACCATATTGAGCACAGAAGTCCCGGCTCCTTCAACCTATTTAGTGGATGCAAGATCGATTGAAGCTGCATCTTCCCCGGAAGTTAAACTTTCTGCTCTACCCAGTTTTTATCTTATGCGGACCACAGAGGAGGATATTGCCGCCGTACGGAAATCTCATCACTCGGAATTTGTTTTCCTTTTAATAGGGTCGTCAAGCTTTACCGCGCCTCCTTCCCAGACGCCTTCAGCTTCCTTAGGTGCTATTCCTTCGATGCCGTCCTCTTTGGAGAACTTAGACGATTCGTCTAAGGACATAGTCGAGAGCTTTTACCGCCATTTGAAATGGGGGGTTGAGGCTGCTTTGAGGAGAGGAACGCCATTCGTCGTAGATCGTCATTGTGCCCATGGTAGATTGACCTTCTGAAGACGCTTTCGGATGGAGAAGGGATGACCGTTCTTCTGGAGCACAAGCTGGCAGAGGCTGATCAGCGCCTAACCCAGTTGCAAAAACTACGATAAGTCGATGTGCCTGCTGCAGTAGAACAGGAACGTGACTTTCTCATAACAGTCGTAGAAAAAGTGAAGGCTGTACAGGAGACGACCAAGTCCACCTTGGAGAAGGACCTCCATAAACTGTCTCTTAAATACGACAAGCTGAGCCGAGAAGGAGAGATTTGCTTAACTCGTGAGAAGACCACCATTCGCGCTATAACCAAAACTATCGAGCATCTCCTCCAGCTCTGAGCCAAGCTGACATCTCAGAAGACTGAGCTCCAGGCCACTCGTCAAAAGAGAAAGAAGATCTGCAAGGAGACCAATGAGGTCACACGAGCCTCTGTCGCTCTGGAGGGTGTACTGAAGAAGTTAGAGGACAATTGGCAGGCTCATGCACATCTTGAGGATGCTGAAAGGTTGACCCAAGAAGCTGAACCCCGAGCCAAACTGAGAATCGAGCGCTCAACTGCACAACTGGAAGACATTCTCACCAAACTATGTTTTGATGATGAGTAGTAGATTTTTCTTCAGCTTTTTCCTCCTCTTCCTTTTTTTTGAGATGTAATCCTATGAATGCAACTGATTTTGAATAAACAGAATACATTCACTCCATTCTTTGTTTGTGGTATTTGTGGTGCTTGTACTAGAGGGCCTAATATAGCATTTGTTTTTGATACAGGACATCCTACTGGGGAACTTTTTGCGGACCTATTGCCCTTTTGTGTATCTGGAGATGCGAGCAATAGATTTAAATGATATTTTGTGGACCTATTACTCTTTTTGTGCATCGATGGTACGAGTAATAGATTAGGATAACGTCTGTGGACCTATTACCCTTTTGCACACTGGTGGTGCGGGTAATAGATTTGAAACGAAACCTAACAGAAGTAATATGGACGTGATAGGTTTTATGGTCTTAACACCATGTCTTTTATCCGGGGTTGGGTACAGGTGTTAAGTCAAGAGACCATCGGTATCAGAGGTAATATGGACGTGACACACGATAATCGTAAAAAAAATTTGTTAGACCTATTACTCTTCTGTGCACTGGTGGTACGAGTAATAGATTTTGAGACAAAACCCAGCAGAGGTAATATGGACGTGATAGGTTCTGTGGCCTTAACACCATGATTTTGTCCCGGGTCGGGTTCAGGTGTTAAGTCGAGATACTATCGGTATCAGAGGTAATATGGACATGACACACGATAATAAAGAATGATTTTTGGTGGACCTATTATCCTTTTGCGCACTGGTGGTGCGAGTAATAGATTTTGAGACAAAATCCAACAGAGGTAATATGGACGCGATAGGTTCTGTGGTCTTAACACCTTAGTTTTATCCCTAACTGGGTAAAGGTGTTAAGTTAGGAGATTGTCTATATCAGAGGTAATATGGACGTGATATATGACAATAACACCAGGGAGTTTGCACAAAGACAACACGAAGAACCTGGCGGACTCCGGTGGGGTTAAACATCAGAGTGGAAGTTCAGAGGTATCAATATACACGACTTGTCACTCGGAGAGATGCAATGTGAATCCCCTCGGAGGTAGTAGAGTGTAAGTTCAGAGGTACCTGGTGTACATAACTCGACATTCTAGGCAGTATGAGGAAATATGAGAATATTTTTAAATATAGT